>JAJTIZ010000076.1:0-189717 GCA_021365335.1 Phaeosphaeriaceae sp. PMI808
GTACGTAGAAAAATAACACAGCGTAAGCACTACTGTAATCGCCACTCGTGTCCGCCCGTACAGGAGGGCACCTTGTACGAAGGAGCTCGTATTTTTTGAGCGCTCGGGCCCACCGCGCATCGCGCGTGAACATCAACACCAGCGTACATAGCTTTTCTAGATAATACAACACCACTACCACAACCTAATATGGCTAATCTGAAGAGACGGAAACCTTTCAAATATAAGCAAGATAAAGTAATAAAACCTCCTAAAACTCTGCGCACAGAAATGAGCGCAGTGCAGCGTGCTTTCGCTGTTGGAGCGCTTGTCGCGTCGCGCGATGGCTATGCCACATCACACCTCCTCGCAAAGCAGATGCAACGCAGCCAATCCAACCTGGCTGCCCTTGTCCGACGCGTAGAATCACGAGCAGAAGAAGGAGGTTTTGATATATGGGAGGATGTATTATATCAGAATGATCTTGGGCGAGGAAGGAGTACTCTCTTAAGCCAGGAGCAGAAGGACGCCATCATCGCCATCACTACATCAGATCGCCAGCACCGCGAACAGGAGAGCTGGCAGGCAATAAAGCATGGCAATTTTAATAGTGTTGTACCTAATATCAGCATCTCAACCTTTGAAAATATCATGTACGAAGCTAGGTATTCAAGAAGGAAACCTGGATGGAAACCTCCTCTTACACCTACCCAAGAACGTGAGCGTTATGCATGGGCTCTTGCTTATAACCCCGATCTTTATGAAGAGTACGATAACCTTGGCTTTAACTTCCGTACAGTCTGCTTTACTGACGAGACTCCTGCTCGAATAGGAGATAAACGTGGCATGATAAGAACCTGGTGTAAGGATGATGAGGTCTATGATAAGGACGTTAAGAAGGACCGTAAAGCCCCTAGTACTGCACTCCAATTCTTTAGAGCTTTCAGATACAACAACAAGGGCCCGTGCCACGTCTATTATCATGAAACTCAAGAGGAGATTAAGGAGGGGGAGCGGGCATTAGAGTAGGAGAATCTTGTTACCAAAGCTCAAGCCAATAGCTCTCAGCTTACAGCTCAAGCAGCCCTTATAGTCCTTAATGAGAGTGACGTTAATCTTCGAAGGAGTACACGAAAGCTTCAACACGTCAAGAAGCACGACTATCACCGTGGTATACGCTCAAGGGGAGGTGTAGATGGGTATAGGCACCGTAAAGGAGCTCTCAAGAAAGTGGTGCCATAGATCCAAGAGATGCAACACCAAGGACTTGAGTGCAAGCTACTTAAAGATAGAGCTCCTGCTCACAAATCGCGTATAGCTAACGACTATCTAACGGTTAAGAAGATCTCAAAGATTTAGTAGGCGGGTCACAGTCCTGATGTGAACGCAGCTAAACATGCCTGGCCTATTATGAGGAAGCACGTGACAAAGCAGTTCACTCCCTCACGTACAGAACAGGAGTGTGAGAGGCAATGGGTAGAAGCTTGGGATAATCTATCAATAGAGGCTATCAATAAGTGGGTTGATCACGTCCCAGAGATAGTGAGAAGGATCCTGCGTTCAGGCGGCAAAAACAACTTCCATGGGTGATTAAAACACCAAGAAAAACTCATATTAGCTCTATTACTATATAAACAGATAGCCTTATTGATTATAGCTTATTTGGATATGTGATGTGGTTGTAAACATTGATTTTGTGAGGCGTGTCACCTAACTTTGATGCGGGCGCGCACCTGGTGGGGCGGGCCCGAGCGCTCAAAAAATACGAGCTCCTTCGTATGTCGGGAAGGTGGATATGGGACGTGCGCCGCGCTAATCCGTTTCCGAGCACGGCCCCAGCCCCAACAGATCGGGAGAAGCAAGCTTTGACCGGGGGTCCACTGCGGGAACTGAAACTGTTTGTGGCGGTTAACAAGCCACTCTCAGTCAGGCTTAAATATGAAATAGCTCTATATAGCACGAACGATTGAATGAACATGCAAGAAGCGCCTGGTTGCGCAGAACATTCAAGAACGTGCACAACCACCACATGTTAGCTTCGGTAGCGTGTGAAGTCAAGCATGTTTGTGTTGACAGCGGAGAGCTGAAATAATAAGCAGTTGCAAATTCTGTAGGAATACAATGATAAATTAGCTTGTTCGAGGTTGGCAGCTCCAGTGCACTAAGTGAGGCGACGGCTGCAGGGCCTAAAACCGCCCTGCAGGGCCCAGCCCGCCGGATCAGGATAGGTCGACATCTGGCGGCTGCCTACGCTCAGCCTGAGCCTAAGCCGAAGAAAAAGCTCTTCACCGCTCGTCTTTTGAGATTAGGTTGCTACGCGACTTTGTCTGCTCTAGTTAAACTAAGATCCATCACTCACCGACTGAGCAGTCAAGCCTCTTGCGTCATGACGACTCGATACGAGTACCAACCGCTGTGTCAGTCTACAGGCGATATTCGACTTCTGAAACTCCTTCCAAGCGCCAATAACGATAATCTCAAGAATATTCCAGTTTGCCACATATCCCATACCAACCTTCATGAGGACCCGAAATTCGTAGCGTTATCTTACGCCTGGGGAGATACCAAAGATTCGCGGATGATTCTCCTAGAAAACTGTCCGGTCACGGTCACCAAAAACCTGTATGATGCGATTATGGCACTCAGACCCCTCGAAGGACCTATCGTAATATGGATCGATCGACTATCTTTGCATCGATCAGCACAACGAGGCCGAAAAGGAGCAACAAATCCCATTGATGTCGAAAATATACAAACAGGCTCGGCAAGTTATAGGCTGGCTAGGAAATCACGACAATGATAGCAATCTTGCGTTCAATCTATTCGTTGTACTAGGGTGGGTTTCTGGCGAGCACAACCAACAGACCGGTTCCGAATGGCGACGCGCCGCCGACACCCTCATAGAAACCGGGCATATGCAGAGTATGGAGGACCTATTTGACCCAAATAGGAGGCTGATCCAAGCAGCTGCTTTGCTGGTCCAGAGACGCTGGTTTCAAAGACTCTGGATTGTACAAGAGGTCACTCTAGCCTCTACTCTTGAACTTCGTTGTGGCTTCTCTTCGATTTCAGGAGACGTATTCTTCAAGGCCATTTGAATATTATCTTCAGTAGTTACCGACCCGCCGATGCCCTGGCTATTGAAGCCGTACCGGCATGCCCTCAAACTCGGGCAGTTAAGAGCACAAGTGTCCGCTGGGCAAAACTATTCTTTCCCTCACCTGGCTCAAGTACTCAGCGGATGGCATTGTAGCAGAGTTCACGATCGATTGATCGCCCTTTTTGGACTAGTTTTTCGAGACACAGAAGCGTGGTTCACGCCTAGCTACAGCATATCGGGCCCCGATTTCTACGCGGAGTTTGCAAAGCGACATATACATATGACTGGAAGCTTGAGCATCTTACATTATGCTGGCTGTGGCGACAGTGACGTTCACAGACTCTTTCGAGCTAAAGATCGGGTCATACTACAAGCAAACCCTCCTGCAGACGATATTGCATCTTGGGCACCGGACTGGCGGGTACGGTCGAGGCCATTGACACTTTCACCGAATCTCGAGAACGGCTCGATTGGATTTGCGGCCACCGATTCTGGTCCCGAGTTTAAGCTTAACCACCACATACTCCATGTGCGCGCTCGAGAAATGGACAAGATTAAGGTATGCGGATGTCCATACTACGAATCACTTGGTAGGAGTCTCAAGATGACGGAAACTGAAACCTTCAACCACTGGTTTAATCTAGCGAATGCCTTTTTAAAGGATGCAGATGTTGAATCGATGTTCTCCTCAACCCTGGTGATGGATGGTAAAGTGGCGGTGACGGAACGTCACGATATAGGCGTCAACTCTACTGATGTTCCAAGCTTGTTTGGCCACTGGGCATCCAAGAATCTTGACCACGTTAAGAGGCCGCGTCGAGAATATTGGCAAGATGGGGTCGAAGAGTCAACCCGGTACTCGTACATCGCGGAGGAGATATGCCGCAACCGAACGTTTTTCATAACAGAAGCCGGGCGATTAGGCCTAGGCTCCGTCCACGTATCGCCTAGAGCTTCTATCTACTTGATCCATGGGCTCAAATCCCCTTTTGTAATTCATCACAGCAACGACTTATAAAATTTACTCAGTCAAGCATGCGCCTTTTCTTCTTGCCAGGCAGGCTTGATTTTGATTCGGACAGCGTCGTGACTGGCGTTGTGCCCAGATCAACACTCTCAGACAAGAAGTTTGGAGAACTCTTTTGGAAGATCGAGAGCCTTCCCGCAGAGTTGCAATAACTAATTCTTGATTACGCAGGGACATGTCCAGCTACCTTCCTCCTGCATATTTTATATGCTGGAACCTCCAACCTTCTAGCACGCTGTTCTAGAACCGCCTCGGAAAAAAAAGTTCCCAACCGTAAGACTTACGACGTTCTATTTTGTTTGTATCGAATATTCTTGGTGTTGGAGTGGTTGTAAAAATGACAAGCGCATGATCGGGTATCAAGGGACTAAGGCTATTATTGCAGAGATTCCCCCGGATGCTAGTATTTTGAGGTTCACTGTCGGCTGCTTCGGCATTCGAGGACTGCAATTCCGAGGACCCGGTGGGGCCTCGATTCTCGATCCCTATTGGAAAATTTGGGGAATCTCTTTGGACTGGAGAGATGCCTTCCTGGGATCGTTTACCGCGCTTAGTGCTCGGCCTAAATGTAAGATGAGAGCACCTATGTGCATAGTATAAACACCAAACCTGCACTAAGGCCTAAAGATTCGAAGTCTGAAAGTTGAAAATTGGCAAAAGTCATTTGGCCAATGATTCATGTGGAAAGGAGAAATACCCCTCTCTTGCACAAACAGCTTCTCGGCATCGTCCCATCGCCCTTGCTTCCTGTATGTCGCCGCTAGGTCACCTATGCTGGTTAGCGTGTCGGGATGGTCCGCTCCGAGCTTCGTCTTGCGAGTCTCTATCACTTGCACAAAAAGCTTCTCGGCATCGTCCCATCGCCCTTGGTCGCTGTATGTCAACGCTAGGTTGGCCATGCTGCTCAGCGTGTCGGGATGGTCCGCTCCGAGCTTCGTCTTGCGAGTCTCCACCACTTGCACAAACAGCTTCTCGGCATCGTCCCATCGCCCTTGATTCCAGTATGTTAACGCTAGGTTGGCCATGGTGCTCAGCGTGTCGGGATGGTCCGCTCCGAGCTTCGTCTTGCGAGTCTCCATCACTTGCACCTCTAGCTTCTCGGCATCGTCCCATCGCCCTTGGTTCCTGTATGTCGCCGCCAGGTTGGCCATGCTGCTCAGCGTGTCGGGATGGTCCGCTCCGAGCTTCGTCTTGCGAGTCTCCATCACTTGCACAAACAGCTCTTCGGCTACGTTCCATTGGCCTCCAAGTTTGTATGCCAATCCTACCATTGCTATACTCCAAAGCGTGTCCTCGTGCTCTTGGCCTAGCACCTTCTTCCGCGCTTTCATTGACTTTACAGCTAGCGTTACAGCGTCAGTAATGTTGCCCATCTTCTCTGCATACCATGCTGCACGATAGAGCAGTGTAGCCCATTCTGCTAGCGATGACTTGTCTTCTGGCTGCTGCCCTACAGCCGACCTGGCGTGCGCGAAAAGTGCCTGACATGCTGCCCAGTTCTCGTACTCTCCTGTTGGAAATTCTGCACAGAGATTACTAATGAACTGCTGCCTCCACTGCTCGAGCTTGCCGTTTGCAGCAAGCCACATGCGTGTCGCTAGCTGCACTAGTGCGTGCATCTCAAAGCTCGTGCCATTAGTATCGACAGAGATGAAGCAAAAGTTCCGCAGTGTCACTACGTCGTGTTCGAATGCGTCGTCGCCCGCGCTAGATTGCGATGCATTATCTTCTTCGTCGCTGTCCCAGTTATCGTCGTTATACGCTCTCTGACTTCTCTGGGCGTCTCCGTGCTCCCTTCGACTCCGAATTAAGGCTTTAGGAATCCCTTGCCGGTCGAAGAAGCTCATTAGCGAGAGCAGGTCCGCTGCTGATGACCGTGTCTGCTGTATATGCTCGAACGAGATCTGCCAGGTAACAATGATCGAGTTCTTCGCCTCCCAGTCTCGCCGGAGCTGGCTGTCGTCATAGGTAAGAAGGCTTGACCGCTTGCGCTCGCTCTTCTTAAACTCCTCATAGCGACTCTGTGAGTAGCTATATTTCAATAGACTCGGTGTGAAGTTGTGGCTAATCCTGCCTCACAGGTACAGCTCCGTCCGCCATAGCCACATCACAGAAGACATCAAGAAGACAATATCTACAAAACAGGAGGGAGTCAAGGGAGCGATTACCGCCACAGACAAGCAGCTGATAGTGCTAGAGAGCAAGCTAGGAGAGCTGAACCTCAGTAGCGATGACGAAGAAATGGCTGGGCCTGAGCCAGGCAAAGCTGAGACAGTGCGGCAGTTCGAGGAAGAACGCAAAGCGCTAGAAGTATCACGCACTCTACTGAATGAGCTGTTATCGAGGGCGCAGGAAGAAGCTGTCGCTAAAGCTGCCGCAAAGAGCCAGGGCAGTTCGACCACAGTGACCACCGTGACGTTTGGCAATCAGAACTCGGGCCAACAAGCTGGGGTCATCAATGGTGGAGTTCATGGAGCCGTTTTTGGAGGAAGATAAACACGTCACTTATAGAGAACTATCGTTGTTGAAGGGATCATCCATAGCGAGCTCAATAGCATCCCCTCCGTGAATCCTCTAGCATGATGACTGTGCTAACCAAGAAACGCTGCAGGCCCCAGCTAAGGATGAGCAGACGGGAAGGGTTGGTTGGGTCCTCACCCACTCAAGGGGCAGAGCCGTCGAATTGTGCTTCGGACAACCATGATCCTCGTGGGTTGCGTGGCGCGGATATCATACGAGCATGCCTCTGTGGAGGCTACGAGTCCGGATTAGATAGCGATAAGTGGGGACAGCTTACATGGGCGCGGATTTGAAGTGGTGATGAAGCGGGGTGAGGCATTTTTCAAGTCGTAAACGTTGGAGATTGGAAGGTCTCCAGGCGGTAACGTACGATATTCCCACTTCAATAGACGTGGATGCAGATGCTCGGCGTCCCCGTGCGCAGATACTTGATTACCCGGGTGTCTTCACATGGATAGCGTAGCTAACTTGTCGCACAGGGAGCTTGAGTAGGTCTGCAATATGCTGGTGAGTATGACTAGAAGGAGATAGAGTCTGGACCTGGAGATGCTGGTCGCGAGAGAGATGAAGCGTGTGGCGTGGCGTTGAAGGGGGGTCATGATAGAGAGCTGGTGTAGGCGCAAGCAGGTTACGTGGTAGACAAAGACGCGACAGGGGTGCATTAATTTCCATACAAAAATACAGAGTTTTTAGTATAAAACAGTCCGTAGGTGGGGACCGTCGTCCAGGTGGAACGCTGAAAGAGATAGAGACCTAACTCAGAACTCATCATCTTTCATAGGATAGGTTTGCCAGACTCTTCTAGCGTATGCAACGGAGGCGAAGTCAGACTCCATAAGCGCATCCTAGATGGCTGCCTGCTGTGCTGGGAAATCCCCCATAGAACAAACTTTTCGGGTCGAAGCTTGTTGGTCGCATTTGCAGGGTTACCCTGCGTTGACAAGGTTGCATCGGTCTGGATGTTAAGACCGGGGTGTAGGTGATTGTGGCAGGCGTCGAGAAGCCCCGAAAGAGTCGTCTTGCGTGTTTTCTCTTCGGCCTTATCCTGCGCCTGCTCCGCCGCTTCGCGCCAGCGTTGTTCCTCTTACTATAACTTCACAACACTATCAGTTGTGGCGTGATGTTGGGGTATAGTCGATGAGTTGAGATGGCGAGCGTGCCTAGAGCGTGGCCATAATTTTCCCTGCGTAGGTAAGATGTTTTAGTGTAAGATTAGATGCAGGGGTTAGTTTATATGGTACCCGACTGCAACTACGTGCATGCGCTGCGAGCTGAGCGCTAGAACAACGCCGGCCTAGTCGGCAGAACCTCAAATCAATGTCACACGGCCGAATATCTCGGGCCTTAATAATTAAGTTAATTTCCTATCGAGGTGTACACGCGGTATCTTCCGGTTCGTGAACACGAGTAAGTCCCTACATTCGGTCCGTTCGTTAATTAGTGAATGTATCAACTTCAGCGCAAGAGACTTTCGGCAGTTTCGGACGACTGGGGTCGTAATAATGCTCCCATGCGTAACGGCTAGCATTTTCGGCATTTTCTTTATCTCGTCTTAACTTCCTATCTTTATATAAAGCTAAACATCTTCTTGCCTATGTTCTCTAGACTTTACGACAACAATTACAAACTACTATTTAACAGTCCTCTATCACTACCAAGTTTTTGTTCACTTTTTTAGTCGCTTTCAACATGAAGCTTTCCGTCGTTTTGTCGCTAGCTTTAGCTGCTCTATCATTTGGTACCCCAATCGAAATGAACCAGGAAAGCCATGCTCTCGAGGCGCGCCAAGTAAGTATTCTTCTCTCTAAATTCTAGGTACTTACTAGCTATAATAATACTAATATATCTTATAGAGTGTAAATATTCTCCTCTCTGAATTATAAGTACTTACTAGTTATACTAATACTTATACGCCTTATAGTGTGTAAGTTTTCTTCTCTCTAAATTCTAGGTACTTACTAGCTATAATAATACTAATATATCTTATAGGCAGTAAGTATTCTCCTCTCTAAATTATAAGTACTTACTAGTTATACTAATACTAATATATCTTATAGAGAGTAAGTATTCTCCTCTCTAAATCCTAGGTACTTACTAGTTATACTAATACTAATATATCTTATAGCCTGTAAGTATTCTCCTCTCTAAATTCTACGTATATACTAGCTATAATAATACTAATATATCTTATAGCCCGTACGTATTCTCCTCTCTAAATTATACGTACTTACTAGTTATACTAATACTTATACGCCTTATAGTGTGTAAGTTTTCTTCTCTCTAAATTATAAGTACTTACTAGCTATAATAATACTAATATATCTTATAGAGTGTAAGTATTCTCCTCTCTAAATTCTAGTTACTTACTAGCTATAATAATACTAATATATCTTATAGAATGTAAGTATTCTCCTCTCTAAATTCTAGTTACTTACTAGCTATAATAATACTAATATATCTTATAGGATGTAAGTATTCTCCTCTCGAAATTCTAGGTACTTATTAGCTATAATAATACTAATATATCTTATAGCCTGTACGTATTCTCCTCTCTAAATTATAAGTACTTACTAGTTATACTAATACTTATACGCCTTATAGAATGTAAGTATTCTTCTCTCTAAATTCTAGGTGCTTGCTAGCTATAATAATACTAATATATCTTATAGAAAGTAAGTATTCTTCTCTCTAAATTCTAGGTACTTACTAGCTATAATAATACTAATATATCTTATAGAAAGTAAGTATTCTCCTCTCTAAATTCTACGTATATACTAGCTATAATAATACTAATATATCTTATAGCCTGTAAGTATTCTCCTCTCTAAATTCTAGGTTCTTACTAGTTATACTAATATTTACACACCTTATAGTGCGTAAGTTTTCTTCTCTCTAAATTCTAGGTACTTACTAGCTATAATAATACTAATATATCTTATAGAGAGTAAGTATTCTCCTCTCTAAATTCTACGTATATACTAGCTATAATAATACTAATATATCTTATAGGGTGTAAGTATTCTCCTCTCTAAATTATAAGTACTTACTAGCTATAATAATACTAATATATCTTATAGAAAGTAAGTATTCTCCTCTCTAAATCCTAGGTACTTACTAGCTATAATAATACTAATATACCTTATAGCCTGTACGTATTCTTCTCTCTAAATTATAAGTACTTACTAGCTATAATAATACTAATATATCTTATAGAAAGTAAGTATTCTCCTCTCTAAATTATAAGTACTTACTAGCTATAATAATACTAATATATCTTATAGCCTGTAAGTATTCTCCTCTCTAAATTATAGGTACTTACTAGCTATAATAATACTAATATATCTTATAGAATGTAAGTATTCTCCTCTCTAAATTCTAGTTACTTACTAGCTATAATAATACTAATATATCTTATAGTGTGTAAGTATTCTCTCTAAATTCTAGGTACTTTCTAGCTATAACGATACTAACGCGCATTATAGTAGGTAAATATATTACTAAATTCTAGGTAATTGCGAGAGATACTAATACGTATAAAAGGAAGGATACTATCAATAGTAAGGGCTACTAAGGTAAGGGACCGCAACGTTAGTTTTAATGGTAGTTAACTATCGTAGCCTAACTTTGAGAGGGCTCTAGGGGATAGTAAGCGCTTGATCGTTGTATGGAGTTCCCTATGGGGTTTTAGCTCGGCCGATCGTCCGCGGGTTCCTGTCTTTACTGATTTTAGGGGTATAAAGGCTCGGCCTAGGTTATGTGAGCTATAAAATGGAAAGAAAATGTAGACATCCTTGCTTCCTATTAGTGAGTTTTGCTTATTGCTCAATTATTATAGCTTCTTGTGAACTGGCCTCACCCTTCACGTGCTCATAGATTCTGTAAAATCCCTATTGCAGTATATCTACTTTAGTGTGCTAAAAATAGTTAATTTAACTTAGTGCTTGTCATCGGGTTGTGTCGCAGGCCAGGCATGCTCTTAACGAGCCTCAAGAAGTAGCTATATTAGTAGTTAAGCTGTGCGCTTCATATACTGTGTCTATGCACTCAACGCCCGGATTCACTCAGCGCCCAGCTGAACACCATATCGCGATCGCAAGCTTGAGGCTGTAGAGCCATGTATAATAGCTATTATCATGAGATTTGTAGTAGAGTAGTAACTAGAGGCTTGCGATGAATTTATACTAGTTATCTGAATTTCTCCAGGAGGTTGACGTTGCGGCCAGAGCGCGTAGTTTTGAGTGGAGCTGCTGATGCAGCTCGACCGATACCTCCTTCGGTGTAGTCGTGGTGTAGCTTGCCGAATCGTTGTTGCTCTAGCTAGCAAGTACATAGAGTTGCTAACAGTCAGTTCAATCTGATTCGACTGACTGACTGACTGCTTGGCAGTCAGATTAGAGTCAGTCTACCCCGTGAAGCTTTACGAGAAGATAAATTCCATGAGGCCGGACCGGCTCTGTCGCAACATTGCTGCAGATATTATCACGAAAGGAATCACAGATGAATGGTATCCTCCTCCTACAAGGTTTACTCGCTTCGATCTAGGAGACTCGAATTGGACGCACCACTGCCAACGCCTGAAGAACTCGAAGAGTATCTTCGTCCTCTTGCGGCCTATCTTACAGAGAGCTTTGAAATGCACCACAAGAGCGACATGCCGGAACAGCTTCAAACCGAACTTCTTCTTCCCTTTAAAGTTGATCAATGAGACGGAGAAAAGGCCAGAATACAAATAATAAGTTATATTTCTCGACTTGAGCCTCTACTAGAGAAGGGGACCAAAAATGGCACATGGAGGTATAACATTATCGCCATATCCCGGTGTCCTCTAATTGGCTGTAACTAGCTGGGGTTCAACCCGACCCATGATGCACAGCCACGAATATGGAAAGCCTAGTCATTAAGCAACCAATTAAGCTATTGGATGTTTGGGGGACCAAAAATGGTCCCTTAGGATACTCAGTTTAAATATATCTGGCGATGGAGTACAAGATTACTTAAACAGTTACAGTGCTTCGCCGCAACAGGGAGAGACAATGGAAAGTAGAAAAACGCGTCAGAGTAATGTCGACCGTGACCAGTGGAGAGTATTATGCCGTGAGCGGCTATCAAATCACATTCGTAAATCAACAGAGAACTACATGGAAGTATAGCTTATACCATTAAAGAAAGCACTCTTGGGATCAACGTAAAGCCGTCTGAAGTTCGCCTCAGTCCTAGCCCAAATGACCCATATGCTTGGAAGATTTTGCCTGAAAAACGCAGGTTCTTTTCAGAAATATTCACTAAGAATCTAAGTCAGCATTCCATCAATGCTTACAAAACCTTGTGCGAAGGAGTGGGGATCTCATTTGAAGCTGTATATGCATCTACATATGATACCAGCGAGCTGAATTATCTCACTTCTGTAAGTCTAAGTTCAAGGCGTCACGCCTGAGAGATCTTCTTAATGCATATATAGCTTCGATCGCACGACGTTAGCTTCAGTGCAAAGATCGATCACCTACAAAGTGCAAATGTCAAGCTACGAGAGGAGATGGAAACATGGAAGGAAAAGGCAACCACAGAATCTCAGCGAGTGAAGCTTGCAGAAGAACAGCACTGCAGAGTCCGTGAGAGTTTGGAAGAACAGCTTTGCAAAATGTGCGAGAATAATCAGCAGAAGAGTCGCGAACAACAACTACCAGAAGCTATCTAAAACGCTCTATGAAAAATTAACCAAACTATGCCAAGAATACGATACTGATATTTACTTTCTAGCTCACCGCAATGGCCGCTTCAACGGATTTGTATCTGCAGACAAAACTGGTCAACCTTGGTCGCCGCCAGGCCGAGATACTCTGGTAAGCCCCTCCACGCCTACAGTTAACAGAGGCTAAGTCATGCTAAGGACAAACTGTATCCCCCACCCACTATAAAATCGCCATCCCATTGCCAGCGACGTGTTCGTGGACGAGCGAGGGTAGCCTCTAACAAACCTCCTTCACATGCGTCGCGTGACTTTAGCATAAACGGTTTGACCCAATCAACGATGAACGCGGATTGCGCCGCTACCAAAACACTCCACAAGGCAGTAGGGGTGCATAATGAGAGGGTAAGCTCAATGAGCTCAAGTCTAGCAAATGATGCAACGACAAAAGAGCGACCTAGTGACTGTTCCTCTCAATTAATATGAAGTGGCGCATTTGCTGCCTGTTTGTTAAGCGCCGAGTCCTCGAGCCAATCAGAATCTATTCTTCTATCACCACTCCCTAATGTGGATTGAAGAGGGGACTTCAATAACACTTTCCACCAGTTACAATTAGGTAGATGGGTAGCAATTATATCGGATACTGGAGCAAGAGGCGCGCAAGGGCTGCATGGTGTTGAGTCACTGCCAAGGTATCACTTATATAATACGCACTAGTGCTCTCTAGGCTAAAGCCGGGCATAATAAGGACATCAACATCGACGTTATCCTCCTCCCCTAATGTGCCATCTACGCTATACATACTTTATTGTATGCCAACCATAGAAAGACCTGACATTTCAGAATATCATCACAAAGGTATGTATCTGCGCCGCGAAGATTTCGCCCCAGCTCACAAGCCGAAGATTGACACCTCTCTGTCACCTCCAGCGTCCCCGACCGCCACCTTAGCATCATCCCTCCTCCGGACAGCACATATATGAATTTATGGGCACCTGACCTGTGAGCTGATCCTTGATGTCCCTTTTTCACATGATTTACATTGTTGTGGCCCAATTGGACAGGGCACACAAGGCGAACTCATGAAGCCGCTGCAATCGGTTCAATCCATCACAACATAGAGGGACCTACTATTAACTTGAGGTCTTTATTGACGGCGGGGTAATCAAAAGCCTCAACTATAGGTATCTAGAAGACGCGCCTCCGAAGACCTCAATGGCTGCGCCTCGCCAGTTAAAGAACCATGAGCAGGATTCGCACCGAGATTGGTGCCCACAGATGATAGCCCGTATCTACACCGGGCCAGCTGTCGGTCCTGGATAAGAGCATGGATTCGGGTGCCTTGAGCGCATTGAATCTGCGCCGCCCCCACCTCCGTGAGTGCATCGGTGTGGCAATTTACTAACTCCAGTCGCCCATCTGTGTCATGGTGCAAGGCATACTTAGAGCCCTTGGCCCTCTAAGCCGCCGTGAAGGTTGTCACCTATACCGTAGTGACAACTCTTCCGGCCGACACAATCGGCATCGCAGCTGAGCAGACCTCATGCGACATGTAGTATCGTAGCATACTGCTATCCACCATATATCGCAAGGATCGCATGATGCAAGCAATCAAACACTAACACGGCTCAGCTGGGGATGATCGCGCTGCGCCCTTTATGCGCTATAAGACGGGGTGTATCGATTGGCAGAGGCTTCACCGAGGAAGCCTGATGGCGTGACGGGGCGCTTCTGAAGCATACTCCCTGCACCTCAGAGCCAGGGATGGAGCATAAAGTCCTATGTGAGCCCGCTGCAGTCTCCTTTATCATATCATGGCCTTCTCTCCTTTGCCTCTCTTCTGGAGCGCCGACGAAGTTGAACGGCTGTTCAATTCTCCTTTGGGTCCTGAGTACTATTCCTTGCATTGCCAAACTCCTTGGAGCGTAGGCACAATAAAACAGGAAATAGTGAGTAAAACGTCCGCTCTAGCTATTGTGTTAGTATGCTGATGCAGACGAGCAGGAATATAGCCCTTTTAACCTTGATCTTGTTACCTTCATGGCCATGAGGCTAGTGAGCGAAGAGATAGACGCATCTCACTTCTTCGAAGCTGCTGAGTCGAGCTTAGTTTCGACAAAATCACTAGTCAATGACGAAACGGGTGGACAAGATCCCGAACATGGCGATCCTCGCATCACAAGCTACCAAGCGCTGCCGAGCACGGTGGTCAAGGAACAGAATGCTGTGGGACATGATGCCGATCAAGAGTGCGACACCGAGACGAACCACGAGCCTGCGACCGTGCTGCTAGGCGGAGATACTGAGGCTCCACTGTAATAGGCTAAGGCCTAGTTGTAATGTTCCTCGGTGGAACCTTCGGAGTCCTAGAAACTTCTAGAAGTTTCTCGATCATAGAGTCACGAGGAGTTAGGCAGATATAAATGCTGCCTTACTCCTGAGATAGCTTACTTCTTCATTGAATACAATCCTGTTACCAGGCATCAGCAACCTTTGCGCAGCCCCTCACATCCACCAGCGTTCGGTAAAAGCGAGCTCGAGAGAGTCCCGGTGGATTTGGCGCACGTGATGGTTGAAGATGTGACCGGAGTTGAGGCAACCCAAAACGAGGGAGACGCTGACGAGCATGCATATCAAGATCACGGCACCCTATCAGCAGTATCAGAGCACGGATCAGACCAGGGTTACCAGGCTGTGGGCCACAATTCCTCCAACCAGAACGAAATGCATGACGATCTGTTCATGTATAATGACGAAGTCTCGATCGAGCGACTTGGCGTCAGTGTGACCGATAAGCAGGAGCAAGAAGTTAAGGCGCCCACCGGTGCAGGCACGGGTCCCGACCACGAAGCTACCCCCAACGATATCTGCCCCTCACATCGAGGAAACTTCGAGGCTCACATAACCGAAGCTCAAGAGGAGCCTGAGTTGTCTAATGGCGAGGCCGATGACGGTCCTGGAAGTTTGCATGTGGAAGCTGAAGGTAACAAAAATGGAACGGCACAAGCTTCAAGCAAAGACATGGCTCAAAAGGTAAGAACTTATGCACACTGTGAGACATTTGCTAACATTACAGACAACCCGATATTGCTCGACGACGAAGAACCATTAAGACCATTATCGCTTCAGTCGACCCCTACTGCCGCCAGAATTGACAACAGCAGTGCGAACAATGGCAACGAAAGCAGCCAAGTCACGGCACATTTCCTAACTAGGTCTACCCGAAAGAAGCGTAAGAGGTCTCTTGACGGCATGCAACCATGGGGCAGTGCAGAATTTCAAGAGTCAGAAACTGAAAATCTCCAATCCGCATGGCTTAGCGTACAGATACGCTGGTGTGCCATAGAGACCCTCCTATTGGACTTGAAAGTCCACCGCCACTCTTTCGAGCTTTCAGTCACTAATTTCCATACGTATTGGTTCGACTTTTGTGCGAAGGTGAAACATAGTGGATCAATTGATTCATTAAGTGTGGCGGGGCTCATCGATCATTGGACGAAGGTGGAGCAAGAGCTGAGAAAAGTCCAGGATAATGATAAGAAGAAGAGCGAGGTACTCGGATTCGGGCAGACTTTGAATTGGCTTGAGGATAAAACGGCATTGTGTGCCTGCATTGATGAATTTTCAAGTTCCATCGATCGGAGGGACGAGGAAAAGGATGAGGACTTCAAGGAAAAGGAAAGTTCACGTGCCTCTAAAACTCGGCGGCGACGATTATGATCAAGGATCTTTTGATTTTGCCCTACATTGTGTTCTGCTTATTCTAAACTTGGACCTCCTAAAGTACATACTACGCGTAGCTGTGACGAGCGTCGTTAGTGGGAATTTCTATGGTGGTCGCAAAACCTAGCTAACTTATACGCATTATAGCATAAAGCTATGGCAGTACCTCGATAGAGTGGAAAATCGTGTTAATGTAGACGAAGATCAATTTATGCGAAGCTGCCACATCAACTCTTCTAAGGGATCGCTCTAGGGTAACGTCCATCACTGCTGGTCGAGAAACACCCCATACCGAGAAATCTGAGGGGTACTTCAACTTCAAACGCATCAAATCCCGTGCACACGCTGATAACTGTTCCAACGCCATATAAGTTATGTGCTGTAGCTATTTCTAAACATCTAGGACCCCTTTGATCTAAAAATTACGTGCGTATTGCCGCCTCGCCTAATTCGCTCAGAGGCTTCTTTTGTGGCGAAATAATATCTCTTCGCTATAGAACCACCATTAAGCTCTTACCACGAACAATACACATAAAAGGGCTATATTCGAGTATCAAAGCCCTATTACGATGGTAGGAAGCTATTATCAGCCTTATGGCTGCTGTCGCACGCAAATTCATGTAGGGTCGCCACTCCAGTTGGTACCTCCAACCGGAACGATTACCAATCCTGGCTAGTGCAAACAGCCACATAATCGTCGCAGCGTTTAGTGGCTGCCATGCCTGTGGCTGTGTGAAGTCTTGGCAAGCCGGCAGCCTTGCGATCCAGCTTAACCACGGCCACGCCTCCAGTCGACCAACTCACCTCTTACAGAATTCGCCACCTCACAACCCTGTGGCCGGTGCGGGTCGGCCATCCTCTTTGCAGCTCGTGGCGATATCTGTTGCAACATCACGTATATTACTGTACTATCACTCATCAATATGCTGACACAGCTCCATCTACGCTTCATTTGCACTAGCCTAATACCCTGCACTTAAAGCAGCATCAAACTCATATCTCCATATTCTCTATCCGCCACTCATTCAACGTTTCAAGTGAAGACTCTGTGTCCGGATGGTGAGGCCCAACAACTCGTTTCCGCACTTCAAAGCATGTTGCCATTAGCAACAAAGCCTCTTTATTGCGGCTTTGCGATTTCAGTGTAAATGCAAGGTTGGCCATGCTGGTCAGCGTGTCTGGATGCTCCTCTCCGAGCACCCTCTTTCTCGTCTCCATCACTTGCACAAACAGCTCTTCGGCCTCCTTCCACCGACCTTGATTCTGGTACGTCAACGCTAAGTTGGCCATGCTAGTCAGCGTGTCTGGATGCTCGTCCCTAAGTACCCTCTTTCTTGTCTCCATTACTTGCACTTCTAGCTCTTCGGCCTCCTTCCACCGACCTTGATTCCGGTACGTCGACGCTAAGTTGGCCATGCTGGTCAGCGTGTCTGGATGCTCATCCCCAAGTACCCTCTTTCTCGTCTCCATTACTTGCACTTCTAGCTCTTCAGCCTCCTTCCACCGACCTTGATTCCGGTACGTCGACGCTAAGTTGGCCATGCTGGTTAGCGTGTCTGGATGCTCGTCCCCAAGTACCCTTGCACTCGTCTCTATCACTTGCACTTCTAGCTCTTCGGCCTCCTTCCACCGACCTTGATTCCGGTACGTCGACGCTAAGTTGGCCATGCTGGTCAGCGTGTCTGGATGCTCGTCCCCAAGTACCCTCTTTCTCATCTCCATCACGTGCACAAATAACTCCTCTGACTCGTTGTACCGTCCGTCAATGGCAGTGTCATGGCGCATTTCCACACCAGCGTCATCCTATCCGCGCCCTCTTGTTCAGTGAGGCTATTTGACAGAGCGTACTTAGCATGCGGAAGTAATCGTCTCCACTTGCTTCTACTACCGTGATTATAGTCTGGGAACACCCTAAGTAGCCGTGTAATAGCATGTTGGGTCCATTGGTCCAGCGTCTCCTGCTTTTGGAGCCACCCCCGTAGAGCACGATGTACTAGCTGGTGGAGATCAATTGCGGATTCGGCAGGCCGCCTAGTAACAAGCGCGTAGCTGTTGAGAATTTTTATCGCATCGTCCCTTTCACGAGGTGAGGAAGCTTCCAGAAGTTCGAGCGGGATGTCTTTTCGGTCTATGCAGGCCGCAAGGAATAGATAGTCTGCTGCCAGCGAATCGTCACGGTGGATCTGGTCTATTGAGATCAGAAGTGTAGTAGCTACAGGACCTTTTGTACCGTATTCTTGTAGCTTGCCCTCCGATAATTCGCTACTACGCTCGAGAGCGTCTTCCTTTTGCTTAAGCAATTGCGATCGGTAGGTTTGCAGCGTGATGTTTCTGGTATTGACATAGGCTGCTGCTTGGATAATTGCTAAGGGAAGATATGATAGTTCCTGTAGCAAAAGCTTCGTCTCTTGCTGCTCGCTTCTTGAAACTGGAGTGTTCAAATAGCTTCCCAACATCCTTTGGGCTGTATCTGGTGTCATCTCTCCTAGCTCTATAATATTCTGTAATGCAAGCCTCTTAGCTGTGTTGCTATTGGTTGTTGTGAAGATGATAGAACCGAGTTTAGACTGTGGTAGGTAATCAATCAAGTTGGTAGCTCGTGCTGTGGACAACCCGCTGGACCCTAGGTTTATGTCATCCGTGTTGTCAAAAATTAGCAACCACTGCCTTGCACCCTCCCTGCTTGGATGAAGCTTCACCAGCTGCTTAATATCTGCCTTCTCATCGTTCCAACCAGGAATGTCGAGCTTTTGGGCAATTCTTGCATACGATTGATAGAGACTGTCTATGTCGCTTGCCTCAATCCAGAAGACAGAGCAGTTCTTATTCTTTTGTCTTGTTTTGTATGCAAGCTCGAGTGCTAGCTGTGATTTTCCTGTTCCTCCAGGTCCTACTATCGCCAATGTTGTGGTTTGCTTGTCGCTAAAGAGCTTTGCTTCCAGGTCAGCGAGCTGTGACTCCCGACCCACAAAACAATCATTTCGGGAAAAGGGAATGATAGATAGTGCGCTACTGGCTGTTTCCACTTCCATCTGGAGTCTTCTCCATGCTTTCTCCTTCCCCTCGCCATAGGAGGTCGGCATGAAGATATCGAGAATTCCAAGAAGGCAGTATACATTGTCTTCTTCTTCAGTTGTTTCGCGATTTTCGGCCCATTCCATTCGCTCGGATATAGTAAACCTGTCTAAGGGACAATTCTGTAACGCTTCGACTGGAATGCCAGTAATCTCATGTACCAGCTGCTCGAGGGATCGTTTATCACCTATTCGCCGTCCTTCAGAAGAAAAGAACTCGACTGATACTGGAGAAATGAGTTCCTGAAGTGTCCAACCTCGAGTGAACCATTCGCTTGCCCGAAAGGATGCCTCCCAGTCACTTTGTCGGTGTATCTCTGTCGCAGTGGATACTGAAACGTCTGGTAGGAAGACGTAGCATTTGGTCGCATTTTTATACCAACGGAACATAGAGTTGATCGCTTTCGAGCGCTCACGAAGGTTCCATTTATCAATGCAACATGTGTCGATCCAGAAGTACTGTAGCTGATCCTGGGCCGCCTGTTCGGCGCAGAACTCAATCTTTCGATAACCCTCCTTCTCTTTATAGGTGTGACTTCCTAAATCTTCGAAGAGAATCTCGGAGTCTCCCCATCTATGTGAAAGAATAGCATATGGCGGGGTAGTCTTCCCGATGAAGTCTGTCGAGACGAGTCTCTCGGAATGATCGAAGTGAAGAAGTCGCATCGCTACAACATCGTTTCTAGGACAGGAGAGCAGAGAAGGCAAACGATCTGGGACAAGGCGCTGTTTAGAACTGACTACGGTAGGTGGTTACGAATTGTGGGGACATCAGAAGCGGTTGATAGATTATGATAGTCGGGAGTGGGCTGTGAAGGCAGCCTTTCGAGGCAGTGCACACTAAGGCGTTAAACGAGCTAAGCCCCAGACCCAAGTGGCTGTGCGAGCTTACCCGCTATGATCGTCCTTGACTTGCCTTAAAATGTAATCTTATTAGGGAACATGGCCGAGTTTGGAGGGTGAGCTTGCTAGAAAACTTCAGTTACCGCTAAGCTAGCGAGGCTTACGGAGTAGACGACAGCAATTAGCGAACAAAAACATGAGAGGTGAAGGACAAGGAGGTCGACGGAATAGCAAACATAGGCGGCGTGAGAATTCTCAACTTTCAATGGGTGTGGTGTAATTGTATTGTTGAAGTGCAACTGGATCCATTAGGCACATTCCACTCTAATCAAGTCACTAGAAGCAATGCACATAGTACTGTAGAAGAGCGTTTCTTTTCTTTTTTCAAGTACTATGCTGACAAAGCAAAGTTTATTGGTGAACTGTACGATGCCGTTTCGCCTCCTAGCCCGCCCCCACTTGGTCGCGGCTATGCCCGTCGTCTGCCTCTTAGCCAAGCAGGGTTACAAGGGGCCTTCCTGTACGGGCGGACGCGAGTGGCGGTTACAGTAGTGCTTACGCCCTGTTATTTTTCTATGTAATTTATTACATTTGATTACTACCACTTGGTATGGCCACCACCGGCAAAAATTACTGCCCAGCAACGCTCCTTCATTGATTTAATATACTTCTGATAATCCTCAATAGTCAATTTATCCCACTCTTCTTGTAGGAACTGGCGAACCTCCTCTGCGGTTTTTGGGTAGCGCTTCTGCAGTCTACACTTAATTAATCGCCAGACGTTCTCAATAGGATTAAGGTCTGGCGAGTTAGCAGGCCACCACATACGCGTAATTCCAAGAGCTCTCTCTGCAGCCTGTGTAGCCTTTGAGTTATGGATTGAGGAGTTATCTTCCATAAAGATACATTCTTTTCCTGTAGATTCTCTATACGCAGTTTGGTAAGCTAGGGCATGAGGCATTGTGTTGATGAGTTGGTGCGGCTAGTTTAGGATAAAATACCTTGGCTTTATAGTATTCAGCTTATAAATTCAGGTATAGTATCCCGAACTTTCCATGCACGGGCATACGCACTGATGTATTGCCACCCTCGCGTCCACCCGTACAGGAGGGCCCCTTGTACTTGCCCTTGCTCATGTGCATCATTAGCTTTATTTCACCAACACAACTGCCGATCTGTGAATGAATCGTTCTTCAACAGGCGATGGCGCATGCCCACGCCGCCCACCATGATGCCTACCACACCGAAGTTATCACAGCAGCCATAGTCCAGCAGGGCACTGGCAACGGGGGGCACGACATACAAGGCCCCCCCCATGAGCGGGTTTGTAGCTCGCGTCTGTGCGTTTCCATACAAATCGACCTTTTTCCATACAAATACTGTCTGTGCGGTGGCGCGCTACAAACCCGCTCATGGGGGGGCCTTGTACAACGGCAAGCCTCCTAGTCTTCCACCATGCCCTGTCGGTTGTACGCAAAGGAATGCCTGGCTAACTACCTCGCACAGCCCCCGTCGCCATCCAGTCCGCCGGCTAGTCGCAACTCCCGCCGTCGTCGACGGTCCCATTCCGGCGTGACGACGAGTTCATCGGCCGCGACAGCTTCGCCCAGATACGCCAAATACGTGCCAGGCCAGCGTCCCGCACGGCGCTCGTTGGGCTTGGAGGTGTTGGGTAGGCCCAAGTATTGCAAGGCTGTTAGAGCACCCACACACGCTCACCAGCATGGCCCACTTGGCTTTGATGTTTTGGAGTCAAAGGCTCTGGAAAAAGGTGGAAGACGTGGTGGTGCGAGTAATGGAGACCAGAAAGAGGATTATTGGTAACGAACATCCCAACACGCTAACGGCCTTGGTCAACCTTGTGTTCACGTTAAGTCCCAAAGCCGCAATGAGGAGGGCATCTCACTAACGGAAATATGCATTCAGCTTGCAAAAAAGATCCTTGGCCGTCACCATCCTAACATAGAGTCATCACTAGAGGCTTTAAACGACTGGCAAGTAGAGAACATAGTGATAGGCGTTTAATGCTGCTTTAGGTGTAGATACAGCGTCAGTGCCAATGTGGAATAGGCCGAGCTGTAATGGTACGGTAATGAAAGCGATTTGGCGCCAGACATCGCCACCAGTTACAAGGAGGATGGCCGACCCGCACCGGCCATAGGGTTGTGCGAGTCTACTTTTCGAGGTTAGAGATAGAAGGAGAGAACGATGTGGGCAGCAGTGATTCGGTTGTTGTAGATGTGGCGTTGTTGTGACAGTGTGGCGCAGGCGCTTAGTCAACTGAAGTGCGGAAATGCGGCTGAGCTCGTGGCACTAACCAGCTGTCTCTGCGTTGAAGATTCAAGAGATGCACACTAACTATGCTCCTGTTCGAAGACAAGCTCAATGAGTTGCATAATAACCGCTAAATGTTATTTTGCTGTTGGTGCCAATAACAATCGATTATTCGTGAGTAAATAACCACTCAGATATGTTACATGCCGCAGAGTTTTAGTGGTTGCTTGGCCAACGGCTGATCCCAGCGTTCTCGATCTGAACTCTCCACTCCACTTCATCTTCGAGTGTTGCACACACTTTCTCAATTGTGCGTCTCTTTATCGCATTATATGGCAGATAAATGGGATTTCGTTCACTCCTGGGTATTTGATACTCTTAACTACGAATACCTCCAGGCGCCATCATCATCGCCTGCATCTGTCGGCCACGGAGACGGCAGTACCCGCATCGCTCCAGCATCTCCACCGCTCTCGATTCCACCTAAGAAACCGTTGTATACTCCTCGATCCGGCTCAGGATATCGGTCTTTAAAACGAAAGCACTACACTAGTCCGAATTCCTACAACTGTGTTACCATGCCGTCGCCGCGCAAACGCACCAGGACCCAGGACGACCAGCTGTCCGTCACTACAGCAACATCAGTGCTCAGTGACATCCAATTACCTCCAACCGCGCACTCTCGATCCTCATCTCCGACCAAGGTCAGGGCAAACAGCCCTGTGCGTGAGCTACGAGACATATACCGCTTCGCTACCCCGCCGCTCAAGTACACCACATCCGCAGATGAGAATACTCCACAAAGCGTGCTTAACATGATACATAGATTGCCTCTGCACGGTGTTGGAGTCATTCCTGACTCTCTAAAGGTGCGGTGATCTCCTGTCCGCAAACACATTTTGCAGCAGCTGGTAACAGACGCGTCTAGGAAACCATCAAAGCAACACTACCTTTTGAAGATGTTCCGGATTACGCTTTTAGAACCTCTAAAACTAGCGACAAGTTTGCCGACCAGAACCTCTGGAGAATAGCCGCAAACACACTTGACCGAGCAAAGTCCTGTTTCATCGACAACGAGCCAGAAGCACCATGGTTATCGATCGCGAACAAGTTCTTGGAGGAGGTGTTTGCACAGCCGGAACTAGAAGGGATGCTATGCGTCAAGGATGTGTGAGTTCTAACTTTGAGTTCTTTCACGACGAGTTTAACATTATGGGTCGCAGACAGCATAGCGACATCAATAGTGCCACCCTCCTTCCTCACGTCCACAATACCGCGATCCCCACCAAGAAAGCCGATCTTGCCGTCGCAATCTCCGCCCATGCACCCGCCACTGCGCCTGTGTATACCGCTCTTCGGACGTCCGATCCTACTATGCGGCTCAGTCAGATGTCCGAGACCAGCGTAAGCAGGCTGGCGCTGCCTGGCTGCGTTGAAGTCGGCGAGTCAGGGAAAAGCTATCTTGAGGCTAGCCTACAACTCGGGGTGTGGTGCTTCGCAGGGTTAGCGAAGCTGGATGAATTAAAAGTGCGATCAAGGACGGCGAATCGAGAGACACCGACACCGGCGAGAAGCGGACAAATACCCGCTTCAGGAGGTGATGGTTATACCATTGAGGCTGATAATTCAGTGCCGGGAGCCCACGCCGCTGCTGTAGACGGTTCTAGAGCAGAGGAAATTCTCCCAATCTTTGGGTGGACGGCCATCGGCATGGATTGGAAACTGCACATTGCTTATAGGGATAGGAATGACGATGGTGTCGTGATCCTAGGTCCTCTAGATAGCGGGGGCTTAGGATCAGCCATGGCCTTTTTCAAGCTGTTCGAGACGGCCACTGTGCTGGCGAGGTGGGCCAAGGACAAGTACTGGATGGAATTTAGGAGTATTGCGCAAATATGATTGAGATGAGCAATTAATCCCTAGTACGAACGCGAAGGAACGTAAAACCATGTAGAACCGAAGAGGATTCAAAGGGTCTCGTTGTAATGCGAATATATTGACCGTTCGGTTAGAGTGACCATAGGGCGACTTATGTTTTCAAGATATCACGTTTATTTCCTGTTTTGGGGGATGTTACATGTCGGCTATGAGATTATGCCTACTGTAGCTAGCCATGGGCCTTGTTTTGGTTCCTGCAGTGGACCCCGTTCCGAGCGCCCGGGTCTGGAGAGGTCTGATCTGATCGTAGCTAGAGGCTGTGCACGGAACCCCTCGGCAGCCCACAGATCCACATCGTACTGTATGCCACCAGGTGGCAACAACATCCAACCCGAACTCCTTTCCTCATTCACGCGAAGGAAATGAGAACGACGCCCCTCACACAACCCTATACTCGCGCCACGCACCACCTCGCTTGCGCTCGGTGGTGCTACCGAGCTCAACGGCCATCCCAAGCTCAACGGGCCAAACATGATCCCAGTCACCCAAACAGGTGCGGGCACACCCACCACATAGACATTTTGGATGATTTCAAGATTGAGGAAGGTCATAGGATAGTCAAAGATTGTGGTGTTGCATTTTTTCATAGTGTTGGGGTGGATCTGGATGGGCCAGCCTCCTCTTGAGCCATGAGTACAGCCATTTCACGAGCTGACTTATGAACAACTCCCTTCTTCTTGTCTGCTACAGCGCGTTTGGCGACCCGTAGTCGCGCGTCATTGACAGTGACGGTTCCACCTGATTGAATGACGCGCTTGTCTTGGATCTGTCTCTTGTTGCGGTGTTGTGATGCTGCTGTCAACTTGTGGAGTTCTTGAGCCTGTGTTTCATATGCAGCTGATACTGCAACAGCACCCTTGGCAAGCTTTGTGACCCGGTGTTCAAGCAAGCCTTCATCTCCAGTGAATGGATCAATGCCTTGGAGATAGTAACGGGTGAATTCAATGATCTCTGCAGTGGTAACAGGTGTCTGTGGGGTGGTTGGGTATGAAGGTTCATCTACAGGTGGAGTGACAGGCCTGTCAATTGTGCGCAACTTTGCAAGTACAACTTGAGCATCAAGAGGCCAGATACCACTCTGTTTAAAGGCAGAGATAATAGTAGAGGTCTTAAAGGCGTCCTTGCGCAGTGTTTTGATAGCATGGAGGAACTCTATCTTGTTGAAGTCACTCCCTCCAAGTCTGACATGTTGCTCTACCCGCGCCTTATGATAGTATTTGCAGGGCTGAAAGACAACTACGTCAAGAGGCTGTAGGTTCTGTGACGTATGGGGAGGAAGGGCGTACGGCCAGATAAGGTTCTCAAAGCAGTAGGTAATAAACTCATACGTCATGTGTGATCCATGGCCATCAAAGATAAGGAGTCTCCATTTACCAACTTGTTGCTTTGCTGTCCACTTGTTAAAGTGCTTCAGGTACTCAAGAGCTAATTCATCATTGGAATACCCACTCTCAGAGACACCAAGAAGCATGGATGGGTCAAGATCCAGCTCTTGAGAGACGTGAGAGTGAAGGATCCTAGCCCCACGCAGGATAGCAAGTGGTGGAATTGTCCCTCCTCCAGCACTGATTGCCTCTATCATAGTAATGAAATCTCTATTTGTTTTAGATGGAGATTCAGCTGCCTTGTATGTCTCCAGAGTTATCACCTCTTGCTCTCCTCCAATCCCAATCCTGAAGCCGCATTCATCAATATTCCAGACGTCCTCCTTGCAGATAGCTAGCTTCTCCATCACATCCTGGAGTAAGGTAAAGTGCTGAGTATAGACATCTCTCTCCTCTGCAAAGACTCGGTCTTTCTCTTGTGGTTTCTGCTTGACTTTGGAGAACTGTGGGTGGATATCTACAAAGCGCGTGAAGAAGTCTCGTCCAAGGCTCGTAAGCAAAGCGCGTTCTGGCTTAGGTGTGGTGAGGCTTCGGATGGACTCCGCAGCTGCGCGCAGCTGGGATATAAGAGGAGGTTGCCCGATAGCATCAAGGCGGGCAACATACAGCTCTAGAGCCAATATTTGGGCATCTGTCATACGTTGGTTGGTGGGTGGCCGCTCTCCGCGCGTTGCTCGTCCTTTGAGACGCGCCCCCAGCCGCTTGCGGGGTACATTGAATTCACGCGCCAGCTTAGAAATATTGGGAATTTCATGTGGGGAAAGACTTGCAATAGCAGCCTGAATATCTTCCTCAATTTGATAGTAATCACGAGGCATGGTGGTGGTGGTGGAGTGGATCAATGTTCAATTCTACAAAGTTGGCCCGTTGAGCTTGGGATGGCCGTTGAGCTCGGTAGCACCACCGAGCGCAAGCGAGGTGGTGCGTGGCGCGAGTAGCTGGAGCGGGTCGGCCATCCTCCCTGCTAGCTCCCGCGAGCCTTTACAATAGCAAGTGCCGTCTTCGCGTCCGCTACGGGGCCTTTCCATGAGCGGATTGCTAGCGTGAGCTACCGCACCGACAGAATTTGTATGGAAAAGGGTCGATTTGGATGGAAGCGCACGGAGCCGCGCTAGCAACCCGTTCATGGGAGGGCCCTGTAGCAGACTCAGTCTGCCACACGCTCCTCAAATACTGTTTATTTGGTACATTTGTCATCCTTCCACTTGCCTTCTGTCATCCTGCCCCTTGTTATAATACCCGACCGGCTGTATAATACAGCCCCCACCGGGCATGCTGTTGTTTCCGTCGCGCTGGCCTGACAGCGCAATGCCAAGACCCGTGCTCCAGCTCGCACAGCCTATCTCACCTTGCGTCCAAGTGCGCAACCATAGCCCACCTGCCTGAAGAGCTCTACTAAACGCAGTTTGCGTCCTCAATAACCCCCTTATGCGAATATAACTCCTCTCTTTTACAGAAGCGGCTCACCTCGTGCTTCGAGATTCATTGCGATGAGATGGCAGAAGCGCTAGCCGTAGTTGGCATCGTTGCCAACATAATCCAGCTCGTTGACTTCGGCTCCCGGGTTCTGAAACGGCTTGAAGAATACCAGTCCGAGCTAGGAGACATCCCAGAAACGTTCCGCCATATTAAAACCGAGCTGCCCGTACTATTAGATGCTCTCCGACAGACGAAAGCGGCGATGGATGCCGGATCTATGCAAGACGAATCCAAAAAGGCGCTCCTCCCTGCTATCGAAGGGTGTGCAGTACAAATAAAGGCGCTAGACGATGTAATTGCAAAAGCGCTGCCCGCATCGGGCGACTCCTGGGCTAGAAGAGGTAGGAAGGCACTTGGGAGCCTTCGGTATGACGCAAAGGTAGAGAAGGTAACCGCGGTGGTCTGGGGATATATCCAGACCCTGACATTCCACGCCGCCGCTTCATTACGACCGTTGACAGGTATGACCTTCCCATGTTCTAAGCAGCCTATCTACATCCTAACAGCCCGTTCTCAATAGACCGAACCCTACCCCGTCCCGCCCCGTCCTCCACCGTTCCTTTCCGGCGTGATCCACACTTTGTAGACCGTCACATTCTTTCCGAAATACATTGCAAGAGCCAACAGCCTGCGTCCAGAGTAGCGCTTGTTGGCCTTGGTGGCGTTGGGTATGCAGCAAGGACAGTGTTCTCCCTGACGGCACGTAACTGACAAGCTCGAAAGAAAGTCGCAGCTTGCCGTCGAGTACTCCTACCGGGTACGAGAAAAGTCGCCAGCTACCTGGGTCTTCTGGGTGCATGCCAGCAGCAGAGCGAGGTTTGAGGAAGGCTATCGGAAGATAGCCGAACGAGGCAAGCTTCCTGGCTGGGATCAGCCGGATGTGGACATTCTAAAGCCGGTCCACAGCTGGTTGTGCAATGAGGCAAATGGTCACTGGGTGATGATCATTGACAATGCGGACGATCTAAGCGTCTTTCCCCGTCCGACACAGAGACGTAATGTCAGTAAAGACGATGTTAGTAGCAATGCGGCGGCCTCTTTGCTAGAGCTTCTGCCTCAATCACCGAATGGGTCTATCCTTATCACCTCCCGGAGCCGGGACGTCGCCTTTCGACTGACGGGAAACTATGCAGACATCATCCGAGTCCAACCAATGGACCAAGCACATGCTCTGGCTTTGCTCCGAAACAAGCTTGATGGAAGCTTTGAACAGGACGATGCGGCGGCGCTCGTCGAGGCGCTCGACTACATGCCCCTTGCCATCGCCCAGGCCGCCGCTTACATTGGCCAGAGAGCGCCGCGTGCTACAGTGTCGAGATATCTGCAGGATCTCCGCAAAGGCGATCGGGACAGAGCGAAACTTCTGGAAATGGACATTGAGGACTCCCGTAGGGACGGCACGGCGTCGAACTCTATTATCGCTACCTGGCAGATATCTTTCGAGCACATCCTCAGCGCGAGGCCTTCGGCAACGCGGCTGTTGTCTCTCATGAGCCTTTTCGATCGGCAAGGGATTCCTGAGTCTCTGCTCGGTGGCCGCTATCAAAAGGACAATGATGCCAGCCCCGACTTTGAGGACGACTTGAACACGTTGACCAGTTTCTCTTTGGTCGCGACAGACGTAGACGGGCACCAGTTTGAGATGCACCGACTTGTGCAGTTCTCAACGAGGAAATGGCTCGAGCTGCAGGGTGAGCTGGAGGTCTGGAGGGAAAGGTACGTCAGGCTTATGGATGACAGTTACCCGGTGGGACGGTACGAGAACTGGAAAGCATGCCAAGCGCTGTTCCCGCACGCTCAAGCAACAGTAGCGTGTCGGCCAGCCGGCGGCAGCGCGCTAGAGGCATGGGCGTCGGTTCTTTTCAAGGCAGCGTGGTATGCGGATGGTATGGGAAACTATGACGTAGCGCAGGAGATGGGTCGAGGTGCTTTAGAAGCAAGGGAGGCTGCTCTAGGAGCAGAGCATCCGTCCACGCTCACCAGCGTCAGCAATCTTGGGTTGGTGTTGGAGAGCCAGGGCAAGTACGAAGAGGCGGAAGCGATGCACCGGCGGGCACTGGAAGCAAACGAGAAGGTGCTTGGGCGAGACCATCCAGACACGCTCACCAGCGTCAGCAATCTTGGGTCGGTGTTGGAGAGCCAGGGCAAGTACGAAGAGACGGAAGCGATGCACCGGCGGACACTGGAAGGAAGAGAGAAAGTGCTTGGGCCGGAACACCCAGACACGCTCACCAGCATCAGCATCCTTGGGTCGGTGTTGTCGAGTCAGGGCAAGTACGAAGAGGCGGAAGCGATGCATCGACGAGCACTAGAAGGGTTAGAGAAGGTGCTTGGGCCGGAACACCCAGACACGCTCACTAGCGTCAGCAACCTTGGGTCGGTGTTGTCGAGTCAGGGCAAATACGAAGAGGCGGAAGCGATGCATCGACGAGCACTGGAAGGATATGAGAAGGTGCTTGGGCCGGAGCATCCACACACGCTCACTAGCGTCAGCAACCTTGGGTCGGTGTTGTCGAGGCAGGGCAAGTACGAAGAGGCGGAGGCGATACATCGACGAGCACTGGAAGGAAGAGAGACGGTGCTTGGATCTGAGCACCCAGGCACGCTCGCTAGCGTCAGCCACCTTGGGTTGGTGCGGGAGAGCCAGGGCAGTTACGATGAGGCGGAAGCGATGCATCGACGAGCACTAGAAGGAAGAGAGAAGGTACTTGGACCTGAGCACCCAAGCACGCTCGCTAGCGTCAGCAACCTTGGGTCGGTGTTGTCAAGCCAGGGCAGTTACGATGAGGCAGAAGCGATGCATCGACGAGCACTAGAAGGAAGAGAGAAAGTGCTTGGGCCGGAACATCCACACACGCTCACCAGCATCAGCAACATTGGATCGGTGTTGTCGAGGCAGGGCAAGTACGAAGAGGCGGAGGCGATGCATCGACGAGCACTGGAAGGAAGAGAGACGGTGCTTGGATCTGAGCACCCAGGCACGCTCGCTAGCGTCAGCCATCTTGGGTCGGTGTTGTCAAGTCAAGGGTGGCTGGTAGAGGCCGAGAAATTGGAGGTATGGGTGATGGAGGCGAAAAGGAGAGTAATAGGAGAGGAACACCCCGACACGCTAGCAGTGATGGCTGACCTTGCAATTACACTGAAATCGCAGAACCGCATCCAGGAGGCTTTGTCGCTGATGGAAAGATGTTCCCAAGTGCGGAAAAGAGTTCTAGGTCCTCACCACCCAGACACCGAGTTTTCACTCGAAACACTCAACGAGTGGCAGATGGAGATGGAAATACAAGGTTGACGCTGCTTTTGGTGTTGAAGGAGAAGCTAGTGTGAATACAGAATAGCGGTACCTGCGCTAGCATGCTTACCGATGACTGTGTAGTAATGTACGCGATTTAGCCACAGCTGTTGCCACTACTTGCAAGGAGGACGGCCGACCCGCACTGGCCATGACCTTGTACAAGGGGGTGGCCGACGACGACTCTCACCTCCCCGTGGTGTCGGCTGGGAACCTGTAAATACCTTGCTGCCGGGTATTTTACAGAGCTAAGAAGAGTCAAGACTGGCCAGCACTGTCCGCTGGTCAGGGCTGCTGGTGGACGAGCCATCGCCGGCCCAACTACCAACAAGCGACAAGGGAACACTTTGAAAACCATCCGACACACGATTGCGAGTCGATCCTACAGTCGATAACGCCTAGGTCGTGGGACAGGACACCCTTGGGGTGCTCTCGGGCTGCTCTGTCGGAAGGAGGATACCGCCGGGTTGGAGTAACAACGTACAGAAGTCAAAACGATCAGGTCAAAACGAACGCGAACGATACGATCCGGCGCGCTGGAATCCACGCAGAGAACGACGAGACACCTTGGTTAGTGGGAGGGACAACACTGTGTTGCTTGGCTGTTCCGGGTACAGGGGGGATACAAGTGGGCGAACTCCTGCAAGACACGGTCGGCCTTGTTGGAGAGATCTTGCAAGGCAGCGCGAAACAGATTGACAGTCTGCGGGGCGCAGCATATAATGGAAGCGACGGAAGACTGGGTGGGCGGACCGCAGTTACGACACTTTCTATATGGCTCGAGAGGACGGACGCGCGTGTCGGTCTACTAAAAGGACAGAACCCTGAGGATGGCCATCGAGGATGGAGTCTTTAGGCTGGCAGTTGAAGTAGGCTTAAGGTGCACACTGGTATTGACTTGCTAGCTGGCTGTGCCCCGCAAGATGCGGATATGGATCAAAGTGGCGATGCAAGGCGGGGGGTCTATGTAGGTGGACACGCTGTCGCCTCTGCAATGTATTATCTTAGATATATACAAATCAATACTTGCGTCAGAGACAGCAGAGTGCGACTGTGGGCAGACAGAATCAATACCACACTTCCTCTTCACCTGCATCAGATGGAGGCAACAGAGGGCAAAGCTAAGACAGGAGCACGGCGAGAGGTTTGGAGACTTGTCATATGCGCTGGGAGGCTATTCGAGCAGACAGGAAGGAGGTATGCCTATCGACGGGCCGATGAAGAAGTGGAAACCCAACATGGACGCGGTCAGAGCGACGATCCAATACGCAAGAGAGACCGGACGACTGCTAGCAGGCGAACAAGACACAACAAGCGCAGAAGAAGATGTGGATGAGCGAAGGATGCTGCGGATACCGTCACCAACCTCTTAATAAAACACATAGCGAGCCTCCCTAAAAACGAGCCTCAGCCAGTGCGCCGGCGGTTAAGAAGCGCACGACGCTGGAAGTGCCCTGCGGATACGAGGCCCTGAGAACATATGCTGGGCTCACTTCTCCACATTCATTACACTACGGTATCTGTATCACTCTCCTTTTTATCTATTTCCTTGGTTAAGCATGGTGTTAGGAATTGGATGAGCAGGTCTCACGGTTGGCTTCTGAAATGGAGAGAATGCAAGGCAGTAAGGTGTATAGCTAGCACGTAGTAACGGCCCATACCCTCCGGGTGCATGGCCATAATAGAAGACACACACACACGTACAAGGGGGTAACATGAACGGGCTGACTCCCCCCCGGTCCGTATTTTTCGCCACTTGATTACAAAACCATAATTTACAACGATTACCATTTCGTATGACCACCATTTGCATCAATTACAGCCTGGCAACGCTCCCTCATGTTACATGTATACTTCTGGAAGTCTTCCAGCTTTAGCTTCGCCCATTCTTCTTCAATATACTAGCGAACCTCTGCCTCTGTCTTTAGAAATCGCCTTCCAACCCAGTATTTCAACAATCTCTACACATTCTCTATTGGATTTAAATCTGGAGAATTAGCAGGCCATACTATCCTTATTACCCAATTCTACCTATGAAGATCTTGTGTAGCATGTGCTGTATGTTGCGATGCCCCATCTTCTATAAGAATCGACCTCATAAACCCAATACGAGGGTGATGCTCTATCTAATTCCTGAAGTTGTATATCTATAGGATAACCTTTTCTCGATATACTGCGCCTGTAATAGATCCCCATTCCTTCTCAAAGACTATTAAAGGGCCTTTCCCAAGGGATGAGATAGAGCCATGGATCATCTAAGATAAGTACCTACGGAACTTTAGGAAGTAGTAAGCGTCTAAGTATTTCTCTTCGGCGCGACGGGTAATATAGACTTGTCCGAAGCCGCCTGTAGAAAATGAAGCTTCGTCCGTCTAGATAACACGAGCCTACATGTCGTCTATCCAGTTTAAATGCGTATATGCCTATTGCAAACGTGCTTATTTATGAGCCTCCGTAAGGAGTGGCTTTTCCGTCGCAACTCGACGATGGTATTGCTCTTTTTCAAAGGCCTTAATTAAAGTCCTTCTACAGGCTTGGATGCCTTCAACCTGGGCAATCTCTTCGTACGTCATACGTCGATGAAAAGCGTTAAGGGTGGCTCGTCCCACGAGGCGCTTCCGAATAGGCGTATTCAGCATAGGAAGCCGTCCAACTGGTCTCTTTGGTGTCTCAAAGCCTTGTTTAATGTAACTACGGACTGTTGTTCAAGCGATACCTATAGATTGTGCGATTTGAGACTGACTCCATCGCCCAAATCGAGATAAGGTAAGGATTTGAACTCGTTCTTGAAGGGTAAGGTGTGTTCCACGTGCTCTTTCAGGGTTAGCGTATAATTGTCGAGGCTTTCGAATCCTTTTTTTTGAGGGCATAACTCGTTTTCAATATATATATAAGTGTATCTACTTATTTCGCGTTGTTTTATAGTATAATTTTCGTGTTCTGGTTGGTTCGAATGGTATTGTAATCAAGTGGCGAAAAATACGGACCGGGGGGGAGTCAGCCCGTTCATGTTACCCCCTTGTAGGAGACATGGTAACGGCCCATACCCTCCGGGTGCATGGCCATAATAGAAGACACACACACACACACACACACGTAGGAGACATGGCCAAGGGTGAGCCGGATTGCGAAGCTGCGGGGCTGAGGTCAGCCCGATTGCCAAGCCCATATACAGCCACAGTTGTGAAAGCCACAAACCTGCTTGGCGGTCCTTGTAAGTAGATTACAACGTGATGATTACGTACTGTTTCGCTCTAGCCAGGATGGGTGATCGTTCCGACTAGAGGTACCGACTGGGGTAGCGGCCCTGCCTGAATTTGCGCGATAGCAGATACAAGGCTAAGGATGATTTTGTACAAGGGGGTGACCTGAGCGCGCTGGTGCCCTCCCTACTAGTTCGGTGGCAAAGCATACTGTCTTTCCTCTTCGAATCTGGTTTAGACCCCTTTTTAATTACTTATGTAATATCTACTACTTTGTATACCCTCCTCTAGCATCAATTACAGCTTGGCAGCGCTCCTGCATATTCATAATATACTTTCTAAAGTCCTACACCTCAAGCTTAGCCCATTCTTCCTCAATATACTATCGTACTTCCGCATCTATATGCGGAAAGCGCTTAGAAACCCTATATTTAAGCAACCTCCATACATTCTCAATAGGGTTCAGATCAGGGCTATTGGCAGGCCAGGTCATCTGGATAGTCAAGCGCTCGTTGTGGTAATTCCTTGTAGCTTTAGCTGTATGCGAGGAAGCTCCATCTTCCATAAGTATAGCTTGGTTAGAGCCACATAGCTGTTCAACTTCCTACTTGTAGGTGTATACCAACGGGAGTATATGCTCCCTATATACAGCTAAGCTAATATTACTCCATTCCTTTTCAAATACAACAAGGGGTCCTTTTCCAAAGCGGCTAATTATTCCGTATACTATCTAAGAACTATAGCCCTTAAATTTAGGTATATAGCAGGCATCTAGATACTTCTCCTCAACCTTACGAGTAACATAGACTTTTCCAAAGCCTCCTATAGAAAAGGAGGCCTCATCCATCCATAAAACACGAGCCTACATCCAATCAGGCCAATTTATATGCTTATATGCCCACTATAATCGAGCACTCTTATATTTCTCTATAAGAAAGGGTTTTTCTATAGCTATACGCCTATGATATTGCTCTTTCTCAAAGGCCTTAATAAGGCTCCTTCTGCAAGTAGATATTCCTTCAAGTGATGCGATTTCCTCGTATAACATACGGCGGTAGAGGCCATCAATTATAGCTCTAGCAACGAGTCGCTTGCGGAGAGGTGTATTCAGGTTTGGCTTCCTTCTAGTCTGTTTCTTTAGAGTCTTAGTCATTAACTTAAGAGTATTAGAGACAGTCTATTGAGCTAATTGGAGGGAGTATGCGATTGCTGAAGGGCCCCATCCAGCATATTAATTAAGGGAGAAAATACGGCAGCGTTCTTTATAAGTGAGATGGGTGCTAGGGACACGAGAAATATTGCAGTAAGAGTTGCGCTAGCGTGGACGTCGAATGAGATTGGGCATGGTTAAGATGTTAATTAACGTAACTTTACACTCATTCTCACGTATTTTATAGCCAAATCTAGTGTTCTGGTACATTCGCTAGCATTACTAAGGTGGCAATTGCCACTACGCTAGCAGGGGGGGCACCAGCGCGCTCAGGTCACCCCCTTGTAGCATCATAATAAGGTTCTAAGGCTCGGATAACGTTATTTTATAAGTATTTGGAGTGGCAAGAGCTTAATGGTGGGCTATAGGAAAGAAACTAGGTTTCGCTCTAATACAAGGCTCTCTGTAAATTGGGCGCAAAATTGATAATGCGCATAGTAATTTTTAGATTGGATAGGTCCTAGATGTCTAGAAATAGCTACAGCACGTAACTAATATAGGGTTACAGTAAGTATTAGAGTGTGTGTAGAGTTTGAGCGTTGCAAAGTTAAAGTACCCCTCGTTTTTCTCGCCACGGAGGGTTTCTCGACCTGTAGGGAGGGACGATACATCGAACATTCCCGTCATTATTGTACAACAGATTCAAGAGCGTGGACCAAGGAAGGTGGTGGGTTGGTGGGTGGGTGAGTGGGGTGAGTGTGGTGGGAGGGAGAGAATTATCTGGAGCTGAAGGACTCTAGCAGCTTGGACACGGCCTCGTGCCCTCCCTCGGCCGCCCACGACAGCGGCGTGCGACCGCCCGTATCTTTCAAGTCGGCGTAGGCTTTGCCCGTCGCGAGCAGCAGCTTGACTACAGCCTCGTGTCCTCCCCTGGCCGCCCACGACAGCGGCGTGCGATCGTCCTTATCCCTCAAGTTGACGTCGACTTTGCCCGTCGCGAGTAGCAGCTTGACTACAGCCTCGTGCCCTCCCTCGGCCGCCCACGACAGCGGTGTCCGACCGTCGTACCAATCCCCCGAGTCGACGTCGACCTTGCCCGTCGCGAGCAGCAGCTTGACTACAGCCTCGTGCCCTCCCTCGGCCGCCCACGACAGCGGCGTGCGACCGCCCGTATCTTTCAAGTCGACGTAGGCTTTGCCCGTCGCGAGCAGCAGCTTGACTACAGCCTCGTGCCCTCCTCCGGCCGCCCACGACAGCGGCGTGCGATCGTACCCACACTTCGAGTCGACGTCGACCTTGCCCGTCGCGAGCAGCAGCTTGACTACAGCCTCGTGCCCTCCTCCGGCCGCCCACGACAGCGGCGTCCGACCCTCGTAGAAGTACCTGCCCTCCGAGTCGACGTTGACCTTGCCCGTCGCGAGCAGCAGCTTGACTACAGCCTCGTGCCCTCCCTCGGCCGCCCACGACAGCGGCGTGCGACCGTCCTTATCCCCCGAGTCGACGTCGACTTTGCCTGTCGCGAGCAGCAGCTTGACTACAGCTTCGTGCCCTCCCTCGGCCGCCCACGACAGCGGCGTCCGACCGGACCAGGGGTCTTCTAAATCAACCCTAGCCTCGCCCTCAAGCAGCAGCTTGACTAAGGTCGCTATTCCGAGCCTTGCGGCTAAGAGTAGTGGTGTTGGATCAGTCTTGACCCCATACTGGTCTATTTTATGAATCAGCCATCTAACGTGTCCGATCACTCAGTGGGCCAGATCACTCAGTGGGCCAGCCCCACCAAAATCGCGACGCCTCTTCTTGCAAAGCTCTACAACCACGCAATAAAATATATAGAAAATAGATCTATTTAATGCGCGCTATCTAGTAGTACACTGAGTCCTTTTATGGCCTTGTTCATGGCACTTGCTGCAGGTTGGTGGTGCTCGAGGCCTACTTGGCTGCCCCGCCTGCTCTACCTGCTGGAGCACCCTTACGGCCTCTGCAGCAAGCAATTGACCTTCTTCTACCCGTAGAGCTCCTCCACGGGCTATATACTGTCGGCGCTGCTGGTCCTTACGCTGCCGGCGCTGACTAGCCTGTCGAAGCTTCGTATTCTCCTCTGCAAGGATCGTCGCAGAATTCATTGCAAGCTGACAACCTTTAACAAGCTGGCGGATAGCCTGAGTAGTAGGGCTCTGGGATAGGCGACCAAGGCGGCCCTGGATAAGTCGAGCCTGCTGCTCTAGCTGAGCAATAGTACGCGGCGTTTCTGACGTCCACGCGACCTCAGCGTTGGCCGCCGTCCCTGGCGGAGACGGCGTCCTGACTACTGTTAGCGACGACAAGACGCGTTCTGGACAGGCTGGGACTAGCCCTGTCGCCCGAAAGCCGGCCTGGATATTCTGCTCTGATAGGACTCTCTCTCTAATACCTAGATATATCTGTAGGAAGTCCTGCTTGTCAATATGGAAGACGCGTTGTCGCGCAAGCTCAGACACTTGGTGGCCGTACGCGACCTTAAGAGGCGAGAAGCAGCCAACGTCAAGCGGCTGGAGGAGGTGCGACGTATGCGACGGCATACAGAGCGTGATAATCTTATTATTCGTACAGAATTGGTCAAACTCAGGCGTTGCGTGGCTGCCGTGGCCGTCGAGGATAAGTAGTCGGTAGGCCCCCGCTGTGCGAGACTTAGTATGTTGGTGGAAGTGCTTTACCCACTCAAGGCCTAGCTCATCCGTTGTCCAGCCGTTGTCGCTAACAGCGATAACCCAGCTAGGTGGTAGGCCTAGATACCAGCTAGCTTGGTGGAGCTTTCCTTGTAAGATTATAAAGGGTGGGATAGACCAGCCAGCCGCGTTGATACACTCAATCGTCGTTACCCACTCACGATCACCTGGCTGTATAGTAATTGCGCGGCCTACTGTCTCAGAGCTTGTAACGACTTTTGACGTCGCAGCGATACCCATCATAAAGCCAGTCTCGTCGAAGTTGTAGGTATCCGTGTCGGCTATGCCGTACGACTGACGCGTCTCCTCTACGAGCTCAAACCACGCGCGGATCGCGACTGGGTCCTCTGATTTTGCGCGCTGCGAGTGGAATTTCCTATTCCACTTAGTCTGGAGCTCTGGCTGACGCTTGACAAAGCGCGACACCCACTTCTCACCGACTGGCTGTGGAGGTGGTTCTTGGCCGCGCGCGGCGAGTAAATGGTCTGCCATTCGTCGTACGTCGATAATCTGGGGCGGAAAACCGCGTCGGTTGATGTCTAGGATCCACTGAACGAGAGACTGCTCTTCGGTAGGGTGTAGCTTTCGTTTCTGTGCGTTGGTAGTAGCTTGTGGGAGGGTGCCGTTGACGCGTCGAGTAAGGGTTGATCGTGAGACATTGTATAGCCTTGCAGCCCTACGGTAGCTAGATATCTGCTTAGCTTGAATAGCCTGCGTCGAAAGAGCTAGTCTGCCTTCTTTTTGAAGCTGCTGAGTGTTCTGCGTGGGTAGCATCGTGGGTATTGTGAGAAGACGCGTCTTTTTTTGGTGGGGCTGGCCCACTGAGTGATCTGGCCCACTGAGTGATCGGACACGTTAGGCCCTGTTCGGTGCGCCCGGATGAGACGGTCATCAGAGCTCCGTTCTGCCAAGCTCCATCTCTCGGCAATGAGATGAGATGGCTGTTCGGTAACTCTGCTGGTGATGAGAGCATCATCGAGAATGCGATCACGCTAGTAACGCCACCCAATATTGCATCCCTGCAAGTGCCAAATTAACCCTTGTATTACCCTTTTGAGCGCCCGAACGACGTTTAAGAGCCAACGCTGCTCTTGAGCTGTTTCTGCTGTGATCATCTCATCATCACCATCACGTGATGCCTCCGGAGGTGCCCGTAGTCGCCGTTACTGCTAGTATATTGGCCGCAGTGGCAGCTATCCATGCCGTTATTGTCCAACTTCGAGATGAGCCAACTGGTGTACGAGCGTACGAATCGCGAGAGGGTCAAGGGCAGCAGTAGCTCGAAGATTGTAGAGGCGACCCACAGCAAATTTATATAAGACTCGCCTTCAATTGCCCATCTTTAAAGAGCTCGTCGACTGGCTGCGATTGAGTAAGCTCGTGAGCGGTGAGAGCCATATAATCGCCGAAAAAACGCTCATATACTACTATATTTGCGCACAAGGAGCTAGCTAGCGTAATATACAGTACTACTATAGGCGCTCGTTAGATACTATATCGCGGTTAGTTACTCTAGGTACTTATAATTACTAGTAGTTTACTTACAAATTAAAGTTACTTCTATGAAGTTCTATAAGCTCTACTCTATCTCTATAAAGAGGTAGTACACCTACCTAAACTTGATGAGCTAGTACTAAGCTCTATACTTAAAAACCCTAAATAGTACCTATTTTTTCAAGATTGTATTAGCGCGCTAGATAGGACTTAATTTTATATACACGTACTAGTAAGTAAGTAAAGGCGCTACTATAATCACTATAGTAAGCTAAGTTAAAATATACTCGTAGTAGTTAATTTTAAGATAGACTTCATCTACGTACTACTAGGATAGGAGGGCTCTATTACGACCCTAGTAGAACTAAGAGTTTACGCAGGGTTACTATTAGACGTACGTATAGGATAAGGTAATAGTTATCACGTAACTACTTTAATTAAAGCGCGCAAGATAAAGCGCGCAAAGTTGAGCGCTTAATATAAAGCGATTATATTGAAGCAATTAATATAAAGCGCCTTTAGCATATATATAACGTGTTAGATTTTGTGGGGGTTTGATTGGTGTTACTGATGTGCACGAAGTATGTGATAATTGATTGTGATAATGATGGAGTTAAAAATAATTGATTGTTCTATCTATTTTCTGCCCTCTCTGCTGCTCTTGATATACTTTAGAAAGTTCCTTGATTTCGCTCGTGCCCTAGGGTCTCCCTTTGTTGAGCTGGCGCGTTATTTGATTACGGCTCTCCTGTCAAAGGGATGCCCGTAGTTGAGCTGGTGCGGCGCGGTTTGGTTTGGCTTGCTTGGCTAGTAGCGCTAGTGGCGCACGTGCGCGCGTGCCTATCTTGATTGCTATCTCGATCGTCATCTCGATTCTCATGCGCTTATCTAATACACCCCTTTAGCTTGATAACCCTTTAGTAAGCTGGAACTATTAGGTAAGTAAGAGATCGTTAAGGTAAGCTTGGATTTCATCAAGAGGTACTTTATATATAATCTAGTGTTCCCGTACTTCTACTAGTCTAAGTTGGGTTAAGAAACTCTTCTACTTATTTCCTAGGAGTACCTTAGTAAACCCGTCGGCAGTCATCTCTGTTGATAGAGTATATACTACTTTAATTCGACTATCTAATACCTCTTACCTTAGCTAGTAGTTGTAAATATTAACGTGCCTTAGTTTAGTTTGGAGTTTGGCCAGTTCTTCAGTAACGAGCCAGATTGTTTAAGTATTATCATACTAGATAGTAATGTAGCTTGTAGGTAGTTTAACTTTTAGCTTATCCAGTAATCGTAATGTAAAGATAGCTTCTTTAGCTACTTGAGACAGAGCTAGTAATTCAGCTTTAGTTGTTAAGGTAGTAACAGTATCTTATTTATTGGCTCTCTATGCAATAAGACCGTTGAATAGTTTAATCGTATATCCTTAGGAGCTCTTTCTATCCAGAGTATTATCCGCAAAGGAGGGGCACTATTTAAAAACCAAGAGACTTTAGTATTAAAGTAAACTCTTTCTACTATAGTAGAGGTAAAATGCGTAGTCTATATAGAGCTTTTTAGACCTAAAGGATTATTCCCTTCTTCTAGTATCCCTTTAGCATCTTCATATAGATCTCTCGATCTATTACAGCGTGGATAAAGGCGTTTATTACGTCATACTGTTTTAGTTCAAGATCGTATTTGGCTGCAATTGCCATAAGCATCCAGAAGGAGCGGCTAGCTAGTGTTGCAGCGTAGGTGTCTTGTAATATGACGTTTCTTTACTAATCTCCACGTACTACTAGTCGGGCTTTACATTTAATAAATTAGTAGTATTTATCCAATTTATAGGTATAAACCCACATGCAATCAAGTATCTATTATCCTATTTATTTAATTGGATTGGCTAGTACTTCAGTCTATAATCTCATCTTCTAGTAGCTTATTATATAAGCGTATTCAGCTTCTTTAAATAGCTCGCCCATTAGATAGTTATCTAGGTTTGTTCAGTATATTAGTAGAGGTAGGAGTTAACTACGATGGAGCTTTAAGCCTCTAGCAAGCATTCTTTTCATCTTTACTTTATCTATTAACTCTCCTCTATATTACCCAACGTTTCCTGCCTAGGTACCTGCCATAAAGGCTGCTGCCTATAGAATAGTTTTAGATAATCCTTGGTTATTACAGGTTTTTATTACAGTAGTTAACTATTCTCTACCTGAGTCGATTTTAGATAACTTATAGGGTGCTAGCCCTCCAGTTATTAAGTAAGCTAGGAGTACTACTAGTGGTGGAGACGATAGTAGAGTTAGGTAATATTCTCTAATCTTTCTCCCTTGATAGTAGCTAGGTGGGTCTACTTTATTGGTTGATGTATCTAGATTAGTATCGTCCTCATGGAAAGACTCTGTTTCTAGCTAATAAACTAGTATTAGGAGCTCAATAGTTCTTATATAAGTAGCAATCTCTTCCAGCGTTTAATGCATAAGGTTATCTATTAGGTCCTCTGTTTTACTATTAAAGATTATATACTTATTAAAGATAATATCTCGAGTACTTATCACCTTAGCTATAGATAGTACCTATATCTAGTAGATATTTAATAACTAGTATCCAATAAGATATCCAATCCAGGCCTTTGGGTCTAGCCGCTAGAGTCTTAATTTACCACGGTGGGTATTATCAGTTATTACAAAAGCTTTGCACCTATAAGCTTTTAAATGAGCTAGATTAGGCTTTCTTAGTAATGCTGCAATTCCTTGATTACGAGCTACTCCTATAAAGAAGATCTCATATAGCGTTTTCTAGTTATTTAAGTAACTTAGTGTTCAGTTATAGAGATATACTCCAGCTCTAGTAATTTCTAGCTAGAGTTCCTAAGGTAGATTAGCGTCAAGCCGCATTGCGCGTAATTTCTCCTTATTAATACCTTTAGCGCGCTTAGCTCCTCCATTTTAAGCTTAAGTATCTAGAGCTAACAGTTCGATAGTGATACCTTATAAGTTCAGCTAACGCTAGACTTCTAGTTTTACTGTAGTAATCTCGTTATTGGCTTCGACTACTTTAACTGAGATATTGTACTAATTCTTCAAGAAGAGAATAAGGTTTTCCAGCATCTTAATGATTGACTTTACTAATCAGTTATCCGTGAAGTAGAAGTCCTACTATAGTTTAGAAATCTTCTTAGTAACTAGTATCTAGCTTTTTTCTTTATTAAAGCTCTATACTTTATATAAGTAGAAATCAATTGAGATTCTTTCTCCTAGTCCTTTATAGCTAATTCGTAGTATACGGCTAATTTAACGTCTTATCTTAGCTTTACCGTAGGAGTTATATTCAACAGTAGTTACTCCTTTTACGCGCACCCCTTAAGTTTACTAGACAAGGTACTCAATTACTACTAGTCCTAGATAGCCAAGTCTCTTATACTATATAAGTGTAGTTACTCTAGTTAACCTAGGTTTATAGGTATAATATATTACTTCTTATAATAGATGAAACTTGAGTACCTATTAGCTATAGATCTTAGTAAGATTTCCAATTGTCTACCTATCTGGTTTATTCAGGGTTGTTGGTTCTAATTGGGTATTCTACTATATTCCTCTCTACTAGAGTAATCAGAATGAGACTAGGTTGTAGTAGATATCTAGGTATATAGCTACATTATGCAAAGCTAGATGATTTACCTTAGATTAATTCTTCAACGTTAGATTAATGGATCTATATCCCTTTACCTATATTTTTAAGTTACTAGCCTAGATATAGTCTTCTTGAGTAGGTAGACGGTAGTTGCAGATACGATCTAGATTGTTTATAATATAGCAGGTTGTACCTAAATTGAGGATAAATGAGTCCTATAGTAGATATTTATTACAGTTGTTTATTATAGTTTAAAAGGATACGGTAGTAAAGGTCCCTTTAATACTTATAACTCTTCAGCTATGTAGTTATTCTTAATCTCTAGGTATTAGAGTTGGTAATCGCCTAAAGCGGGCTTTAGACTATCCTCTAATCAATCCTTAAAACATAGTATTATTTTTATATTTGTAGTTGATAAGCTCTTATAGAGTCTTATTTGGATTCTAACGTAGAGGGGCTATATCTAGATTAATATAATAGCATTCCCTTAGGTTGTAGAATTTACTGCAAGTAGGGTATTTTTCCTCTACTATAGTTTACCTAGTTAATCATATATCGTTACCATTTTAGCTAGGTTGATTTTTATACCAGGGTCTGCCCTAGTTTAGGTTTAATTGAAGTCTACCTCGGTTTAGTAGTAGATCGTATTCCACAGGAGAGGCGTCCCTAGTCCTACCCTAGGTAGTCTTACTACTAGTAGGAAGATCTAATAAGGTATTATCAACTATAAAAGTAGCCCTATTTTTCCCTAATTTAAGAGGATAATTTACTATCAAGTGTTCTTGGAATCGTTTCATCATCTCCTTACAGGTTATATAATCTTCAAATTAACCGTAATCTTGAAAGTTGATAGACTACATAGGAGTAATCTTGTTAATTGCTAAGAGAAAGTCTTTTATAACTACTTTAATATATAATACCTCTACTACTTTATAAGTTTCCGCGTTAGTAGCGGCTTGGTCATACTCAGCTAGCTAGGTTTCCCAATTTAACACGCTCCTCATTGGTTTAAGTAAGTAGATATAGCGCTTACGAGCTCGCTCTCTCTCTAACCACTTATTAATGCTAATAGTTTATTTAAGGTTAGTAAGCCACTATCGCAGTAACTAATCTAGTAGATAGCACGTGCGCAGTAGATGCGGCGTAACTAATGATTGGATAAAGACTATAATCTACTACAAGCTCGTCTACTCCTTATCATATACGTGTCGATTAATTCGATACCACTTAGAGAGAGTCTTATAGTATTTAAGATCCTCCTTAAAAGCTTTAAGACCTACTATTAATAGTTTAGATTGACGTAATAGTTCCTAAATATTAGGGGCTGGCGTATAATCAGCAATTACTAGAGGGCTGACAATTTCTAGCTCTTTAATAAGTTTAGTAGTTATAGCTGGGTTGATCTTATCCTAGATTTTATAGACTACGTATCTTAATTGCAGTTGTATTAACTAGGCCGTATAGTTAGAGTTATTCCTTAGTATTACTATAGGATCGCGTTGCGCTTAATAGGCTATTGTAATTTGATTTTAGTTGTTAGTTTTAGCTCAATTTAGTTGAGGCAGTAAGACTCTTAATTGTTAGATTTTATAGGGGTTTGATTGGTATTACTAATGTGCACGAAGTATATAATAATTAATTATAATAATAATAGAGTCAAAAATAATTAATTATTCTATCTATTTTCTACCCTCTCTACTACTCTTAATATACTTTAGAAAGTTCCTTGATTTCGCTCGTGCCCTAGGGTCTCCCTTTATTAAGCTGGCGCGTTATTTAATTACGGCTCTCCTATTAAAGAGATGCCCGTAGTTGAGCTAGTGCGGCGCGGTTTAGTTTAGCTCGCTTGGCTAGTAGCGCTAGTAGCGCACGTGCACGCGTGCTTATCTCGATCGCTATCTCGATCGTCATCTCGATTCTTATGCGCTTATCTAATATAATAATAGATAATAAATCCCTATAGCTTATTATATTTAACTTAATATTCTTAATATAGCTATTTAAGTTACTACTTCTACGCTCTATTAAACTAAGCAAGATTACCTTCCCTCTTAACCTTACTTTATCTTTAAGAACTAACCTTACTAGGCTAGTAAATGGGTTAGGAGTACCTATTAATAGGTTAGGTTGGGTTTAAGTCGCATAGACTCTAGGTTTAGGTTAGGTTGGAGTTCCTACCCCTCTGGGTTAGGTTAGGTTAGGGTCGCACAGGCCCTAGGTATAGGTTTAGTTGAACCCGGCGCTAGCGTGGGTATAGGTTAAGTTGGGGTACCTATTAGGTTTCCTACTAAAGTACAATATTCTGTAATTATTAGCTATATTAAAATACTCTAACTACACCCTAAATACAAGATAAGTGGTATAAAATAAGTAATTTATTAATTAGACCTAAGGTAACCCAGTCCATGCTAACTATACTTATACCCAGGGCCTATGCGACTCTAACCCAACCCTAACCCATTACTAGCGCTGACCTAGTAAATATGGGTTAGGTTAGGTTGGGTTATTACGTAATCCAACCCAACCCCAACCTAGCCTATACCTATTTGCTAGCCTAAACCTTACTCTATTAATATACTATAGTATATTAGTAGACTCTTAATAGGCTCTACCTATAATAGGAGAGTACTTACTAATATCTAATTAAAAGGCTTCTACGCACTAAATAGGAGATACTTTTTAGCTAACGCTAGCTATATAAATAGTAAGCTACTACTTACGCTATACTACTACGTAAGGTATTATTTAAGAGAGATTAGTTAAGTAGGAGCTATACTAGTAGATAAATATAAGCTCTTTAACTTTTACTACTTAAGCTTACGCAACGTTATAGAGAGAACTTTTAGTATTTTTAATTAACGCTAGCGTATATTTAATTACCTGCACGAGTTTAATATATAAACTTAAACGCAGTTAATATACGCGTAGTATACGCTCTATAACTTTATTAATAGGTATTAGAGAGATACTATAGATACTAATTTTAAGGCCTTAGGAATATATATAGATAAAGAGCTTAAAATAGTGTAGAGAGATACTAAAAACGAGTAGAATTTAAGAGTAGTTGAGTATAATATAGATAAGAGGTATAAGGCTATTACAGAGGAGATATAGGAGTTATATTATATAGCTAAGAGTTAGGCGGTACTATAGAGTTATAGTTTATAGTTATTTTAAGATAAAAAATAGTAAACAATCCGACGGCAAGCCTGCATCAGGAAATGGATGCACCCCGTTCGGGCAATCCGGGCCTCGCTTACGGCTTTCGCGCTACACTCGAACTGGCAATCGACCTCGACATCCATCATAAAAGACCTTCCCTCCGCCGTTATTTTCCCTCCCTCTCCCACCCTTTTCTCTCTACTCCTATCCCTCCATCCGCACCCCCCTCACCTGCGCCAACTGCTCTTATTGGGCCTCAGCGAACCCCTTGTGAGGCATTTTTCGAATCCGCCGCCGCCCATCGCCGCACTGCCTCCCCTCGTCCCTGTCATTTCACCCCTATTTGGACTGCGCCGTCCAGCTTTTCGTGCCCCCGCGATTGCAGCTGCTGAAGTTAATTCTGAGCTCGCATTCGCACACGTTTGGCGGCCCACCCACTTTCCATTCTCATGCTCTCGCGCACTCTCGCTTTCTCCATTGCAAACTCTCCCTCTTCTCTCGCAAGATGTTCGCTCGCCTCGCGTCAGTAGCAGCTGCGGTTGAAGAGCGAAGCTCGCTACCCGTGACATAGCCATACCAGCATGTGCGGTCCCGTAACCCCTCTCTCCCTTGCTCCGGACTCGCCAATAGCATTTACTGCGCCCTTTCCTATTCCCGTTTTGAGCGAACGAATGCGTAGCTCTCACGCCATTGTCTCAGCTCTGGTACACCTATAATGCGCCCCACTCCTCCGGTCGAATACGCTGGACCAATCCTTCGGGCGGCGATGCGGTCATTCACCCGCATGACATATTAATTTGGGCCGTCCTGGCGTCTACGTCAACGCCATGGTTGCAGCAGGATGCTCCGCCTCGCATGAGGCATACGGCGTTGCTGTAACATGGCAATGCAACTAGCAGGGGCCTGATACCTAGAAGCTGGCAGCTGACAGCTCAGAGATGGCCTCGGGCGTGCTACGGGAGGCGAACGAAGCCCTGAAGTCCAATTACCAGACGGAACAGGGCACCCTCGGCGATAATTGCGCATTCATGCGTTATCTGGCATAGACTGGTCCTACGTAAGAGGTTGGTTAACGATCGAAGAAGAAGCTGGCGATCGGTGGTTTCATTCGAAGTGATATGGATCCTTGGACAGCTGAAAGGCGCGCACGACTAGGTCGTAACGACCATTTAGTAGCCAATCGTCGGATGAGCTAGGCCGACTCTTGATACGATGATGCCACCTACGCCGCTTGGGAGAGCGATACGCGGCCGTTTCGGAGACGCCGATGCTGATCTGCTTCGAGTTTATGCGTCCTCCCTGCAGACAGCGCCCTTGCACTGCCCACTACGACCGTTTCTGCGATGGTTGCGGCATTTATGCAGGTTCTTCACGATCCTCATTCTCGGCGGCGGTGTCGACCACGGCATATAAAGTGGCACTTAGTCCAGAGAGGGAGCAGATCGCCACACCAAAATGGCCTCCTCCTGCAGCACCTCTTTACTAGCCCCCTCATTTCCTCTGAAAATTGTTCCATACGTTCCCCCAGTACCCAAGCCCAAGCCAAAATCCAAGGCTAAATCAACGGCCACAACCAAGACGGCAGAGCACAGCCGTTTAGGAGTCGCCCCCTCTAAAGATGGTGGAGACTGGCTCCATATCGACGATTTCCCAATGCCTGATTCGAATGCATCAGGCTCTCTCAACCCGGGAGTATCTGCTCTGTTTGGAGCAGACGCTTCTGGTTCGCTAGATTATGGTAATACCCGCCCATTGATAGTTACGAGCCCAATAGAACCTAACACAAGGGTGTAGACGTGGTCGGTGGCCTCAGTGCCGCCTCCGAATCAGAGAAGCCAGAGCATTACCAATCTGATCAGGAATCGCTTAACGAAGGGACGAGCGACGATTCAAGTGTTGCGAAGACAAACTCGGCTCTGAACAGGTTGTTTGACGGAAGCAGTCTAGGTAAGCATATGAGTAGATTACGGTGCTAGCTTACTAACTCTCAATAGAATTTCCTTTGATTTTAGAGAGCGATGCAGCCGAAGAGCACCACAGCACAACGCAAGTCAAGCCTAGCAATGGAACATCAGACTATCAAGAGAACGGCTACCACGCGGCTGTTAGGACCGAAGGATTCCGTGCTGGGCGGCATGACAATCTCGACGCAGCTAGCATGCGCGCCCTCTCTGTGGAGGGTATGGATGGTATTCGCCATAGTGAGTAGTGTTCCAGCACCAGTTAAGGAGCCCATTTTGACGTCTTCAAAAGAATCATCACCGGCGGAGGACGAACCACTCAACGTCAAGGTAATGAGCAGATTGCCATTAACACGCAAACGAACGTGCCGTTCATCTGGTGACACGATGATCTCCTCGGCAGAAGTGCTAGACATTACGTCAGAACCGGAGCTGGAAGGCCCTCGTTTACCGAAGCGGAGAAGGCCGTCTGAACGACAACTAGAGAGCCTCATACTCGATCATGTGTCTACACCCAAGCCAACGCCTCTGCCGACCCCCAGCGGCCCAGACTCCCGTTCCAGAGCCAGCAGTGAGCCTAGTCCTGGCCCTCTCGACAGTGGCAGCAACGGTGGTGGAGCCGGAAGTCCAGTCCCGCCCCCAAACAACATTAGTAAAGAGAATGGCGGCGATGGCGCACATGCTCGTGGAAGAGTCGAGGAGCTGCTCCATTCCCCAAGACTGACCATCTCTCCTCTCGAAGAAACAGAGGGCGATCAATACATCGACGCGGATTCGAACAGACGCGAAACGAATAGAAAAGGCAGTGGTGGTGAACCCCAAGACAACGAAGCCAATCAGGTCGATGAGGTGCCCGGCAGACCTTTGGCGAAAAGTTCCCAACGACGTAAACGCGCCGTGCCTCCTGTCCGGGAGAGGTGCCGCGGTCCATCACGAACTGCTCCTAGGCGGAGGGACTGCGGCACGATGCCTACGAGGGCATCGCGACAAGTCACCTCGTCCCAATCACGGCTATTGTCAACTCCCAGAATGGATATCGCGACTCGGTCTTGCTCTCCGCAAACATTCTCTCCAGGAACGAAGGTTGGAGACGGGAGCAACATCAATTATGGACCCAGCGCCAACATGGCTTATCAGATAACCGATCTCACGCTCTGCCCTGTGCCAAAAGGCTCGTCGATTGTGACAGCAATTGTCCATTGCAACGAGTCGATATCGTCTCCCAACCCAACAGCCCTGGATCACAAGCTCTTCGGTGAAGACGGCAAAGTCATCCGCATGACCCAGCTATCGCCAGATTCATGGATGCTACTGGGGTACCGATATGACGCTGGTGCTTCAGGCGCATGTAACCGCGAAGGCCCGACGCTGCGCAATGCGGACTGGACGAGCAGTCCCCTCAGCGATACTGCTAGTGATAACATCGACCACATAGACGACGATGGGGACGAAGAGTACGAAAATGGAGAGGAAGGTGATATGCGCTCCCGCCAGCGAACGCGTGTACCATGGTTGAAGTCAGACGACCTGCGGCTACTCGCGTATATAGGTAACATGGATATGGAGTGGAAGGATATATTTAAACGCTTCCCAGACCGGACCCCAGGCGCAGTACGGACGCATTTGCACACGCTTCAGTGCCGCCAAAGTCGAACCTCCCGAGGTCGAAAACCCCGATCTTGACGCTCTTTACGACGGAAAGCAAGGCGATAGTCACAGGCCACAACGAGGTTAAAGTGTCGTGCATATAGCAATAGCTGTAGAAGGGTAGACCCTAATAGTGGTAGCTTGCATATTCCACGGGAGAATGCAGTTGAACTAATATGAATATTGATTGACACCCAGTTTGACGACAAAAAACCTGTTCATTGGTCCGAGATTGCTTCATACATCTTCCCGAGAGGCTCTAGCACCTTGCCTATAAGTATGATATGCCCAATTGAGTCGTGTCTGCACTCCTAATTCTAAATCGGGCCATTCTACACCGCGGATGCGAAGAATTTCTAGCATCTCCTTATTCTGTTCATGATTTAAATTCTTGGTGATGAACTGGTAGATCTCACCTGCATTCCTCGAGGTGAGAATGCTGAGATGCCAGAGTGCATCAAACTCTTGCGGTTTGAGAATCTCAAGGACATGTGCGCAAATTGATGATTTGTCTTCCACTGATCCAAAAATCTCATCTTGGTATTCAAAGTATTCGTGAAGAGCTTTATTGACACTTTGTATGGCAACCGGTACGTCTTGGAATGGTATGGGTGATAATGATGTTAAGTTTTCGTCATATCCGGGATGTGTCCTCTGCCAGTTGATGACAACGGTAGGTACAATCAAGTGCGCGAGTGTAAGGATCTTATCACTATTAGTTATTAAATGCTATTCAAGCGCAAATCTGCAAACTGACGGGAGTAATGTAGAGATAAACGGTGGGTAAGAGCTTCAAGGAACTGACACCCGTAAGAACGGCGCCAATCATGAGAACCACACCGTACGCGAGTGAAGGCCAGCGATTTTGCCAGTCGACTTGGCTATACGCAATGTACATGTATACGCAGAAGCATGCGAAAAGCACTCCAGACTGATAGACTCTAAGCTGGTAGTCTAGTAGCAAACTAGTTTAGTTAGCAGTTTGTGACACCTAATGTTGGTGACCACTGCTCGTGAACTTACAAGGCAAAACCGCCCACCAGTGCGCACGGGATGACTATGAGGATATCTTTCTGACTCCATACCCCCGGTGTCCATTTAGTTCGCGCTAATCTGCCAGGTTCTAGTAAACCACGATCCCATGTGCCAGGCTCCGTATGCTTTGATCTGTGAGTCCGCAGCCCTGACAGCGCTGTTGGGGTTGCTCACCAAGTCCACAAGAGCCATCCAATTGATAAAGAAGAGAAAGAAAGGCGGTAGGTACAGGAAGTCCTGCTCAGTAGCCACAATAATGACAGTTGAGATAAATATCGCAATGGACAGGAGCGGACTAAAGAAAATTATGTCCAGGCGATGGTAGTTTGTAGACTCCCGCTTCATCAGAAAAATCGAGTGGGCGAAAGAGGAAACCAGAACAATGACGGCGGCAATGATAGACAAAACATGAATTCTGTGCATCTTGTTTGTATGTACATTGCGAAAGGAGGCTACACAGGTTGCATTTTAAGCTGGTCTGACTGTTAATACAATATCGATTCCTTAGTTGCAGCACGACAATGCTGCGGTTCTCTGATGGCAGAAAACCCTTGTCTGACCAATCACTGCACTGTAAACGCTCTTACCTGCCATGCGAAAACCTCCTGTGCGGTTCTCTAATGGCAGAAAACCCTTGTCTGACCAATCACTGCACTGTAAACGCTCTTGCCTGCCATGCGAAAACCGCTGGCTTTGGTGGCGGAAGCCCCCGTATCCCGCCAAATGACTCGAGCCGATGCCCAGAAGGGCGGCCGCTCCGGCTTCGCCGCGCGACAACAATTGGTTCCGTGCCTTCGGCTTCTTGCGTTCAAAAAAGTTGTCATAGCGTATAGCGTATGGTTAAGTTAGCCGAAATGAGGCTAGTCGTATCTGCTGTGTTAGAGGCAACTCATCTTCAAGTTTCTAGCCTCACAGCTCACTCTTCATCCATTCATCGTCAACAACACGAGCAACTCACGTGTCATAATCCTGTCACTTCACCACCACTTTTCCCTTATCGCATCGAGCTTAGCTCGTTTCAGAGATGTCAAGCATAACCACGGATTACGGCGTTGGTGCGTTACCATTCATGATAAGTCTGATTGCGCAAGCCCCATTGCAAGCTATTGTATCGCAATGTACCTTAGAGACACTTGTATCTGTCATCACCCATTTACAACAAGCTGTCATGCAACGTACTGACGTTACGGACACTACATCCGGTATTTACCATTTAGAGGATGGCAGGACTCTCAAGTTGCACGAAGCAGACCGTGAATTCAGTAAATATATGCGGAAAATCGAAGAGGTCAAGAATGTGCAAATATCGAAGCTATACCAGAACATGAGATCCGTACTGATCAGCTGGGCACTTAATGGAGAAAGCAAGCTTACAAGCGAGTACAAGAAAAATCTCAGCAAACAACTCAGGGACAGCCTAGAATACTCGGACAGTCCAGACATCAAGGTTTTATCCCAAGATCAACAAAATCTAGTTTTCGCGTTGGCAATTGCGGGAGTGCGCCATGTGCCCATGCCAGACTTCTTGTCTATATATCAGAATCATGGATCCCTTATCACGATTGGAGCGCAACTGAGGAGTATGGTACAGCCTTTTCTAGCTCAGGATTCACGATCGCATCCACGACTGAATCACTTCTTGGACCTACCTCCGTCGTCTGAGCACAATAACATACCGCCCTTGCCGGCGAAGAGGAAGAGGGCTCATATTCCTACTAAGTCTAAGAAAACTAAAGGTATGTTCTTGGTAATGTATATTTCAGAACGCAGACTAACAGGCACTCAGTTGTTCACGCCGTAAGCGATACTTCGCCGCCGAGTAACGATGACCCTGCCGCGAAAGACCCACCCGTTCAGGATACACCTCCCATACCGCCGCCGAATATTGATGACCATGTGGACTCTACCGTGATACACCATACATCCGTTCACCACTTGGTGCCTCCAACCTATCCTTTTCAATACCAAACTCCGTTCGAGTCGATGGATGATTATCTTTTTGGCCTTGACGTTGTCGTAGCCCCACCTCTAGAATATCCACGTACCCCCTGGCAGAACCTATAACCTCTTGAACGCATATACTGCAACAGCCAATCGTCCTGACTGAACCTGTATTCGTAGAGGCTGACCATAAGTCTTTATGAGATTGTTGGATTCAAATGCCGCCTCTCTGCCGTTGACACGGTATTGAGTGCCATCTAACTGCCCGAAAAATACGACTTTGTATGAAAACGGTCCAGCGAAAGCAGTACCCGGTGGTCCGATCACATTACCGTGGCAATGGGCCAAAGCTTCCTTGAACGCGTCAGCAGTAGACTTTATTAATTTGAGCTTTACATACCTTAGAATGCGTCTTAACTATATTATTAATTTTCTCTTGGTCCGTGGTATCAAAGTAGGAATGGTGTTTGTCCTCCGGAAATTTCGAGTCGTGGATGAATTCTTCTAACGACGGGTCGCGTAACGATGCGCGAAACTGTACTAGCAGCTCTTCTAGCTCCGTATCCTGTGTAAACTCCGTTTGTGACTCCTGAGATTGCATTGCGCGACGATCTTTTGGGATTCCAAGGTGATAAATTTTGATCCGGTACATTTTGGCTTGTGATGACGTGGCGGGGTAGGCTCACGTGCGCTACTGAGGTTTACTGATAAGGCTTGGCACGTCAATTGAACAATACCGATAAAATTGTGAGCCTTCTTCCACAACACCATTAACATCCCCCACTACGTAGCGAGAACCACACCGTAGCGAGAAAACCAACAGGTACTTAGACTTCAACACATTAGAAACTCTTCCTATGTCTAGCTATCTATATTTTACCAATCAGATAGTATAACTTAGCTATTCCTAGACATCTAACTTAGAACCCCTTTGATCTAAAAATTACGTTACGCATCGTCGCCTTCGCGCCTGATTCGTAGAGAGCCTTATTCTTTAGCGAAACAGCGTTCCTTCGCTATAGCACCACTACTAAGCTCTTACTACTCTATAACGCTTATAATAGTGTTATCTAAGTCTTAGAACCTTACTATGATGCTTAGGAGTTACAAAGGGTAGAAATAAGATTCCTATAGCTCACGTGATTTATCGATAAGCTAATGGCTCGTGCATTCTACTGCCCCTCAACACCACGGTACTATCACCACCATCTCTATGCAGCTTTTCGCCCTCTACTTCAACCGCTATGCCTCCACAACGCCGTAGCGGCCGCCCAAAAGGCTCTACCAACCTTACAGAAGCTCAGAAAGGTGCCATAGTTGCCCTACGCAAGTACTCTGGCCTCGAATTTCCAAGTATTGCTGGTGCGCTAGGCATCAAGCCATCAACACCAGGAAACGTCTACCGTGAGGTCGAAAAGGCCTGTGCGGAGGCCTCGCTTGAGCCCTCGCTTAGCAGCCTTCTGGCCACAGTCAATTCAACTCACCAAAGCCCCCCTGGCCGTACACCAAAGGTTTGCAGCGGCAGTACTCTCAGTGCTCAAATACGAGAGGCTATTATACAATTTGGCACTTACGATATTGAAGATTCAACCTCCCACGTACTCCATAAGGCGGGCCTCTCAGTAAGCCGTTCTACACTGCTCAAAATCGCTCACGATCACCGTGATGCCGCCCACAACTACGCTATCGTCAAAGGCGTACGACCTAAGAAACCTGAGCTCGACAACAACGACCTCCGCGATCGTGAGCGCTATTGCTCCTGGATCTTTGTTACGTACAACCGGTTTGCTTCTAAGCTGATATTTATTTGCTACGACGAGACTAGTAAATCAATTGGTGGCCGGAATATCCGTAGTAGAAAGCAACACGTTTGGAGGCCTCGTGGCAAGCCAGCAAACACCTACGCTGTCCCATATCGTCCACCTGCGTTTAAGCTCATGATCTGCGCTGCTACGTCCACCAATACAACCCTCAAGTCTCCAAAAAGGCCTTGTATAGTATAGGTAGCTAAAGAGGACGAAGATCGTAAAGAGACACTTCAACGCGTTAGCAAAGCTAACAATAAGAGTCGTCAGCTTATTAACAACAAGAGGGCCCGTGCTCTCGTTGTTGGCACCCAGGAAGAGCGTGCTCTACAAGAGATCAACCAGAATATTACTAATAGCAACCAACGTGCTAAGGCTGCCAGCAGGGCTGCAGGTAAGAAGGGAGGGGCTCTGCGCGCTAGCTGCAAGGACCTTGTTACGCCTGCTAAGCTCTATAAATATAAGGAGTTTGTATACAAATCCGGGAAGGGCATGAACAGGATCTAGTACGCTGAGCAAGTACTCAAAGACGTCGTCTTCCCATACTATAAGGCAGTACGAGCTAATAATCCAGGAGCTCAAGTATTCCTAGTACAGGATAACGTCTACCTCCATAGCTTAGGCCTTAGGTACTGCGCACCAGAAATCGAAGAGAAGGACATACGCTTCGCTCCGCACTCCCCCAACTCACCTGATCTACACCCTATTAAGCGCTGTTTTAGTAGGCTGGAAGGTTTCCTAGAGGACTACAAGGTAAATAGCACGTCTAAACAGGCAAAGGCTGATGCAGTTGCCTTCGTACAATCAGTTTGGCAAGATAACAGGGAAATAGAGCAATATATGGCGAAATTTCTCCATCCAGACTACTTCTATGAGGTTGCAAAGGCCTGCAAGAACGCTGGATATAATAACAACTTTACTGCATAATCTGAAGACCTTTGCACCTATTATTTCGCTGCAAATAAGACGATTTGGAGGTGTATTCGCAGTGCAGCCTGATTTTGGTGGTCTGCCAAGAATTTTCACGTGAGCTATAGGAATCTTATTTCTACCCTTTGTATCACTAGCCTTATGTCTGCTGTCGCACGCAAATTCATGCAGGGTCGCCACCCTAATTGGTACCTCCAACTGGAACGATTACCAGTCCTAGCTAGCGTAAAACAGCCACATAATCATTATAGTACTCCGTAATTTAGTGGCTACTACGCCTGTGGCGGTGTAAAGTCTTGGCAAGCGGGCCGACCTTAGCCCCGCAGCCTTGCGATCCAACTCAACCTTGGCCATGCCTCCAACCTCCAGTCAACCAACTTACCTCTTATAGAATTCGCCACCTCACAAGAGTGTGTCCGGAGTAGGTCGGCCATCCTCCCTGCTAGCGGTGGCCACATAAAGTACCACGGCGGCTCGTATGCTACTTACGTTAGTTAATTTGTAAGCAGAATAAATATGCAGTAGAATTAATTGAAAGGTAGGGAAGCATTTCAAAGCAATGGCTTTCTAAGTGAATATACGCTCGAGTAGATTATATCACCAAGTATATAAGAAATTCGGGAAGTGAGGTGGTAGGTGGGTGAGAGGAGGGATAACAGAAACAGCTATTTAGTACTTTATTGCAAGAAGATTGACCACAGCCTCGTGCCCTCCGTTGGCTGCCCACCAGAGCGGCGTCCGACCGTAGCCGTCCTTCGCGTCGACCTCGATCTTGCCCGTCTCGAGCAGCAGTTTGACCACGGCCTCGTGCCCTCCCCTGGCTGCGCACCAGAGCGGCGTCCGATCTTGCCCGTCCTTCGCGTCGACCTCGACCCTGCCCGTCTCGAGCAGCAGCTTGACCACGGCCTCGTGCCCTCCGTCGGCTGCGCACCAGAGCGGCGTCTGACCGCAGCTGTCCTTCGCGTCGACCTCGACCCTGCCCGTCTCGAGCAGCAGCTTGACCACGGCCTTGTGCCCTAGCGCGGTTGCGCACCAGAGCGGCGTCTGACCGTAGCCGTCCTTCGCGTCGACCTTGACCCTGCCCGTCTCGAGCAGCAGCTTGACCACGGCCTCGTGCCCTCCCCTGGCTGCCCACCAGAGCGGCGTCCGATCTTGCCCGTCCTTCGCGTCGACCTCGACCCTGCCCGTCTCAAGCAGCAGCTTGACCACGGCCTCGTGCCCTCCCTCGGCTGCCCACCAGAGCGGCGTCTGACCGTAGCCGTCCTTCGCGTCGACCTCGACCTTGCCCGTCTCGAGCAGCAGCTTGACCACGGCCTCGTGCCCTCCCTTGGCTGCCCAGCAGAGCGGCGTCCGACCATCCCAGCCCTCCTTCGCGTCGACCTTGACCTTGCCCGTTTCAAGCAGCAGCTTGACCACAGCCTTGTGCCCTCCCTCAGCTGCCCACCAGAGCAGCGTCCGACCGTCGCTGACCTTCGCGTCGACCTCGACCCTGCCCGTCTCAAGCAGCAGCTTGACCACGGCCTCGTACCCTCCGTCAGCTGCCCACCAGAGCGGCGTCTGCCCGTAGCCGTCCTTCGCGTCGACCTCGACCTTGCCCGTCTCGAGCAGCAGCTTGACCACGGCCTCGTGCCCTCCCTTGGCTGCCCACCAGAGCAGCGTCCGACCTTCCCAGCCCTCCTTCGCGTCGACCTTGACCTTGCCCGTCTCGAGCAGCAACTTGACCACGGCCTCGTGCCCTCCCTTGGCTGCGCACCAGAGCGGCGTCTGACCGTCGCTGTCCTTCGCGTCGACCTTGATCTTGCCCGTCTCGAGCAGCAGCTTGACCACGGCCTTGTGCCCTCCCTTAGCTGCGCACCAGAGCGGCGTCCGATTTTGGCTGCCCTTCGTGTCGACCTTAACCTTGCCCGTTTCGAGCAGCAGCTTGACCACAGCCTTGTGCCCTCCGTCGGCTGCCCACCAGAGCGGCGTCTGACCGCAGCTGTCCTTCCTATCGACCTTGACCTTGCCCGTCTCGAGCAGCAGCTTGACCACGGCCTCGTGCCCTCCCTTGGCTGCCCACCAGAGCGGCGTCTGACCGCAGCTGTCCTTCCTGTCGACCTCGACCTTGCCCGTCTCGAGCAGCAGCTTGACCACGGCCTTGTGCCCTAGCGCGGTTGCGCACCAGAGCGGCGTCCGATCTTGCCCGTCCTTCGCGTCGACCTCGACCCTGCCCGTCTCGAGCAGCAGCTTGACCACGGCCTCGTGCCCTCCCCCGGCTGCCCACCAGAGCGGCGTCTGACCGTAGCCGTCCTTCGCGTCGACCTTGACCTTGCCCGTCTCGAGCAGCAGCTTGACCACGGCCTCGTGCCCTCCCTTGGCTGCCCACCAGAGCGGCGTCTGACCGTCGCTGTCCTTCGCGTCGACCTCGATCTTGCCCGTCTCGAGCAGCAGCTTGACCACGGCCTCGTGCCCTCCCTTGGCTGCGCACCAGAGCGGCGTCTGACCGTCGCTGTCATTCCTATCGACCTCGACCTTGCCCGTCTCGAGCAGCAGCTTGACCACGGCCTTGTGCCCTCCCTCGACTGCCCACCAGAGCGGCGTCCGACCGTCGCTGTCCTTCGCGTCGACCTCGACCTTGCCCGTCTCGAGCAGCAGCTTGACCACGGCCTTGTGCCCTAGCGTGGTTGCGCACCAGAGCGGCGTCCGACCGTAGCTGTCCTTCGCGTCGACCTCGACCCTGCCCGTCTCGAGCAGCAGCTTGACCACGGCCTCGTGCCCTCCCTCGGCTGCCCACCAGAGCGGCGTCCGACCGTATTGACTATCCTTTAGGTCCGCGTCGACACCATCTTTCGCCAGTAGTAGGTGTACTACACCATCGTACCCGTTCCCTGCAGCCCATGATAGCGCCGTCAGACCGTATTGACTTTTCAGCGTGTACGGATGCTCTACTCCAAGCGCTATCTTATAGCCCTTTATTGCGTCTTGAATCATCTCTTCTGCCTTTTCGTACTCTCCCAAGTCTCCCAATATTAGTGCAACATTCCATATTCTGGTTGGATTGTCCAACTGGCCCTCCAACACCGTTTGGAATGATTTTCGGGTCAAAGTGACGTATTTTCCTGGATCTTGCAAGTTCTCCGAGTTAATTTCCCAGTCCCAGATAAGTAGAAAATTGCGAGTGAATGATACCAATTGTGAAAGTTCCATCCATTTGACATATCTACTCGTAGTTTGTATGTACTCTGGAGGATCAGCTGCTATTACAATGATAGCAAAATGATCCTTGCGTAGTCTGATGATCGAAGGCTTTGAGGCTCCGTGAAGGACGCAGAGGAGGTCTCCCTTTTGGATGGATTTTGCTGAGGCCTGGAGAGTCCAGCGAGCGATCCCGTCTCTTATACATCCCAATTGCTGCGACGTGCTTTTGAATTCAGCTACCACATTCTGTCTACCATGCGAATCACTATTGCTCTTTCTGGGGTAGACCTTGCCAAGGATGCATCCTTTGGTCCTGATAACTGCTATCTCCCTGTCGTTCCAAGTATCAACAGAGTCTTGAGCACCGATAAGGAACTCGACGAGACTCTGCATAAGCACTTTCCACGGAACATTGTAGTCAGGCTTCAGGCGAGCTACGCTGAGATCATCGGAGCTCATGCCGAGTAAGGCATATACCTTGTCGTGTAATACGTTGGCTCCGTGGGAATGGTACGTATCGACTAGCTCTCCCAGAGAGCATATGTCCAGCGAGAGTCTCTTCTGCGTCTCTAATATACGTCTGGACCGGAATATTGCTCCTCGTATTAAGGAGGTCACCAGACACATAGAGTCTTCTAAGGTGGTCTTCAAAAACTCCAAACCTAAGCAAAATGCATGTCCCTCAATCTCCACGGAACCACACTTGATAATGACATGCCGAGCTGCAGCCACTTCTTGTAGAACCTAGAACGTCTTTTAGTCGCTCTTACTGACATTATACACTTTTTGCTTCCTTACCCAGATCCGGCGAAACCATGGTCGTTTAAGTACCTGCAGAATGGCATCGTCAAACGGCTCTGTATCCGAAGGGGTTGCAGAATTTTTTCCTGCAATACGTATTAACTCAAGCGCTCGTTCGCCATCATCTTGGGCTTCTCCAAGCCAAACGATCACGCAGCTTGCTATAGCGTAGATCGCTGCCATGAACTGGATCTGATGCCCTTTCTCTTTTTCATCTTCTTGGTTAATGCAAACAGCATCCACCCAGATGATTCGAGAAATTTCGCGATCACGAAGACCTAAAAGCGCCATATGGAGGTTTTGCGTAATTGCTAACTCTTGATCGCCTATGATGATAGACTGGGGTTTGTCCTCGCCGCCCCAAACGTACGATAGTGCTTCGTATGGATGATTTCCGTCTGACACTTGTATGGTATACTCGAAAAGTTCACATCGCAAATTTTCCGGTTCGTCTCTGCTTGGTAGTAGTCGGAGCAAGCGAATGATGTTGAGCTTTTCCGAGAGCGGAGAATAACAATATTGCGGCATGATACCGGGCCCTTAGACGGAAGCTTGCGTTGACGCGGATCGAAAGTCATGGATTTCGGCCGGGTTCAAAGGCGGCAGCCTAGTTATAGAGGTTAGCGAGCATACAGGAAGATAGGACGCTGAGCTATACCGAAGAATCGCATCTGAAAGCGAGACAGTGCAAGAGTGCTGTGAGCGAATTCTGCTCTGCCTTGCCATGCCCTTGGTTTTGTGAGGAGGGAGGGCGGGGTGCAGCTGGTTGCAGAGCCCACAGTGTGGCGCGGTAAGGCTGAGATGCAGCGGTATACTGCAGTAGAAGGCGAATTTGCAATCAACAGACTGATTATGCTTACATCTTGAGAAGTGGACGAACACCTTGGTGATGCTAGCAGGGAGGATGGCCGACCTGCTCCGGACACACTCTTGTGAGATGGCGAATTCTGTAAGGTGAGTTGGTTGACTGGAGGCCGGGGTTGAGTTGGATCGCAAGGCTGCGGGGCTAAGGTCGGCCCGCTTGCCAAGACTTTACACTGCCACAGCCATGGCAGCCACAGTAAGTAAACTACGCTGTGATGATTATGTGGCTGTTTCGCACTAGCCAGGACTAGTGGTTGACGCGAGGGTGGCAATACATCAGTGCGTATGCCCGTGAATGGAACATTCCGGATACTATACCTGAATGTGTAAGCAGAATACTACAAAGCCAGGGTATTTTATCCCAACTAGTGCGGCTAGGTGATGATTTTTGCCGGAGTCGACCAGTCCATGTGGTAGTGATCAAGTGTTATCTTGCGTAGTAATTTAAATAACAGAGCGCCAGCACTTCCGCAGCCGCCACTCGCGTCAGCCCGTTCAGGAGGGCCCCTTGTACCAACCAGGGGTGGCGAACCTGCATGAATTTGCCCGCGATAGCGCACACAAGACCGATAATAACTTCCAAGCCTCAGAGTGAGGTTTTGAGGCTAAGATAAGGCTATTCTACAAGAATTCGGAGCGATAAAGGCTTAAGGTTGGCGCTGTGGGGAGGGAAGTCTGTTAAGTCACGAAAGAAGGCGTTGTACAAATCAGGCTCGGAGGCGACGATGCGAACGTAGTTTTTGGGGAATGGTGGATGATGGACGTTTGGCATTAGCTATAATAGACTAATTTCATGAAATTATAGCAATACTCGTTGTGCGCATGGGTTTTCCAGTTGCTAAAAGTCAAAGTACCGATGGTTTGTCCGGTCACAGGGGGTGTCCGGTAACCCAGGGAGGGATGTTACGGTTGTTGCTATATTACAGCTTCGTTCCTCAAGGCTCTTTTAGGGCGAACCGCGAAGCGGTTTGCGTCTCCTCCTGTTCTATAGGTGTTTTCAGAGTTGAGTTGGTTGGCCGGAGGCATGGCCAAGGTTGAGTGGGGATCGCAAGGCTGCGGGGCTGAGGTCGGCATGCCCTCTAAGACTCCGCACAGCCACAGGCCTAACAGTCATTAATTACAAATAAATTACACTGCGATAATTATGTAGGTGCGGGGTCGTTTTGCACTAGCCGAAATCAGTAGTTAGTTCGATCGGAAGTACGAACCAGGGTACAAAGAAGCTCGTTTTTTATGAGTTGTGGGGCTACACCAAATCTGGCCTAGGGTCCGAAACTCACTAAAAACGAGCTTCTTCGTAGCGGCCTTGCGTGAATTTGTGCGCGACAGCGGGCACAAGGCTGATGATAAATTCTCAGCATTATAGCGAGGTTCTAAGGCTTGATAAGACTGTTCATGAGTACTATAGAGTAATAAGAGCTTGGTAGTGGTGCTATAGAGAAGGAACTCTATCACGCTATAGAAGGAGGCTCTCTGCAAACCAGGCGCGGACGGGGTCAACGCGATGGTAATTTTTGGGTGTGAAGGTACCAGCATGTTCAGGATTGCCAAATATAAAATTACAGCAGATGTCCAAGTGCTCGCAGAGTTCGAGTGGTGTAAAGCCAAAATCCCCCCTCATTTTTTCGTTGGGGCGGATTTTTCGTTGCGCAGTCTCTCCATTACGGCAGCCACACTTTCCCTTCAATCAGGACCGATGACAGCGTATGAGACTTACAGTCGCGAGCACAATCGGTTTCCGGTTTTGCACATTGATTTGTTCTCACCGCACGGTTCTCCTGACAAGGTAGTTCCCTATATCGTATTAGCGCGATTCAAGGGGTTAGGCTAGATCCCCTCGTCGCGCAGACTGGTTGAAGTGCAGCTTCTCCACTTGCTGCGCCTTGCTCTGCGCCACAATGCCTCTGACCGGCCCTGGTTGCATGGTGACAACAAAGCTGAGAGGCAATGTTTTCCTATCAACACAAAACCGAACATAATACGAACATAGCCTTTTGCTAGAGATATCCTTCAAAGAACTCAATCCTTTTCCCTATTTACGCTCCATCGGTGTACATTCGACCCGTATGCGGCTACTCAGAGCCAACTCCGACGGTAGTTTCAGCCTAACCTGGTTTGCTGGCGATCGAATTCCCTGTTACGCCATCCTTTCACATAGATGGGAGGAGGATAACCAAGAAGTCACTCTCGAGGACGTGTCGAATGGTGTAGCAGGTAGTAAAAAGGGCTATAGGAAAATCCGGTTTTGCGGAGAACAAGCTAAGAACGACGGATTGGAATTCTTCTGGGTTGACAGTTGTTGCATCGACAAAACAAGTAGCGCTGAGCTTTCAGAGGCGATTAACTCGATGTTCCGCTGGTACCGAAAGGCGACCAAATGCTACGTCTACCTCTCGGACGTTACAGCAGTTAACTGCTCTCAGCCTCAACGGCAGTCAGCTTTTAGGCAAAGCACATGGTTCACTCGAGGCTGGACGCTTCAAGAACTTCTTGCTCCGCCATCAGTTGAATTCTTTTCCCATGATAACGAGCGGCTTGGTGATAAAGTCTCGTTGGAACAGCAAATTCACAAGGCCACTGGGATCGCAGTTCCGGCACTTCAAGGAATACCTTTATCTCAATTCAGCCTAGATGAGCGACTGCAATGGATGGTAAACAGGAAAACTACTATTGAGGAAGATTTTGCATATTGTCTACTTGGAGTACTAAACATCCATATGCCGCTCCTCTATGGGGAGGGAGCGGAGAACGCGTGTGTTCGGCTTCTTGAAGAGATAAATAGGCGTTCAGATATCTATATATTTTACCAAGGTAGGCCCGCCTCTTACATAATCAAGGCGGCTAAGGCCCTGTTCGGTTCCCATTCTCATCAGAGCGTGATCCCATCAGCGAGTAGGCCCGAGCAAGTGCCCGAGACCCCACTAGTGGCGCGCGCGAGCGTTGCCGAATTTGGCAGACGTAGCTTTGCAGTGTTCGGCACCAAAAATTGTCTTGATCGATTCCATCTCATCGTGCGCACTGACCATCTCAACCTCATAGATCCACCAGCTACACCTCTCAACGTCAGTCTCCGCCAGTTGGCCCAACTGGCCTGCAGTGAGATTTCACCATCTCCGGCACCATCTTGGCCACCTACGCCAGCACCAGAGCTCTCATCTACGCCGGCACCAGCCGCATCGCAGTTATCGTCGCAGCCGCAGGCAAAGCCACAGTTCAAATGGACACTAGCGATAGAGACTGCGCTCTTAGAGTCGCTAGTAAAAGCTGTAGAGGAGCGCGGCTTACGCGCTGACTCTGGGTACAAAGGCGAGGCGTAGAAAACAGTAGTAGCAGAGGTATCTCGCGTCTACAGTAGAGCTATTACTACTGCCTAGTGCAAGAATAAGTACTTAAACTTCAAGAGAGACTATAAAGTATAGAAAGACCTAATAAATTAGTTAGGCTTTAGTATTAGCCTAGATAGGATAGTAACTAGAGACGCTAGCGCACTAAATACGTACTTTAATAAGTATCTAGAGGCTTAAAAGTTTAGGTACGCAACTCTTAAGAATGAATAGTACCTATAAATTTTATTTAATAGTATTCTTGCGACGGGTTTTATAGCTTAAACTATCAACAAGATAATTACTAGTAATAGTAGTAATAATATATTAGAGTTAGTAGAGCTAGAGGACTTAGAGGACTATAGCAGCCTCTCTCTCTTAATACCTATATAGCGTAAACGCGCTATACCTAGGTCTAGCGTTTAAGTTCAATAAAGTAAGAAGTCTACCTTAGTAGACTAGCTCTTAGAGTAGTTAAGTAGTATTAGTAACTAGCTTAGTAAGGTAGTATTAGCTATACGCGACCTAACGTAGGAAGCTCTCAAGCTACTAATATCTAATTTTAGTATATTACTATATATATTTCTAGCTACGCTCTTAGACTAGCTTTCTAGTAAGTTTTCAGCCTAAAGATTCATATCTTTTCTACTAAACTATTATAAAATATAGGCTAAAAAGGTATTAGAGGATAATAGTAGTTTATTAGAGAATAAGGAGTATAATAGGCGTAGGCTGGTAAATGGGTTAGGAGTACCTATTAATAGGTTAGGTTGGGTTCGGGTCGCATAGACTCTAGGTTTAGGTTAGGTTAGGGTTCCTACCCCTCTAGGTTAGGTTAGGTTAGGGTTGCATAGGCCCTAGGTATAGGTTTAGTTGAACCCAGCGCTAGCATAGGTATAGGTTGGGTTGGGGTACCTATTGGGTTTCCTACTAAAGTATAATATTCCGTGATTATTAGCTATATTAAAATACCCTAACTATACCCTAAATACAAGATAAGTAGTGTAAAATAAGTAATTTATTAATTAGACCCAAGGTAACCCAGTCTATGCTAACTATACCCATACCTGGGGCCTATGCGACCCTAACCCAACCCTAACCCGTTACTAGCGCTAACCTAGTAAATATAGGTTAGGTTAGGTTGGGTTATTACGTAATCCAACCTAACCCCAACCCAGCTTATACCCATTTGCTAGCCTAAATAGGCGCTGTTTTAACGAGTATATAGAGGCGATAGAGTAGAGTAGAGATAGAGCTTTAGTATTAAGAAGCTAAGATAAGAGCTCTTACTCCTTACTTATAGAAAAGTACTAAGTATTACGAGATTTTAGCGTAGTATTAAGTTTAAGTACTAAAGTTTATTACTATCTTAAACAATCCGACGGCGTTTGGGCGGCCGATTCTGGAGGTTCGTGACGCCGTTTTCGGAGGCTGATTTGCCGCAAAACCCCTCTAACCCCGCGGGCATGGCCTCGAGCGCCCGTGCTCTTCGGCTTTCCCACCTCGGCTAGCGTATGCGTCAAGAGCTCCAAGGGCCCAGATCCGTTTCCCGTCAGAAACTCGGCGGCACGTTTGCAACCTTTGTTCGCTATTCTTACCACTCATGATGCCGACCCAAACTGAGGCCACCTGGCTAGCGGAGTACTTAAGGCTCCTTCCTCGTCGTCCACAGAGTCACAAACAAGGACAGCCACCTCTTCTCTCCTCTTTTGCGGCCTGCGTATCGTCTACATCGTCTTTTCAAGCTAGGATCCTCCTCCAGTTGTACCTCTTCCCTCCCTTCACACCCTGCCTCGGACGCCCTGCCTCGAGACGCTCTCCCTCCGGTCGCTTTACCTCTTGACGGACTGCTGCGACATGCGACGACGTTCACCGGTCGAGAGCTCCTCCTCCGAAAGTTCCTCTAACGAGAGTGATTATACTGGGTCTGACGTAGACGATGGTGTGGAGTCGGATACGGATCTGACAGACGTCGACGCATTTGCTGACAAGAATGACGAGGATGAAGCATGGCTCTCCCCTAACGAGGATCATCCACCTGAGCACTATCTCGAACAGCTGGAGATCTTCGACGAACGAGAGTATACGAAAGAGGACTATGCGGATAGCAGTACTCGCCTGCTCGATCGTATGGAAGATCAGTGGAATCAGTAGGTCTCTCGTTCCCTTGTAGCCCGCACTAGAACACATAGGACTAACACAGCATAGGTGCTGGACGTACCTCCGGAAAGACCATTACCGTGCCTACGCGACCGTATCCGTCGCCACTCTACACACGTTCTTCGACTGGCTACTAGGCCAGCGCCGAGGGAAAGATGGGAGGAAACGCCGGGGGACTAAGGTCACTAGCTCCCTAGGGACGTACTGGAAGGTTTTCCGCCTAGTGTATGAAAGAGCAACTGGCGTGAAGCTAGATGGAAAGATGAATCGGAGCATGCACAAAGTATGAAGGACCGGCCTCCTGGTTCCGTTCTCACACGCGTGTCTACGTCTAACGTAACGAGTAGGTACTGAGAAAGCTGGCGAACAAGCACGGTCTCAAGAAGATAGGTCGAGATAAGGCCTGCATGTATGTCGAAGATCTGGCCCTAGTGCTACAAACGAACGTGGTAACGACCGAAAAGAGATACCCCCACGGACGCTATAGGATACAAGCCCAACTCTATCTACAATTAGGTGGTTTTACAGCAAATCGGCCCCAGGCTCTTCTCGGTCTTTGCTATCGACATATACAGGTTACGTTGCTACGGGATCCAGAGGGTGGCCCTCATCGAGTATTGCTCGAGTTCACCTTCGAATTCACAAAGGAATTCCTTGGGATTAAAGACTTGTACGTTATTACGCTTTCTGTCTGCTGGAATCAATAAGATTGCTAACTCTTTTCTAAGGAATACCTTCCCTCTCCCTGAAATTATCTACGACCAGACTCTCATCTTCAGTCCGCACGTCTTCCTCCTTGGCGTGCTCTTCTGCGATCAGGCGTTTGCAGCATACAATCTAACCTCCCCAGAGGAACTCAGTAGGCTTGATATTGCGCCAGGCCGCAACGAGCTGCCACTACGCCTGAACCAGAAATTAGACAATATTCCCGTGTTTCGGAAAGCGGTACGGACGCTGAATGGCTGGTCTATTTCTCCTAACGAGCCTCTTCCCTACTCCACCTTGCTGCCCTGGATCCGAACGCTGGGACAGGTTACGGGGTTTGCGCAGGTCACCCGTCCTTATTCGCTGAGATACGCAGGAGGGAAGGCCTTTAATGAGAACGGTAAGCTCTGCGAGCTGTTGTATGCAAGGTGTAGGATACAAGGTGCATGATTAACGTAGTACGCAGGCAACGTTAGCGAGGCCATGCAGAACCTAATGATGGGGCACGCGAGCATAGCGACGTTCTTGAAGCACTACCTCTCACGGCGCATCACGGTTGACACGCAGGCTGTCGTACGAGGCATCCAGCCCCAGGCGGCGCTCATGCGGGCGGCCTGTACCATGAGCCGTTCGATCGATCGTCGTCGGCCACGGCGACTTACACCGAAACAGTCGGCATCCGTGAACGATGATCCAACCGTTCGTTCCCTGCTCCACCGACGAGAGCAACTCAAACGTACCCTTACCAATGCAACAAAACATCCAGAGTACAAAGCGCTTACCTCCAAGATCAACCGGGAGAGGCAGCGTTGCCGGCATGCCCTTCTTCAGGACGTCAAGGAACGCTGGGAGTTCGAACAGCCGGTGCGTGATGTCGAGCGGCAGCTTGCTGGCATCGAAGTCAAGGACGAACTCGAAATAGGACATGGTGCTCTGCTCCCGGCACAGAAGGAGTTGGTCGACGCTATCCTGGCCCGTCCGGGACTCACACTGGAAGAGGAGTTCGGCCGGCGGAACACGGCCATCAGTGCCGTTATGCGATATTGTAGGATCGAGGAAGCCGGAATGCACCTATCCCGGCCGAAACGCGCGAGCAATCGCATCACGCCGCCTAAAAAGAACGAAGACGATGCCCAGCTGGATCTTGATGAAAAGGCGCTGGAAGCAGCCAAGGTGGCGGTGTACAAGGAGACGAGGCCGAGGATATGTTTCGTTTGCCTAGGCAACCAGAGTCTGCCTACGGAAGTACGCACATACTCATTCCATACCTCAGGGGATCTTAGCAAACATTTCAGGAGGAAGCACCTGCAGCATATCAAGAAAGGGGATCAGCTCAGCTGCCATCTCTGTCAGGTGTGTCTTAACGACAAGATGCACTTGCAGCGACATGCATTGGATGTCCACGGTACCATCTCATAAGTGTACGTATTGGTACAGGAGGTTTTGTGGCTTTGAAATCAAGACGTAAGGACAAGTCAGAGGAAAGCTCATTTTGTTTATATAGGTCCAGGAATTCTTCTTTCGGCTGCATTGCCAGCCAACAACAGACTGAAATTAATAATAGAATGAAGATATGAGGTTTTGCTGAGATTGTGAGTCTATCCAGTTGTCTTGTTGAAGTAGCAGAGTGCCCCGCTCCTGGGTGAGAAAGGTCGCCTCCTACCTCTTTCTTTCGTTGACGATGGACCTCTCGTCCTCTCTCTCTGCGTCCTAACTTCTCTTGCCTGCACTAGCTAGTGCACATCCGCCCCGTACGCCCTACATAATCATTAGGGTATAATTTATTTCCAGGTGGCTGTTAGATCTATGGCTGTGCGGAGCCTTGGCAAGCGGACCGGCCCCAGCCCGAAGCCTTTGCGATTCAACTCAGCCTTGACCATGCCCTCCGGTCAACCAACTCAACTCTCTGCAAACATCTACAGAATTCGCCACCTCACAAGGGTATGGCCGGAGCGGGTCGGCCGCCCTCCCTACTAGCACTGGCAAACTGTAGAGAGCTTTGGGAGCACCGCCACCTTTTTAGCTTCTAAGTTTTACGGGGAATCTCTAACCCCGCCTCAGCTGAACGTCTCCGCCTGAACACCACTGGGACTTTGCAGTCGCAGGTGCACCGCCTACATTCTCAGCCTCGTCTAGCAGAAGATAGACCACAACACGTTCTATATCACAAGCGCCATACTGCTACAAATTTCTTATCCAGTCTAGTCACTTCGCTGAGCCATCTTGCCCGTCCTTCCAGCCATGCCTAAGCATGACCTCCGCCTGCTTGCCCTTGATGGCGGCGGCGTCCGTGGCCTATCGACGCTTCAGATCCTAAAGCAGCTCATGTACACTATCGACCCGGAATCGCCGCCGAAGCCTTGCGACTACTTTAACATGATCGGAGGCACTAGCACTGGCGGGTCAGTATTTGGTTGCGTTGCTTGTTCTACGGCTAAGAAGAAGCGCAGGCTCATAGCTATCATGCTCGGTCGGCTTCAGATGACGGTAGATGAGTGCATTGACGCATATGTCTCGCTGTCAGACAGGATCTTCCAGAAGCGGAGACATAGTGTGACGATCAAGGGCCAGGTCTAAGGACGATTCGATTCGGATGAGCTAGAGTGGATGATTAAGGGGATCGTGAGGCAAGGCCTAGTAGAGGATGCGCTGTTAATGGACGCTCCGAATGTAAAGTGCAAAGTGTAGGGTGCAAGTCTATGAGCAGGTTGAGGCCATACTAACTACTCGGGCGTAGGTTTGTATGTGCAATAAGCAAAGAGACGGGCGATATGGTGCGACTCACTAGCTACCGCTCGCTACGCGGCCGCGAATAACTACTCCGCACCACTAAAATATGGGAAGTAGGTCGTGCGACGTTGGTAGCCTCGTCCTTCTTCGATCCTATTACTATTGGTGACTTTGGGGAGAGCTTCGTCGACGGGGCTACAGGGGCGAACAATCCGGTATATGAGGTGTGGAATGAGGCCTAAGATATCTGGCCGTCTGGCTCGCTTGAAGACAAGGTTAAGTGTTTAGTGTCGATTGGGACGGGCGTCCCATCGCTTACACCGTTCAAGGGCGATCTTATTGGTATCGGGCAGAGTCTAGTAGCGATTGCCACAGAGACGGAGAAGATAGTAGAGCGATTCTCCCGGGACAAATCACGGCTTGACGACGTAGGGCGGTACTACCGGTTTAGCGTATTAAGAGGGCTGGAGGATATTGGGTTGGAGGACTTAAAGCAGAAGAATTCTATTATTGCAGCTACAGATCGATACATCGCGTTGCAGGCGGTATTTAAGCAGATGAAGGCATGCGCTGATAGTATATCTAGCAGAGAATGTTAGTGCTTTGTGTGGCGTGGCTTTCAGTATGTAGCTAACTAGGCTCCTTTCTAGACGTAGGAATCTAATAAACACCGTTCAGCCTACAAGGTGTTCCTGTGGTGAATGAGTTTGTCGACCGGCCGTCCGATATGGTAGAACTCGAACGAGCCCTGCTCCCGCAGAGATAATGCGGCCGCTAGAAGGTGTTCGTGCTCTATAGGCTTAGCGGAATCAGCAAGACATAACTTTCCGTAAAGTTAGCAAGGAGGCATCATTAGAAGTTTAGCTCAGTATTTTAGCTCGATGGCAGAACCAAAGACAGTCTTAAGCAGAGTATTGCGACTTATGCGAGCAGGATCCCGGAGGGCTAGATTGCAGAGAGCAGTAGAGCGTATTCCGCTACAAGTTCTAGCGATATCGACGCCGTCGTGAGGGATGTGATGAGCTGGCTGAACCGGCCAGACAAAGTGGACTGGCTGATCATCTTCGACAACGTTGACCGAGAGAGCGGAGTGGAGAATGCTGACGCTAATGCATATAATATCGTGCGTTACGGAGCAGTTGCGGTAAGATGATAATGCTATAATATAGTTGCGTCGGGTATACTAAAATAGTAGTGCTGACCGTTTCGTAACAGATTCTGCTGAGAGTGAGGAGCTGTTTAAGCTCCTTAATGGCTTGCCGCTAGCAATTGCATAGGCTAGCACATATCTGCGATAGAGCGAAATCAGCGTCGCGAAATATATCTAGCTTTATAAGCAGTAATGGAAGAGTCTAATGGAATCCTAAGACCGAGCTGGTACGCTACTTCGAGATTACCCCGACCGTAGCGTATAGACGACGTGGTCGATTTCGTACGGTGCTATTCGGGCGAAAAGCATAGCCGCAGCTAACCTGCTTCTGCTCTAGGCATGTCTCAACAATAAGGACCTATGGTATAGTCTCCTTGAAAGAGCAGGAATGAAGTCTGCATACCTAGCGGAGTACTTATCTAAGTGGTTGGGTTGGCTAACGTCGCGAGCTATGAGGCTGAGTTTATTACGGCAATGCGACTTTTACGCAGCTACTCTCTGATTAAGGGCTTGCAGGACCTAGCAGGCTATGCGACTCACCTAGTTGTGTACAGACATACTTGGGCATTGTAGAGTAGAGGGAGCTCTACCCACTTCTCTACCCTACCCAGGTAGAGGAGTGGTCTCCTCTACCCTACCCGGGTAGAGTGGGTAGAGTAGTGGGTAGGGTGTAGAAATTACTACTTATGGTTAGCGGAGTTCCCAATTAGGAATAGTTCTAGTCAAGACATGGGCGATCCAATCCAGTCCAACCAAATCCAGCCCAATGGGTCTCCAATCCAACAAGATCACTGGTCAACACAATATATATTAAGCAGAATCAATAAAATTAGGTGACTCAAGGGCCTTAGCATCCACAATCCTACAATCTTATCAAATGATAAGATCTAATTGGCCAATCAGAGGTGGGTAGAGGTGGGTAGCTCTACCCACCTCTCCTCTCCTCTACCCAGGTAGAGTAGAGGAGACACCTTCTCTACCCTACCGGGTAGGGTGGGTAGAGCTCCCTCTACAATGCCCAAGTATGTGTACAGATAGGCATTTTATATGCAGGATGATAAACAGCGGGCTGTGTTTACCTAGCTTGCGGTAACAGTGATTAGGTAGGCGGTGTTAGAGATTTCAGAGAAGGAGTATGCAAGAGTGCAACGCCAGCTCCTAGCACATGCGCAACGGTGCAATCAGTGGGTAATAAGGCGAGTAGTAGGCACTAGGGCTAGAGCTTAAGGTTAACGTAGGCAGAGCGGACGTTAAGCCGAATGATGTAATGTTAGGTGCGATCCACGGACTTGGTACGCTCTACGCAAACCAAGGCAAGATAGGCGAGGCGGAGAAGATGTACCAGCGAGCACTACAAGGGTACGAGAAGGCATGGGGTCCGGACCATACATTAACACTCGGCACGGTAAACAACTTGGGCAATCTCTACGCGGACCAGGGCAATCTAGGCGAGGCGGAGAAGATGTACCAGCGGGCACTGCAAGGGTACGAGAAGGCGCTGGATCCGGACGTCGCCGCGTCTCATATACCGGCGCTTAATACTATTTACAATCTTGGCCTTCTATTCGCTTGGCAAGAGGATAAAGCCCGAGCTAGAGAAACGTACTCGAAGGCTCTAGCTGGCTATCAGAATGTCTTTGGGGTCGAACATCAAGAGTGTCAAGAAGTAAAAGAAAAGCTTAGTGCATTACAAATTTCCGACGGTGAGAGCGGTATTTCAAACTCAGAAGTGCGTTGCTTCCGAAGCTCTCTATTGTTTGCCACCGCTAGTAGGGAGGGTGGCCGACCCGCTCTGGCTACACTCTTGTGAGGTAGCAAGGCCGACGACGACTCTCACCTCCCCGTGGTGTCGGCTGGGAACCTGTAAATACCTTGCTGCCGGGTATTTTACAGAGCTAAGAAGAGTCAAGACTGGCCAGCACTGTCCGCTGGTCAGGGCTACTGGTGGACGAGCCATCGCCGGCCCAACTACCAACAAGCGACAAGGGAACACTTTGAAAACCATCCGACACACGATTGCGAGTCGATCCTACAGTCGATAACGCCTAGGTCGTGGGACAGGACACCCTTGGGGTGCTCTCGGGCTGCTCTGTCGGAAGGAGGATACCGCCGGGTTGGAGTAACAACGTACAGAAGTCAAAACGATCAGGTCAAAACGAACGCGAACGATACGATCCGGCGCGCTGGAATCCACGCAGAGAACGACGAGACACCTTGGTTAGTGGGAGGGACAACAGTGTGTTGCTTGGCTGTTCCGGGTACAGGGGGGATACAAGTGGGCGAACTCCTGCAAGACACGGTCGGCCTTGTTGGAGAGATCTTGCAAGGCAGCGCGAAACAGATTGACAGTCTGCGGGGCGCAGCATATAATGGAAGCGACGGAAGACTGGGTGGGCGGACCGCAGTTACGACACTTTCTATATGGCTCGAGAGGACGGACGCGCGTGTCGGTCTACTAAAAGGACAGAACCCTGAGGATGGCCATCGAGGATGGAGTCTTTAGGCTGGCAGTTGAAGTAGGCTTAAGGTGCACACTGGTATTGACTTGCTAGCTGGCTGTGCCCCGCAAGATGCGGATATGGATCAAAGTGGCGATGCAAGGCGGGGGGTCTATGTAGGTGGACACGCTGTCGCCTCTGCAATGTATTATCTTAGATATATACAAATCAATACTTGCGTCAGAGACAGCAGAGTGCGACTGTGGGCAGACAGAATCAATACCACACTTCCTCTTCACCTGCATCAGATGGAGGCAACAGAGGGCAAAGCTAAGACAGGAGCACGGCGAGAGGTTTGGAGACTTGTCATATGCGCTGGGAGGCTATTCGAGCAGACAGGAAGGAGGTATGCCTATCGACGGGCCGATGAAGAAGTGGAAACCCAACATGGACGCGGTCAGAGCGACGATCCAATACGCAAGAGAGACCGGACGACTGCTAGCAGGCGAACAAGACACAACAAGCGCAGAAGAAGATGTGGATGAGCGAAGGATGCTGCGGATACCGTCACCAACCTCTTAATAAAACACATAGCGAGCCTCCCTAAAAACGAGCCTCAGCCAGTGCGCCGGCGGTTAAGAAGCGCACGACGCTGGAAGTGCCCTGCGGATACGAGGCCCTGAGAACATATGCTGGGCTCACTTCTCCACATTCATTACACTACGGTATCTGTATCACTCTCCTTTTTATCTATTTCCTTGGTTAAGCATGGTGTTAGGAATTGGATGAGCAGGTCTCACGGTTGGCTTCTGAAATGGAGAGAATGCAAGGCAGTAAGGTGTATAGCTAGCACGTAGTAACGGCCCATACCCTCCGGGTGCATGGCCATAATAGAAGACACACACACACACACACACACACACGTGAGGTAGCAAATCTACAAGAGGTGAGCTGGTTAACGGGAAGGCAGAGAGTGGCCAAGGTTAAGTTTGATCGCAAGGCTGCGGGGCTTAAGTCGGCCCGCTTGCTAAGAATTTGCAATCGAACCCAGGTGGTGTGTTCCACCAGAGAGCTTCATGATCGATATCTGATCAGACGGCGGGGTACGATTGTCGAGGTGGTTTGTACCCTCGGCAGGCTCACCACGAGTGAACGGTCACGGGCTCAATCATAGAACGAATGCAACGATCAGTTCTTACTATTACTGTACGGAGGATTTCATGCGACCACCAAGCACATTGTCATCAGCCTTTCCAGTCTACTAATTAGTGGATCACCCGCTCAAAGAGCTTGGCAGAGTACTTTCTGTCCCAGCTAAGCCTTCTTTCCAACCCCTCCTTACCCCACTAATCATTGCAAACGAGCGTTCGTCATTACAATCCGAATGCGTCTTACCTTTGCGCCTCGCCAGTCACCACGAAAATCTCTAGATATGCCAGATTGCAGCTGTGGCCGTAGCTTCCACGATGGTTACGCGCGTCGCCAGCACCAGAGGGCCACACATCACTGCTTCTGCCATTCCTGCGATCGCTTCTTCGCCACTGAGACTGGCCTCGAGCAACACAACCTAGCTCTCCACAGCTGGCTCTGCGGGCATTGTAACAAGAAGTTCAGCGCGCAAAAACATCTTGCGCAGCACCAGAAATCTACAGGCCATTGCTACTGCAATGACTGCAATTGCGGCTTCGTCGACCACATTGCGCTGCGCCAGCACCGCCGTTCCCCCAGACACGCGTATTGGCATTCCTGAAGGACATCCCAAGCTCGGCCAAGAGCCGTACCTCCTCGCCTCCTTAACCAGCCAGGCGTGTCATGGCGTCGTCCGACAGTGGCTTCGCGGGCATGGTTATAGGGGAGAGCGAAATTGAGGGTCGAGTGGTCCGCAGCTCTGTAAGATGGCGACTCAGGCTGGGAGTTCGCTTTGCGCTGCTCGGCGCGGTCAAGACGGTGCGCTCAGACACAACGATACTACCAGTTCGCGACGCGCTTTGTCCGAGGAGGGAGTCATCCTCTCTACGCCGTCTCTTGCTTGGGCTGGAGCTGCGCAGGGAACTGCCATTACCCATGTTCCACGGCGAGGCGTCGCGGGAGCTGCGGCTGCCGGCGATTTTGGGGGAGTTGGTGGGCGGAGCGGCGATGCGGTGAGTGCTGGGTCGGGAGAGGCGCACAGCCGGTCTTGGATTCGATCGAGGGAGTGCGAGGAGAGAGAGGAGGAAGCCATGGCGGCCAGACAATAGGAGTGGAGCTGTTGATGCATGCCGTGCAGGATAAGATCGGGTAAACCATTTTTGTGCCGAGCGGCATTCCCCCAGCAACCCTGAACAGTTAGCGCGTCGCCCAATCGGGAGGGTCCCGCTGTGGAGCCAGTTTCCGGTGCCCAAGTTTCGGATCTCGCTCCACTTCCGAGACCCTGTTCTGACCCGCCCCGGATCTCTTGGCATCCGCCCAACCAACCTTTATGTGGCGAAATCGCCTCCGCTCGGCCTTTGGACTTCGCTCCAAAAAGTAGATCCTCACAACCCTAGGGCTGGAGCGGGTCGGCCGTCCTCCCTGCTAGCGTGGTGAAGGTGTTCGTCTGCCTCTGACGAGGCTCAAGTGGTGAATTTTCAACACGTGGTTCTACAAGTAGTGTCACGGGACGAGCCTAAGGTAGACTATGCGAACGAAGGAACGCGAGATGGCTAAATACAGGAAAGTGGTCCGCCACAATCCACGTGACTACAACCCTTTACCCTATGATAGCCTGCAAGCTAACGTTATCGCCCCACCAAGACGAGCTCAGCTACTCCAGCCTTGCGGCAGCCGCAACTTTTCCTGCGACTCCGCTGTTTGCATTCCCTCGCAACCTATCCATCAATCTGTACAAAGAATTGCACATTCCTAGTTGTCCCGGACTGGGCTCGGCATGGGCTAGAAGAGGCGATGGATCTGATTGCGCGATACAAGCAGGTGGTGAAGAGCATCTCATACCACCACCCCCCGCTTACGCGGGGAAACGACAACATTCGCTTGCTTCGCCTAATTCCAAATAAAAACGAGACCGCCATTATCAAATGCCAACTCTTCAACTACTCTCTAGAACCAGACAAAAGCACTCACCTATACGATGCCTTATCCTACGTATGGGGCAATCCAAATGAGACTCTGCCTATCTTCATAGACGGGCATGTCTTGCACATCACGGCAAGCCTTCACGCGGCACTATTACGTCTTCGAGATCACTCTCTTGAACGAATCGTATGGGTAGATGCTGTTTGTATCAACCAAGCCAATGAAGAAGAGAAAGGACACCAGATTCAGTCCATGGCGAGGATCTATGGTCAAGCAAACCGTGTAATCGTTTGGCTCGGGAAGGCGGAAGATGATAGCAATCAAGCGCTCGAAACCATACGTAGTATTGCGGAAGTTGAGTCTACGAATGTATCGAACAATCAGAAAGCAGTTCTTGCGCTGTTTCAACGACCATGGTTTGAGCGCATCTGGGTAAGGAAGTAGACACTCGATAGCATCTGAAGAAATTGCTAAAATCTTAATCTAGGTACTTCAGGAAGTTGCTGCAGCCCGACATGTCTTGATCATGTGTGGTTCCGCGGAGATTGACGGATACGCCTTCTGCCTAGGTTTAGAGTTATTAAAGGGTTTCTACGAAACTCGTAAAGACTTGCAAGGTCTCATCCGTTCGATAACTTACCTAGTAAGGGGAGCAATCTTCCGGCCTAAATACGCCACTAGTAGGTCGGGTATGGATTCTCTTGATATATGCCCACTAGGCGAGCTGATAGATATGTACCATACCCACAAAGCTACTAAGCTTCATGACAAAGTGTATGCTTTGCTCGGCATGAGCTCGGTGGATAGTAGCAGAGCTAGCTTATCGCCTAACTACGGAGTTCCATGGGAGGAACTCTTGCAACGACTTGTCAAGTTTCTTCTCTATGAACGGGTATCTGTGGAGACCGGGCCTGAAAAGGAGATGGCAGTAATTAGGAGCAAGGGTCGTATCCTTGCCCAAGTGTCCTCGGTAAAGAGCGATATTACTCGGGATAGCAGACAGAACGTGAATATTATTTTCAAGAATACACCAGAACGCCTAGGACACAACAAAAAATATAGTGCTTACTGGACTCTTAAGGTTTCGGTGAAACAGGTCCAAGAGGGCGATATAGTTTGCCTTCTACAAGGAGCTCCGAAGCCAGTAATCGTTCGACCGTGCAAGGATTACTTTGCCGTTATTAGAATTGCAGCTTTTCCGGAGGACAAACCAACCAAGAGTGGAGATATCGAATGGTCAAAGCTTTTACAATCGATAATAGTCTTTCCACGCGATTTTCTACTTGTCTGGGACTGGACAGAGAAGTTGGATCTTGGAGAATACGAAAATTTAATACGAACAAACGATTGGATGTCAGAACATTCAAAGACAAAGTTAGAGGGCTATTTGGACAAAGCGACCAGAATATGGAACCTTGCACTAATATTAGAAGACCTGGAAGAGTACAAAGGGGCGGAGGAGAGGCTTCGAGAAGCAATAGAGAGCTATGAGATGGCACTTGGAGAAGAGCATCTGCACACTCTGAAAAGTCAATACAGTCAAACACCTCTATTGTGCGCCGCATGGAATTGGTACGGTGCGGTAGTAAACGCGCGGACGCTTCTGTGGTTGGCAGCCAGGGGAGGGCACAAGGCCGTAGTCAAGCTGCTGCTCGAGACAGGCAAGGTCGATGTCAACTCCAAGGACAAGAACGGTCAGACGCCGCTGTCGTGGGCGGCGGAAGGAGGCCATCTCGCCGTCGTAGAGCTGCTGCTCCAAGAGAAGGCAGAGGTCAATGCAGCAGCAGGAGAATATGGTGGTGGAAGAACAGCACTCCAGGCGGCGGCAGGAGGAGGCCATCTCGCCATCGTAGAGCGGCTGCTCCAAGAGAAGGTAGAGGTCAATGCAGCAGCAGTAGGATCCGATGGAAGAACAGCACTCCAGGCGGCGGCAGGAGGAGGCCACCTCGCCGTCGTAGAGCGGCTGCTCCAAGAGAAGGCAGAGGTCAATGCAGTAGCAGCAGAATCCGATGGAAGAACAGCACTCCAGGCGGCGGCAGGAGGAGGCCACCTCGCCATCGTAGAGCGGCTGCTCCAAGAGAAGGCAGAGGTCAATGCAGCAGCAGCAGGATCCGGTGGTGGAAAAACAGCACTCCAGGCGGCGGCAGGAGGAGGCCACCTCGCCATCGTAGAGCGGCTGCTCCAAGAGAAGGCAGAGGTCAATGCAGCAGCAGCAGGATCCAATGGAAGAACAGCACTCCAGGCGGCGGCAGGAGGAGGCCACCTCGCCGTCGTAGAGCGGCTGCTCCAAGAGAAGGCAGAGGTCAATGCAGCAGCAGCAATATATGATGGAAGAACAGCACTCCAGGCGGCGGCAGGAGGAGGCCACCTCGCCATCGTAGAGCGGCTGCTCCAAGAGAAGGCAGAGGTCAATGCAGTAGCAGCAGGATCCAATGGAAGAACAGCACTCCAGGCGGCGGCAGGAGGAGGCCACCTCGCCATCGTAGAACGCCTTCGTCACGCAGGTGCTATAGAATAATACTACTGCATTCCCGTATATCCATAAATTTCTTAGCGATTAGCGGCTAGACTCTCTATTTCATAGAGGACCGGGGATAAGCATGAACATATAGCTTGCCAGTTTGCCACAGCGAAGCTTCGAGCATAATCTAGATCAAGTGACAAGATGTCCACGTGCGGAATTACATGTTAAATGTTTGCCACTTGAGTCTGGCCGGGGTAGACGAACGCCTTGATTATGCTAGTAGGGAGGACGGCCGACCCGCTCTGGACAGACCCTTGTGAGGTGGCGAATTCTGTAGGTGTTTTCAGAGAGTTGAGTTGGTTGACTGGAGGCATGGCCAAGGTTGAGTGGGGATCGCAAGGCTGCGGGGCTGAGGTCGGCATGCCCGCTAAGACTCCGCACAGCCACATGCCTAACAGTCATTACAAATAAATTACACCGCGATAATCATGTAGCCGCGGGGTCGTTTTGCACTAGCCGAAATCAGTAGTTAGTTCGATCGGAAGTACGAACCAGGGTAGCGGCCTTGCATGAATTTGTGCGCGACAGCAGGCACAAGGCTGATGATAACTTCTCAGCATTATAGCGAGGTTCTAAGGCTTGATAAGACCGTTCATGAGTACTATAGAGTAGTAAGAGCTTGATAGTGGTGCTATAGGGAAGGAACTCTGTCACGCTATAGAAGGAGGCTCTCTGCAAATCAGGCGCGAAGGCGTAGTAGTGGTGCTGTGGCAGAGGAAGTCTATTTTGCAATGAAAGAAAGCTCTCTACAAATCAGGTGCGGCGACGACGACGCGAAGGTAATTTTGGATGCGAAGGTGTTCGCATGTGTAGAAGTACCTACAGCACACGATCAACACAAAGTTATAGCACATATCTAGGTGTGCGCAAATTGTGAGTGGTGTAAAGTCAAAGTACCCCCTTATATTTTCCGGCACAGGTGGTTTTCCGCCACGCATGGACAGACGTTAATAAATGGCAATACGAAGGAGCCCGTATCTTTTGAAGCATCACCCCCCCGCTCGGGCCACATGCCCCGCACGCGCGCGAACATGATCGATCGCGATATCGTTAGATACAGAGAGTTTTGTAGATAGTACAACACAACCAATATAATTCAATATGGCCATTCTGAATAGGCGAAAACCTTTCAAATATAAGGAAAACAAAGTTGTAAAACCTCCTAAGACCAAGCGGACAGAGATGAGCGCAGTACAGCGTGCTTTTGTAGTGGGAGCTCTTGTTGCATCGCGTGAGGGCTATGCAACTTCACGTCTCCTTGCAAAGCAAATGAAGCGTAGCCAGCCAAACCTGACTAGGCTTGTACAACGTGTAGAATCACGAGCAAAAGATGGAGGCCTTGATATATGGGATGATATACTGTATAAGAATGATCTTGGGCGGGGGAGGAGTAGTCTCTTAACACAAGAGCAAAAGGACGCTGTCATCGCCATCACCATCTCTGATCGCAGCCACCGCGAGCAGGAAAGCTGGCAGGCAATCAAGCATGGAAATTTCAAGCATATCATACCTGATATGAGTATCTCCACCTTTGAAAACGTTATGTACGAGGCTGGCTACGCAAGGAGAAAGCCTGGATGGAAACCTCCTCTTACACCTTCACAAGAAAGGGAGCGATATAAATGGGCACTTGCCTACAACCCTGATCTACATGAGGAGTACGATAACCTTGGATTTAATTTTCGAATAGTCTGTTTTACTGATGAGACGCCAGCTAGGATAGGAGATCAACGAGGAATGATCAGGACTTGGTGTAAAGATGATGAGATCTATGATGAGGATGTAAAGAAAGATCGTAAGGCTCCTGGTACAGCCCTGCAATTCTTTGGAGCCTTTCGATACGATAATAAGGGCCCTTGCCATGTGTATTATCACGAGACTCAAGAAGAGATTGAGGAAGGAGAAAGGGCGCTGGAGCATGAAAATCTTATCACTAAAATTCAAAACAACTCTACACAACTTACAGCACGCGCTGCCCTTACAGTAATGAACGATACAGATATCAACCTTCGACGGAGTACTAGAAAACTTCAGCATATTAAGAAGCATGACTACCATCGGGGTATACGATCACGAGGTGGTGTAGATGGATATAGGCACCGTGAAGGAGCGTTGAAAAAGGTGGTCCCATGGATCAAAGAGATGAAATCACGTGGCCTCACCTGCTACCTGCTTGAAGATGGGGCTCCTGCTCATAAGTCACGGATAGCCAATGATTATCTCACTGTTGAGAAGGTGGAAAAATTGTGGTGGGCAGGCCACAGTCCTGATGTGAATGCTACTGAGCATGCTTGGCCTATCATGAGGAAGCAGGTGACCAAGCAATTCACTCCCTCACGTACAGCAGAAGAGTGTGAGAAACAGTGGATGGCTGCATGGGATAACCTATCCATTGAGGCTATCAACAAGTGGGTGGATCATGTCCCGGAGATGGTGAGAAGGATCATACGTTCAAAAGGGAAAAACAACTTTCATGGGTGATTGCTACACCAAGAAAACTTCAGGATAGCTTTATTACTATACAATCAGATTGCCTCATGAATTACAGCCTATTTGAACATGCAGGATGGTTGTTATCATCGCTTTTGTGAGGCGTGTCACCAAAGTTGGATGCGCGCGCGCACTTTGGTGGGGCGGGCCCAAGCGTCCCGATGCTCCAAAAAATACGGGCTCCTTCGTACTACATGACGTGGCCCAGAATTAGGCCGATATGCGGGATGGCCCGCTTCTGGGCCATTCGATCGGTTTTGGGGACTAGGCCAGGACAAACAGAGACGTAAATAATATGGCCATCCCTTTTAATTCAATAAGAATGCTCGCTATTCTCTAAATCAAGGGATAGAAGCTCTTCTTTACCTTCTATGTCGAGCTTTGATGGAACTTGTGCTCAGCAGTAAGTTACTATAAGTTGGCATAAACGTAAATCCATAAATTGGCCCAGAACTGGGCCTGTATAGCCCGTCTATTTTTAGACACTAAATGTAAGTTTATTGACTCCCCCTAGAAACGGGAACCAGCAACGCACAATCTAGAGGCCGGAAAATGGGAACCTTAGTTCAAAATGGGCACTTTACACCCAGCTAAATATAAGACTGCTTCATTTGATATATATCCACATTCGCTAGTCCCAATTCCCTCCACTACAATCATGTCATCTCAGCAGTCGCAAGTACAAGGGCGCTCAAAGGCAAGACGAGCTGCGAACAATAACTACCAAAAGCTATCTAAAACCCTCTATGAAAAACTAACGAAGCTATGCTTAGAATATGACACTCAATTCTATTTGCTAGCCTATCGCAATGGCCAATTTAACGGATTCGTATCTGCAGATAAGGATGGCCAGCCTTGGTCGCCTCCAGGCCGAGAAACCCTTGTAAGCCCTTTCCCTTTCACATCTACCAAGGCTTAACGCTTTTAAAGGACAGGCTCTATCCCCCGCCGAAAATCAAGTCGCCAGCCCATTTCTATCAAGCCCGAGAAAGAAGAGCGAAAGCGACCTTCTGCAAAGATAATTCGCATGAATAGACGGTGGTGTAACCTCGGCACACGAGAGCTGCACGTGATCTATGAGCAAAACTACGTCATAGCCAAGGCTTATTGGCACTTGGTTACGGGAAAACCTAACTTCGCACATTCCATTTTATCAAACAACCGTGGTAGAAGAGCGTTCCAATGGCAATTCACTTCCTCCGATTCCATTTTAAGCGACTCGCGTTTTCTTTCTCTTTTTTGCTGTTGCTGCGCGTTCCCCTTCGCTGCTCCCCCTATTTACAAATTGGCTCTTCAGTATCTTCACTGTCTTTCAAATTACTTCCTAAGCTATTAAGCCAGTCGCCCATGTCTAATAGAATGCCCATAATGTGGCTATTTTCCTGTTCGAGCTTGCTAACCGCCGCTTGTGTTTGCTGCTGCGCCCCCTTTATAGTACCTTGCCATGCCTTGCCGTAGTCGTCCTCACTGTTTTCGTGCCTGTCGTTGTGCCCCACCGTTGCCAACGCTGTGACAATAGTATAGCCGCAAGATAACAGAAGCAGTTGTCACCCAGCAATATTGGTTGGCGAGGGTAGTAAGCTAAGAGGACATCGTCGAGACACAAGCGAAGCGGGTGGTGGAAGACAGACGTAGTTCGAAGCGCGGAAATTCTACATTAATGTTAGCGAAGGATGAGAGTCAAAAGAGCGAGATGAAGGTCGCGGAGGCTCGAAGTTGCACGAAGACCCAAGCCATGCTGCTGCAGCAACGTAGCAGGTGTGCAAGCTATGAACGTGTAAGGTCGTGAACGGGACAGCGAGATAATCTGTAGGGGGCCAGAAGGGCCTGTCGGGGCATCTCAGCAATAGAGAGAACATAATTTCGAAGAGGCTGGCCTCCATTTCATAGACTAGCCTTCATTTCAGAGGCTGTCCTCCATTTCATAGAGGCTAGCCTCCAAAGAGGACAGCCTCTGGAATAGAGGCCAGCCTATGAAATGGAGGACAGCTTCTGAAATGAAGGCCAGTCTATTGGACTCAAACAGTGCAAATAGAAATGTATCTTAATGCTAGGTTTACATTAACGCTAAGTTTACATCAACGCTAAGTTTACATCAACGCTAAGTTTACATCAACACTGAGTTTACATCACCGCTAGGTTTACATCAACGCTAGGTTTACATTAATGCTAGGTTTACATTAACGCTAGGTTTACATTAACAGTATGTTTATATTAATAGTAGGTTTACATTAGCAGTAGGTTTACGTTAACAGTGGATTTACACTCTATTTCTGTTTTCTATCCTAGGATAAACTATTTCTATTCTCTATCCTAAGATAACTATTTCTGTTCTCTATCCTGGATAATTTAAATCTAAGAATAGTAAATCCTAGAATACAAAATCCTAGGATATATAATCTAAATCTAAGAAGATAAACTATTTCTATTCTCTATCCTAGGAATAACTATTTCTGTTCTCTATCCTAGGATAAACTATTATTAGAAAAACTCCGTTAAGACCTTCTTAGAGGCTGTTGCAAGATTTCGTTTTCGCAGATAAGTAATGCAGCGCATGGACAAGAGGATACACGAGATAGTTGCGATGTTGCTAATTAAGTGTAGAAATCTATTGCTTGAGTAACTAAAGAAGATTGAACACAGTGATCTGTAGTAGCTCATTGTAGTACCTATATACTTGGAGTTCCTAATGCCGTGCCGTCCCCACTCTCCCTGTTTTCTTTGCTCTCAAGGAGCGTGGAGAGCGCTGAGAGCAAGTCACGTGGTCGTGACTTGTAGTAGTGCCTCGTGTTGAGAGCACTCCTGGCCTTGAGGTTGATCAAAGTAGGGTTAGCGCTGTGACAGATTGTAACAGGGGGAAAGCAGCATAGAGCTAAACTTACGCACTAAGTTAGTGTTCTCGAAAAGCTATCACGTGGCAATATGATGACAGTTTTCCTAGACTTCCAGTCCACTAAAACTAATTTCTATGCAGTGCGCCTAGTTTTGCTGCGTTTGCTCCATGTTGCCTGAACTGCCTGAGCCGTGTCTACTATGAGCTGTTCTAGGTCGGCATTTGATTGAACACTTTTTCCCCATTCTATTGTGTCCAGTTTTGAAAAACCCTTCACTCGGTTTTCCTGCCCTGCTAGCTTCAGAATTAGCATTCTCTGCACCTCGAAGATCCCCTCAATCTCTTGTATATCGCGCTTTGTATTACGGTGTACTCTGGGTACTTGCTCTCGCGATTGCCCTTTATCATTGAAAACTCTACGTCGAACCTTCTGTGCTTGATTCGTACGGCGATAGCGTTCACTTTCTTCAGCCATCACCCTCAACGGCGTGTCTGGTTTCCAGTTCACAAACATGGTGTTAGGAATTAGAGCTGGGGACGAGCGCTTAAATAGCTACGAAAGACTATAATTAGCAATGCTGTCCTATTCTAGGTGCACGGTACTAGCCTATGGATTTCATGGACTCTTAGCCCACGAAATACTATAATTAGCAATGCTATCCTATTCTAGGTGCACAGTACCACCCTATGGATTTCATGGACTCTTAGCCCACGAAATACTATAATTAGCAATGCTATCCTATTCTAGGTGCACAGTACCACCCTATGGATTTCATGGACTCTTAGCCCACGAAATACATTCCGCAGATAGTCACGTAAGCCGATTGAAGCAGGAGGTATCTTTGGAATTCACATTACATTATTTGCACGAAACCCTCTAGAACCTCTACTGGCGGCCATTCATCCTTACATTCATGAGTGTCCATTTCTCTGTTCTGTGTGTACTCGGCTATAGCAGCCAGGGCTGCCTCACCAACCCATGGTGAGGGAGGCGGCCCTCCTTTGATTAGCGATTTGACCAAGGAGTCTAGCATGCGGCTGATCTTGATGCCTTGAGGATACACATTGATTATGTACATCAGAAGAGCTGATATCATTACCTCAGTGAAACTTGTGTCGTTGCTATGCGCTTAGTGAGCTTGCTCTGCGTATGGAGGGATCACCTACACATGGGTTCCTAGGCTAGAGTGACATGCTAATAGAATTCCTAATCCGAGTTGATCTGCAAGCATGCACCAGCGTTTCCCAATTTTCTTGTGCTTCTGTAGACTATCTCGCCGTCGTTTCCATGTCCGCGAATCAACTTGATCCTTTCTTGAGCTATACATATCCTCAAGAATCTTGTCAGTGGCAACGCTCGCTGTATCTCTACCACGCGAACGTCGACTCAATAGATTAGGGTCACTTCGCGCATCGACGCATAATTGCTTATAGTAATGATAAAGGACAACCCGTGCTACTCGCAGCCTCACAGGATCTATTGCAGAGCTTTGCTCGAGTATTTCGGCGCAACAAAACCCGTTGAACAGTTTTTCTATTATCGTGCCACCACGAGTCGGGTCCATCAATGGAGGCCGATCCCAGACGCCATTCTGGCTCCACGCGAGACGGAAGGACTCAATGAAGCTCTCTACGTCATTACGTATGAAAGTGTCGCCGAGTTTTATAATCTCTATTATTGTCTCAGCCGTGAGGGGTTCCTGAGCATGGTCACCGTATGTAGACGTCAGGATTCTAAACGCCCTAGGGAAGCTAGATTGAGGGGCTCTAGACGTCAACGGTGTGCCACTTTGTGGCAGGGTGGATTGGGAAACCCGCGATAGTGCAGGCAGCGCACATTGATTGCTTGTAGAAGGAAATGATGGGCTAGTAAGTGGTATAACGCCGAAAAGGTTGCAAGTTACCAATTTCGGTACAACTTCAGCTTGGGTGCGCATGCTTGCTACCTCTATTTGTTCACGCATAGTAGAAGTCGGCTTTAAAGTGGCGTGGACCGGCGTGAGCGTATCCGCATCTTCCTGCATCTCTTCGTCATCATGAACATCTTCAGGTTCTAAGCCTACAGCCGCTTCCGCAACGTTGTGGTGATATACATCTCTTAAGGTAGTGTAGGCGGTGAAGAGGTCTCGGTCGAAGAGTTGTTCGGTGGTTAGCTGAGGATTAGGGTTTGTAGGCGGGCTGCGATCGGTGGTAATGGCATCGTGAGGCTGCCTATCTGCAGCACAGATCGGCTGAGGGAAGGGCTCGCTCTGAGAAGACACAAAGGCATCCGGAGCTCGAGCGAATGTAACCTTATGAGGCAAAAGTCTGGAGCAGATGACTTTCAGGTCTTCGGTGTCTGCAACTGCAAGTGCTGATAAGAAGGCTTTGCCTACTGAAATGAACTACCGGAACTTAGCAAGATCACTAATGTCGGAGGTTCTGTACCTCATCTTCGCGAATGCTGGCGCGAGTGTGGTCAAGGAACGGCTCGTCATTAGTGGCGTCCTATAGCGCATGAGTCTGGTCTTGCAAAGAAGACTTGGTTAATTACCTACAAGGACAGCAAAGAGGGAACGCATAGTTACGTGGAGCTGGGATAGATCTTGCAATAAACGACCAGTTTTAGAAGAAGGGTGTTTAGGCATATATTTCATGGACTTTAGGTATGTATAGGAAATTGCTACGTTTGGCCAGATTTGGGCAACGTGTTCTCTTCTATTTTAGTCCGCCGCTTACCCGTTCATTCTAGACTTACACCTGCTTTTACTAGCTGGGTGCTAGAATTAAATACGTATTAGCGTGATCAGCAGGAGGAGAAACAGGTCTTGTGCTGGTCGCACTAGTCTAAAAGAGGTGTATCTAAATTTATGCTAGCGTGACCAATAAAAGAACGACGTCTCCTACTACAGTACGTTCATTTGATATTTATCTTTCAATCAGTGAACCCTGATAGCACCTTAGTTCTTGCTTGATCGGATCTATTTCTAGCGCAATCAGCACTAATAATAGTACCCTTGTCCGCTCCAAGCCTTTAGGTCTGAAAATAAGCGAAATAATACTAAGTATCGCCACCGCTGCAAGTGTATATTTTCGCTATTTTGGTTGTCTGCTATATTAAGGTAGTAAACAAATCCCATACTTGAGGAGGAAATGTTATCCAAATTTCAGCTCTACTCTCAATTGATAGTCCTGGGACATTGCATGTCCTTGGACGGATGTATTCCTTGGCGGGTTACCAACGTCCCAGGACTACCAATGTCCCAGGACTACCAATGTCCCAGGACCACCAACGTCCCAGGACCACCAGTGTCCCAGGACTACTAATGTCCCAGGACCATCAACGTCCCAGCAACGTCCCAGAACCATTGCACACGAATACCAACGGGGCTTTGGTAGTCCTAGGACATTGGTGGTCCTGGGACATTAGTAGTCCTGGGACGTTGGTGGTCCTGGGACATTGCATCTTGGACGGATGTATTCCTTGGCGGGTTACTAATGCCCCAGGACTACTAATGTCCCAGGACCACCAATGTCCCAGGACCACCAATGTCCTAGGACTACCAATGCCCCGTTGGTATTCGTGTGCAATGGTTCTGGGACGTTGATGGTCCTGGGACATTAGTAGTCCTGGGACACTGGTGGTCCTGGGACGTTGGTGGTCCTGGGACGTTGGTGGTCCTAGGACATTGCATCTTGGACGGATGTATTCTGTTAAAACAAGTGATAGTTCTTTGACTGATTGTTCGGTTTGTTTATTGTCTGTCTAGACTGAGGGGCACACCGTCTATATATATGTACGCGGCCCCGACTCCTGTCACGTGTTCCTTGTCTCAGCCACCGTGATGTTTGACATATTCCTTGGCGGGTTACTAATGTCCCAGGACTACTAATGTCCCAGGACTACTAATGTCCCAGGACTACCAATGCCCCGTTGATATTCGTGTGCAATGGCTCTGTTGAGGTGAGTGAATTAATCCATTAGTTTTCCAGACAGGTGGGACGCCTGTATATATACACCTTCCCAGCTCCTGTCACGCACTACGTCTCACATACTGTGATATTCAACACGTCCCAGGACACACCTGAGTCTTTCCCATTAAGGATGTAAGATCGCTGCAGCAGGTATAGAGCATTAAGCAGTGCAATCACTCGCATAATTGTATCTAGTTACACAACGAGCCAACGATGAGCTACAGCAGTAGAGTGGCTGCTTGTTACCAGGCAGCAAGACTTGCAGGCCAACAGTGCGGCTGTCAATGATGAGGGGCAAAAGAGAAATGAGGCCCGTCAGTCGAAAGGTATAGCAGGGTTCGAGCGTCTCTAAGTTACTCACAGAGGAATTGTCAGCCCTGCTTGTAGCCAATAAGAAACTAGTTCATTTTAAACTCTCGTGAACAAGTGTTGTTAGTCGTCTAAGAGCACTCTAATTGCCATAAACATCCAGCTGCGATTCGGGCGAGTGACTGCTGGTGTAGCGTTTGCCGAACGATCTCTTCTGCAAGATCATAACCGATCCTTATCTAGGATAGATAAGGAAGAGGTCCTAAATGTTTAAAAGTAACCACAGCGTACTATTTATACGAAGTTGTAATAGAGCTCGAGGTGCGCGCAGAGTTATAGACACTTGAAGTCAAGTACCCCTCATTTGTCTCGGCACGGAGGGTGTTCTTCCCATCTAGTAATACTCCGGAGTTCTCCCAGGCTTTACTGCCACCCCCTCTAAGCTATCATTGAACTATATTTGTTCGGTATCAGTAGTTGGTGGTGCATAGGAGAGTTATCGAGTCAAGATAGGAATGTCAGACAGGCTGCAGTTGGATCCCTCAAAGCTCAATCGGTCTTACCAGAAGACATCCGCAACCAATATATAATACCCCCATACAGGACTCAAGTCACTTAACTAGAGAGAAACTCAAAGAGCATTTTGGTTTCTATGCCGCGAATTGAATTTTATACATTGATATTATAGACAGTCTTAACAGAAGTCATTAGGGAGGTCAGCAAGATCAGTTTAGAGTAGGAATTCAGGAAATGCAAGAAGACTTAAGCTACAAACCCAACCCAATCCAAGTAGCCCATGTTCTGCACCTCCTCCATTTACCACATTCGCGCTACCAGGGCTCTCCAAGGTTCTAGCGCAGTTGCATCCTCTGCAACCTAGTGCCGCTTATTCGCGCCATCTAAGCTGTTGGCTCTGGCGCATCTGGTTCCAGCGCAGCGCTCTTGCGCTTCTTACCATATCTCGCCTTCTCTCCATCTCCATGTTACATACACCCACTCCAAACGTGTAAAGCAAAATAATCATCGGGTATCAAGATCTACGACGTTTAGCCGGCCTGTAGTCGACGTCCTCTTCGTCATCCTTCATAGGGTGGTCCGTAATGAGTTTCACTATCTGCGATTCGTCGTAAAATCAGTTCATATATCTCCTCAGATTGCGCACGAGGTTTCGGTCACTCCTAGATAAAAGCTTGGAAAGAGCCTGATTTGCCACTCGCTTGTAGCGATCGCGCAGCATAATAACATCGTCGTGGGCTAGCACATCGTTTTCGACCGAGTTACTAGCGATTGTGTTGATCAAGTTGTTGTATTGGACAACACTCAGCATGCCTTCTAGGCCAGGCAGTTGTCGCACTTTCATCCACTGCGACTGGATGTGGTACCAGATAGCTCTCGTCTTGCTCAAGAATCGTTCCTCAACTTTTGGATCGGTCCACATGATAACTCCATCGGCTCGCTGTGGTTTGTATCGTACACGGCTTAATGCTGAAGAGCGTTTTCTATGCTCTGAACCGCTTGAGTCCTCTTCCTGTTCGTCACCAGAGGAATCAATCACGATCGGTTCTTCGAGGCTAGCACCCTGAATAACAGTTTTAGGTGCCACGAGCGCAGGTCGTTCGGGAAGGAGAGGTTTCAGTGCAGCCTCCGTCAAAACCGGATCGGAAATGTTTACTCGTTCAGAGGGACTAGCATTGGGAGTCGTCTTGTTTGCATCAGTGCTCGTAGCACGTTGTTCCCCAACTGAAAAAGAGCCCAAAGGCGAGGAGGAAGTCACCACTTTCGCCTTCTCGTGACTAAGCTCTTGCAATGCTTCTGGCATCTTGTCTGCCTTCTCATTATCTGCATTGGTGGCGGATGACACATGTGTCTGGTCCATCTCACTATCGTCCGCAAGGCTCACGGGTGGCTCCTGGGGCTGCTCAGCCTTCTCATCGTCCGAAGGGGTCGCAAGTGGCTTCTGTGACAGGCCGACCTTCCCGCCGTCTGCAAGGCTCAAACATGGACGTGGCTGCTCAATCTTTGCACTATTCGCAAGGCTTACGAGCGGCTCGGATGGCTGTCCAGCCTTCCTATCATTTACAAAGTGGGCGAGTGTTTCCACTGGCTGGCTGGCATCCTCGAGGGCCTTAGACTCAACGCGTGCATCGCGTGGTTGGTCAGTTGCCATATTGTCCCTATCGTTGTCGGTCTCCTCCCAACCCATAAGTTGTTCCCGGAGGCTTCGAAATTTGGGACGTCCTAAATCAGGACGTTTGCCTGCGGCTTGCGCAGGAACAAATTGGGGAGTTGCTGGTTGGCATGATTCTGTAGCTGGGTCATCTTCCACGTCGCTCATGGCCTGATCTTCAAGGGAAGATGTTGTTGTTTGGGCTTCCTTGGCAATGATCTCATTGTTGCTTCCGAATGTGATAGCCTCCTCCACATAGGAGTGCTGCTTGCATACCATTCCCATCTTGTCTTTCGGTCCAAGATTGCCAAAGTCTTGCTTCATTTCCGCCGGCTCGAAGTTCGCAATGACATAGGTGGTAGAGATACTGAGAGATACTTGAGATAAAGCTTTGACGTCCTTGTGGCCGAGAACGAATGCCTGGAGTGACGATGTCAGATTCGTTTCTCCGGTGTGTGGCGGTGAAGAAATTGCGGAGATGTTGGAGAAATTAAGCGCCGCTCTATGTTCCTTCCTGGGTTCTGCAACTTCGAGACTCTCATCCAAGGAGATTTGGTCCGGCGTGCCGCCTGTCTTCTGGTTGTCTGCGTGGGATCCTGACTGAAAAGCCATGCTCTTCATTTGCACGTCAGAAACATCAGATCACAGTAATTGATAGAGACTTACCAAATCGAATGTGTCAGCAGGATCGCAGGTGCAGTTGTTTACCTCCATTAGAAGGAAGGCGTCCAAGTCGTCAAACCCTAGGGTGAAGGAAGCGGTCCAGTCTTGTGGATCCATGTTGTACGGGCAAAATGCAGGAAGGGCGCTGGCTTTATACTTCAGTACACCTGTGGACACGTGCTATTGCTGATCTATTTCTGGAGCTTAGGCTGTTCCCTCCACCTGTGCTATCACGTCATGGCCCCAGTCAAGGCAACAGAAAGCGCTTCAATACTCCACCAGTGGCCTGTTCAGGTGAAGTGAGACACGACTGCGGTCTTGCTTCCTTCTCTACCCCTCATCGGTCGAATCAGACACTCCCGTCTTATTACATCATGTCTGCAAAGTAGTTTCGGGCGTCGTGTGCATGATGTTGATGCCGCCAGTGGCTCGTGCTGGAGTGCTCTTGATCGAATGAAAGAGTGGATGAGTCTGATTACGAGGCAGACACCCTTTATCTGCATGAATGTCCTGCCACGATGGCGTACGAGTGATGGAGCTGCTCCGCTCGTGCAGATCGAAGTTAATGCACAGTCTGCGCTGGAGTTTCCTGATCGAATGAAAGAGTGAGCGAGTCTGATCCACAAGGCAGACACCCGTCATCGACATGAATGTCCTACCGCCATGGTGTACGAGTGATAGAGCCGCTCCCCTCGGGCAGTGTGAAGTCTATGCACAGATCGGTTCCGACATCATGCAACTTCGCCACTCTTAGGGGAGGATTGGCTCCGAACTCACGAGGGTGAGAAAGCAAATTACGTATGGCTCATCGCCGTCGGACCACACGCTGCGTAGGTTCCAAGGCTGATCTTTGGCTCCACAGTGAATTGTGCTGAAGTGATAGGGTTTGTAGTACTCTTCCATCAAAGCTCGTTGGGATCTCTACGCCCCCTCCCCCTTCCAATTTTGGACGCTTCCTCAACATCCGTCAAAAACAGATGCAAGTTGACATCAAACCTAAAGTAATTTCACTCAGCCTTGTCGATTGCACAAGCATTCTCAACTCCTGCGCCCGTCTTAGTGCCAAATTCGCAACGTTCTATAGGCTGTCCAATCTCATTGCACCCTCAATATTGCTATCACCTATACTTCTTAATTGTAATCTGCGCGTTAGAGTTCTAAAAGGTTCGAGGAGTCGGCGCTTGATGCCAGCTAAGCAGAAAGCGAGAGGGCACAGCAACTGTGTCGCTGTACAAGCCTGTCCGCAGTTAGATTGCACAACAACGATGATCAGGACATACTAGAAAAATGCCCTGGCGGAGGCTAGTGTCTATCTTGCTCTCGGCAAGCGATATACTATAAATGACAATCGCTCCACACAGCTGGCATGACGCCGCAATTGCGTTTGTGATTATAAAAATAGTTAACAATTGCTTATATCCCGAGCTGTTTTGATCCGACCCTGAATTCTTATAATCTTCTAGCCGTCCACGTGAAACTGCTGAGGATAGGAGTGACGCTGCCGCAAGGAGATAAAGTGGTTCCGAGCCGTAAGCAAAGCAATTATTGCTGCCCCTGTTTTACTTAGAAAAATAGGCAGTTGAAGTCGCATTTCCTACCTCATAGGATAAACAATATTCGGGGCTGTCAAGATGGCGATCATATATGCCAACCATATGGCCCAGCGGGGAAACATCAAAACACGTAGGATTCGAGCCAGCTGGTTATCCCACAAATTAGCAAGCCTGAAGAGTTTACTTGGATCTTCTTACATTTGTGCCAGTGAGAAGCTGGAGGTTGCATCGTACAGCCATGTCAACCCAGTACATCTCGCCTTTCGAGCGAAGTGCGAACACGATTGCAGTTATACCAGCTATTGACAAACCTGCTTGGCAAGCGCCGAAGAGAGCAGCCAGGACTCTCTCCCAGAAGTAGGGGTGTCCCAAACTCTCGCGTGGCCTGACATCGCGATATACGAGCACGACGCTCAGCAGGAGTCTAACCGAGAAGCAAATAGCAAAACTGATAAGGACGGATGTCATGTCGAAGAGAGAAGATCTGTGCAGCATTTGCACAGGAAGACACATGCTTATATACTAGATTCAGGGATTTGTTTACCTCACATGCCGAGCACCTTCACTGTAAGTGTTCGAGGCCCGGCACCAACATGCGTATCGCATGAATGAGGCATGACCGATGTCTCAGCGCTATGATTGATGGCGCCCTGGTACAGCTTTTCGTAGGAGTGAAAGAACGGGAAAGGCTGTGCAGTGTAAGTACTCCACCTCCGTTGCACCTGACCCACCCACCCTCTAGGAAGACAGCCTCCCCTGAAGCCACACATAGTCACGCCGCATGAATCCTTACGCGGACTGGGCATGTCTCCTACAAGCTTTGATGAAATTTGGAAACCACTGCATCCTGTAATGCCCGGGGATAGAGCGAACCAGTGATGTGACTGGGTTACCTATTGCCAAACTGGAGCGCCGGCGGCATCACGATCGGCCATACCCGATAGTGTCTCCTGGTTAATGGCACTGGGGCGTAGCTGGCGCTGTCCATTGATTTCTGCAAAAGACAAATAACATGACCAATCGCTTGAGTGACATACTCCCCAGTGTTAGATAGGCCTATACAGCTTTCTGTACGTAAGGACACAACAGTTACTAATTAGCGAAGTCCTCATAGTTCATGGAGCAATGAACTGGGTCTAGACTTACAGAGTGATAGGAAGCTAACAAGGAGGAAAACGTACATACAGGAGATTCAGCACTGCTGCGCGGAGGTTTTTCCATGAAGGAAAGGGGCGGACGTCACACATCCCTGACTAGCGTGCGTTATCGCAGGGCGCAGATGAGCATGCATGGAAGGCGACATGTCCATTATCCCTCTGGAATTCGAAACCTTGAGGCGCAAGGAATGCCGAATATCAGCTGAGCAGCAAAAAGCTGGATATAAAGGGATCCATTACCTCAAAATTCTAGTCCATCACTCCACTTGTCTACTTTCCTAAACATCTTCTTCTCCGTTAAACACAATCGAACACCTCTGCTGCCTTAAGATGAGTTCTCAAGATACCATTGAAGACCCGACGCTATATCAGGATAAGGTGTGTTTGTGTCAACACCAAAAGTTCCTAGTGGTTGCTGAGCATGCTAGTTCCCTACCAATGATTCCGAAAAGTCCGTTGGGGCAGCTAGCATCAGAGAGGGTAGCTTGAATTGTATCCAATCAGCTCATGTTTCGCAGCCAGCACCAGAACGCAAGGACTCTCAAGATAAAGGGGACAAGGAGCGTACAGAAGGTCCGCCTCATAACATAGCAGATCCATCCCCACCCTCCCAGCTTGGTATGTTTTCACAACTATTTATAGACCCTAGTTAATTTGATGAGGTGCGATAGAGAGGGTGCGGCTGTCAGTTATTCAGCTTGGCTGTGACTTCACCCAATTGAAGGAACGCATGGGGGATACGATGAGCAGCATCAGCTACGTCATGACACGCCTGGAGGAGCTGGACGATCTACTTGGTAACCTGAGGAATGAGGTCGACCAACCGAAGGGAACAACTCAGAGAAGTCGGAAAGAAAGAGGCATTTTGAAGAGAGGGAGGGAGGAAAGAGACGACAGATATCAGCTTGTAGGCTATACGCGACGCGAGAAAAAGAGAGCACGTGTGACTTGGGAAGGCTAGTTGTCATGTAACTGGAATAAGAAGACTTAACGATGCGAGGGTAAACTTACATCAGTAGCGATCTATTGCTTCTGTCGATTTCCTTTTAGAGCGCTATTAACCCTTTAAGTTAGTGACTAGTGAAGATAGAAAGTTTACGCCCCGTGTTCCTCTTTACTTGTGTAGACGTCTACATACCTTGCAAGCTTTTCAAACATGAACCTTAAAGTAGCTTTTCAAAACCGACACATTCATTTAACCCACAGAGGGTAGGTCGGAGGCGTTTGGGGATCGATATAGGATTCTGTTGGTGCAAATGATGGAAAGACTTTAAAGTAACGTTAGGCGGTTCGAGATGCTTAAACGGACTAGTAAGATCTACGAGAAACTATGATTGGTTAGCTTAGCTGCTCCTTTGATGAGTTTGGGTACCTACCCAAGGATATAGCATTTCAATAAATGACGCGATGAAGCTTCATTGCCGTCGAAGCTGCTGTGATGCGGTGAGAATACTTGGTCGACGTACCTGCACAGCGATGCACACCAATCGAAATGATATCACTGAAGCGCTGGCATCAATGCCCTGTTATTGTTATCTAATCACTAACATTAGCAACCGCGTTCGATTTCGGTTCCCTTTCCATTGGTTCCAGCCAGTCCCGAGGGCGGAAAAAAATCACACGCTGACGTCAAAGTTCTCATTTTGTAACACTAAGCCTACAGCGCTCTAGCGTCTCACCAACTAAGAAGCCCCTGTTATTTATCTAGTGTGGCACAGTCGTTCCGACTCTGATTGGCTCGAGAATTAGGCGCTTGACAAACAGGCAGCGAAAACAAATGCAAGACAAACATCTCGATTAACACAGAATAAGAGGTATAGTCAATGCTTTTGTTGTTCCGTTGCTTACTAGACTGCTGGACGTCGATTTTATGTCCTCGCTATGCCCTACTACTGCCTTGATGGGGATAAGTCGCCAGATTTAGCTTTGTCTACGATACAATCCAGGTTTGCCGATGTGCCGAGGTCGCACGGCGCATATGAACCCGGTTCGTGAGAGGTAACCTGAGCTCGTCCACGTCGAGCTCGATGGGAATGCGACGGCAACTTTATCACCAGCGAAGGATACAATCTGTCCTTGGAACGATTTAGTCCCTAATGGCTGCAAAGAAGGGGAAGCTTACAAGAGTATCTTGGCCTGGCGGCAACCAGGGCTAACCTGTCCTATCTCTAGACACGAATCCGTTGAAGCGGCCATTGCGATGGGCTAGGAAGTAAATATCTGTGTCGTATTCTCAGCGCAACTTCGTCAATTTTTCATAGAGGGTTTTAGATAGCTTCTAGTAGTTGTTGTTCGCAGCTCGTCTTGCCTTTGCGTGTGCTAGTGGCTGTAATTGCTGCTGAGAGGTCATGATTATACTACCTCAAAATTAGGGCCAGTCAATTCATTTAAGCTAGTATGTGTGGACCGAAAATAGTACCCAGAGAATGGTTTCCGTGTCCGAGTCCTTTGCTACTGTTCCCAGTTCCTGTAACCTGGTTATGCAGGCCACCATGGTGCTTGGCAGTCTGGGGCCGTTCCGGAACTTGGGGCACGGATCTAGTTTTCATTTCAAGCCTCTCAGCGCCCTCAATTGAGCACCATTTCAGAATTTCAGAAGCTCTTCCCCCTGTCGTAAGTTATCCTTTCGCAGCCATCATCTGCGGGCTCGTGTTCAGACTATTGGCTTCAACGATTCGCAATCGCGGCTTTGCTCGTCGCAACTTCTGGGCCAGCTCTCGGATTGCGACACCTAGACCTTCGAAAGAGCCTTGCGCGTGAGGGGGAGGGTCTGGGGCGTTTAGCAGGCGGTGCTGCTACAGCAAGCGTGGGCTCCAACGAACATACCAAGTCGAGAACACCTAAATGCGTCCATGTGCATGCTTTCCTCAGTCGTTCTGCGACTTCTCTTGAGCCTGTTCCGCGCCTCAAACATAACGCTACAGGCTCACCCACGATTGGCCAGCCCGGCGGCAAGGCTGGACAGAAATAGTAGATGCAAGTGATCAGTTTAAAACCTAAAGATAGCAATTTGTGGCGATGCAGCTGTCATGCCGGTGAGTTGGAGGTCAGTCACGTTACTTAGAGTGTTCATCGAAGAAATTCAATAGCGGTGGCAGGGGTCACAGACCCACCGCCTAAGCGTTTCTACCCGTACGTGATCCCAAATCCTGTCTTCCCACCCTCGTCTAAGCAAGCCTCCCGTGCGTGGCCCCAAATCCTGTCTTCTAACCCTCGTCTAAGCAAGCCTCCCGTGCGTGACCCCAGATCCAGGAAGTGCATCACCCTTCTCCAGCTTCCACCGCCTAAGTGTTCCTCCCGTGCGTGCTCCCAAATCCTGTCTTCCGACCCTCGTTTAAGCAAACCTCCCGTGCGTGCTCCCAGATCCAGTAAATGCATCACCCTTCTCCAGCTTCCACCGCCTAAGTGTTCCTCCCGTGCGTGCTCCCAAATCCTGTCTTCTGACCCTCGTTTAAGCAAACTTCCCGTGCGTGCTCCCAGGAACCTGGCGTCGCCCGCCAGCGCAAACCGCCCGTACGGTCGCCCAGATACAGATCCAGGAAATGCATCGCCCTTCTCCAGCTTCCACCGCCTAAGCGTTTCTACCGTACGTGACCCCAAATCCTGTCTTCCCACCCTCGTCTAAGCAAACCTACCGTGCGTGACCCCAGATCCAGGAAGTGTCGGCACCTATGGAAGGCTGTGAGTCTTGAGTAAAGCCCGTAGGAAGTAGGTCTCGCCATGAGTAGCCTGTGAAGTCCCCCAATAGGTGAACTAGAGTAACCCTCGCAACTCAATAGCCATCCTTTGTCTCTCCCGTGCAAATGCAGAGGAGCTGCCCCTTCCGTGCTTTGCCGTATTTGCATTAGACCCTCTCTTCCTTTTTCGGTTTGCCGAGATGGTACCCAGTACGATTCGTGGCTTGACAACCTCTGCTCGCTCGAAATCAATCACCATCACTCGACCAGTCTCGTCATTCCACAGCATGTTGCGAGGCATAAAGTCTTTGTGCAAAACTCCAAGGTTGTGGATTGCTTGGGCTGAGCACTCAGCTAGTTGAGTAACGTAGGCCCTGTTCTCGGTGGTGACATGCTTAGAGATGAGCTCGCCTCCGAAACTGAGAAACATCATGTAAACAAGCTCACAAATACCCTCATAGTAATAGGGGGTTTCCAGGTCTATGTTGCCCAAATGAATTGGCACATAGATGCCCTGGATTGGACGGAGGAGGTCGTAGACGGTAGCCTCCCGCTTGAGACGATGAACGAAGTCGATGGGAGTGCACTTGGCTGCTACGGTGTATCCGTGCGATTTCAGTCGAACTCGGAACAAGACGCCACATGCTCCAGGCAGACTCACAGGCTTACAGTCGGTATCTAGGTCTCCTGAGAGTTGTTGGCGAATACGGGCGAGAAAGGTAGGTCGATCGATCTGGTGGTAGCTCTTCCCGTGAACTCGCACATTGGGACACCTCATGTCCAGCGGACCACCTTCGACCAACCCACGCAAACAATTCTGTGTGCAGTACTGTCCACTCTGTGCTCCTTGGGGGGAATTACGACTAGACAAGCTGCCGGCGGTGGTCTGGGCACGAGACAGGTCTCGGGGTGAGCGTCGCTGTCGGCTCGGAGTATCCGGATCAGGCTCCTCGTCACTCGGGCCATGTGGATCTTGTGGCTGCCAGCAGCGGGGAGAGCTAGTTTGAGCTGGTCTTCGTCGCAGCCGGACGGGAGACATACGAAGGTATTCACTATACCGGGGCGGTTGGTACTCCGATGACGATGCGTCTTCTGGAGGAATGGTATCTAGCAGGTCGTCATACACAACCGCCCAGCTGTTTAGTTGAGCGGCGGCCTCGGCCCGCCACTGCTGGCCCCGTGGCGGCGTCTTTAGGGCCTGGAGGGTGAAAGCTAGCATCTGCCCAACGGCTGTTAGATGAAGGCGATTCGCACCGTCCGAATCTGGCGCCCATCCGGTGGTTCCCCCGACGTCACCTTTGGGGACGGATAGGAAGTAGTAGACCGTCCTAGGATCATCAAGCACCCGTAAGAAGACGAATGCTTCGCCGGTACACACGCAACCATACTCTACTCCAATCCTGACCATGTAAGAGAATGCTTGTGTGATGACCGCAGCAATTAGTCGGCGAAAGCGGTCCTGCGGAGTATCCGTTTCGCGACACCGAATGACGTCCTCGAGTTCCATATCCTCCAGACCTTCGTAGATGTAACCGAGCGGCAGCTTGTGTGGCGCCTTGTATTCCATGATAAAGGCCGCGATGCGGTTCCCTGTGTTCTGAGTGCTGGTGTTGTAGACGCAGAACTGATCTGCTCGAGGACGGGAGGATCGTGCTGGTCCTGCGCGAGTTGCAGCTACCGGTTCTGTGGGGTCTATCGAGTTGTCTTTGGCCTTGGCCTGTAGGCGTGGTGACCGTCGTCGCCGAGTTTTTGAGACAGTCATTTGTTCTATGCCCTCCACTAATTGCGGTTCCGGGCTGAGGGTGTTAGCGTGATTCTCAAACTTTACCGAACCCTGCAGTCCAAACTTCTGTCGTAGGGTTTGTTGATCGTATAATCGTTCGATAATAGAAGATACATGATCGTCGACAGTGGAACGCTGAAAGAGATGTAGATCCAGCTCAGAACTCATCATCCTTCGGAGGATAGCTTCGCCCGACTCTTCCAAGGTGTGCAGCGAGGTGAAGTGTCGCTCCGAAACGAAGTCAGACTCCATAAGATCGTCCCAGATCGCTGCCTGTTGTGCTGGGAAATTCTCCCATAGAAGGAGCTTTTCGGGTCGAAGCTTGTTATTCGCATTCGCAGGGTCGCCTTGCGTCGATAGAGTCGGATCAGTCTGGACGGTGAGACCTGAGTGAAGGTGGTTGTGACAGGCATCGAGGAACTCGAGGAGAGTCGTCTTGCGGGTTTTCTCTTCGGCTCTCTCGCGCCTGCGTTGTTCTTCTTTCTGCGCGCTCTCTGCGGCCTCGCGTCTGCGTTGCTCTTCTTCGTATAGCCTTTTGTAATCTGGCGATGGTGCAGTCATGTTATAGCGACAATAGTAGGGTGGAGGGTTTGTTGACAGCGTTTCACCGAGAAAACGGAATGCTGTATAAACGGAGGCCGGTCTTTTGTGGATCAGATAACATTCATAATGGGCTGGTTGCAGTAGGGCGCATCGCACAATGCGAGATAGATACAATTTGCATTTATATGGCTATGAGGGAGTGTTGTGTTGGGATCAGGCAGTTGTTTTGGTCCCACTAATCTGGCGGGAGCTTCTTGGTGGAGACCGAGGCTAGTCGGCAATCGGAACGGGTAGGCTTGGCATCAGGCATCAGGCATCATGCGAGCGTGTCCAGCCTCTCTCGGGGAAACGCCGGGGCGGGGCCAGAAGTGGGAGACGACTCGAACGTCAGCTTCGGTTAAGCGCCAATGATTGCAGATTACAAGAGAAGGCGAAGGCTCTACACTGCATGCGGCTAGCATCTTCGCGATCATGCGACAAGCTGTCCATTGTGCTTCACATCGCTGCATCAACTTTGAGATGTAAATCCACGCATCCAGCCGGTGACCCTCATTGAGACATTCTAGATATTTCAACATTATGCGGAATAACATGGGGGGTTCGATTAATCAAAATTTGCCAAAGAAATGATGCTCTCAAAGGAATGTTCCGAATAGTAACGCGATGAACTACGTCCTTCCTTTCAAAATCTTCAGCTAACCCGCTTAACACAGCTGCGCAAACCCCTTGCATACAGCATCAATGGTCCGAGAATCCATCGCTATCGAGCGCACACGAGTTCGCTTTCCCAAATTTATTCCTTTCTTTTCTAATCCTCTCCACCCACGTATCCACACTGGCAATAGCATGCCGGGGTGATTGTTTATTCGCCAGCAAAAGGGACATAATTTCAGCCGGACTGAACTCTAGCTTCGGCACTTTTGCCATAAACTCTTGCACCAGTTGGGGTAAATCGCAGTCCTTTATGATCCCCTTTTCTCCACCCTGATAAACATCCTTCTCTGGTTCGTTGCCACTAATGGTGGTTCTTGGCCTTGGATCGTAGACGAGGAAGAACAACTGACTGATCATGTCTTCATCGGCCAGCTGAAAGTCAACCTTAATGTCCGCACGGCCGGGACGTATGAGTGCGGGGTCTAGGAGCTCAACATGATTGGTTGTCATAATTAATAGTCTGCCTTCAGGTGATCCTAGGCCGTCGAGGACATTGAGGAGAGTCGATAAGGTCACCTTTCCAATAGCTGACGTAGGTGAAAGGCCATTCTGGCTAAGGCTTCGCCTAGCATCCGCATTGTTGTCTTGTATACGATTCAGGCCGACTGCATCAACATCTTCAAGTAGAACAATGCAGCGCTCTGGGAGCTCGGCGAAGAGCGTTTTTAGGCTCTGGTCATTGAGGCTGGACATGGTGAGAACGTAGACGTCTAATCCAAACTGTCCTGCAACAGAAAGGGTAAAGCTGGATTTCCCAGTTCCAGGTGGTCCGTGAAATAACAACCCTTGTTGATATGGAAGGCCGCGCATGGCGTACCATGCCCTAGTTTTAGAATCCAGGAACTCTGCTACAGCGCGTAGCAACATCTCTTTCAGCTTCTCGTTCATAATCACAGTTGACATATCTCTTTTGTTCCTCGACTTGGAAGATTTCCACCTATCTCCTTCGTGCCCAAAGACACAAGTTTTGTTTTTAACCTGCCCCAAATAGTACCGGCGGCACTCATCTAGGAGCTCCCTCAGAACATTTGGATTCCGCCCGAAGTATGATATGCAGGCTTCCTCTCTAGTGCCCCCAAGCTCTCTTTGACTTCGTTTGCGTTCGAATACAAACAGATAGTGTTTGTGCCAGAAGTAAAAGCGGCCATTGCAGGGGGAGTAGTGCAACGACTTATTGTTGACATGCGATCCAGGTCCATCATCATGCGTAGAGGAGGATTTGACATCGACCATGGCGAGGGAAGCGCGTGCCGATCGTGCAAATGGCTGAGAGGCCACCCATAAAATGAGCATATCATAAGCTTCATCGTGATAGGGTACCTCAATCTTTGAAGCTATGGATCTGTTAGGAGTCGATGGCACAGGGTTTCTAAGGACAGATTCACTGACTGAAGTGGGTTTCTACCAATCCCTTCCAATATCCCGAGACATATTTCCCAAACAACGGCAGCAGACCAAAGATGCAGAGCAGCCGTCCATAGATGCTCGGGACACCCGTGAGAAGCGGCCAGGCAGAGGAGATTACGGGCATGAAGCCAGGGAAGAGGAGATCCAGAACAGAGTTTTGCTCGGACAAAAATGAATGGATTTGGGAAGTAGCATTGCCGAATGAAGCCATGATGGGTAGTGCTTGAGTCGAGCGACAGTTTGCAATAGAGCAGGAGTGTCCAGTGACTGGTTGTGACTTTGCGAACTCATGAGAGTGTAGCTGTTCTTATACCCCGGATGACAAGCAACCCTGCAATTCACGCAAGACACGCGGCAAATTAAGCCACCCTGTACTGCAGCTAACCAGCAGCAGGATCGTCTGGGATGTTGATTGCCAGGCCGCCTGGAAGTGCAAGGAGGCTTGCAGACGGGATCGACTAGAATTGAGGTGCGATGAACTACATCCAGTGAGATTGCTAGTCCCCCGCACTCTCTGCCTCATCTGCACTCCTCTAGAATTGGCGAGCACAGCAGGTGTGAAGAGGCTTGCAGACGAACGGTTCCCGGTATTCGATTCAGGGTTCAGGCAGTTGCGCTACATGGGTCGTTTCTACGCTATTACATTCTCGAGAATGTATATCGGTTATCTCAAACGAACCAGTTTCCCGCACGTTTGGAGCGAGAGGTCTTTGCGAAATAGTCTAACCTGCCCGCCCCTATGCCGTGTGTTGGTGCGCTTGAGAGAGCTTCACTATATTGAGTTGAATGGGTTCCGACGAAGAGGTTTCACAGTCCCTCTGCCCAACTGTAGTATCTTTGTTTGTATAAGGAGAATTGCTCTCGATAACGAAACATGCAGGAACACAATGCAGTGTTCTGAAGTTCTGAATAGTCAAGTACCCCAGCAAATCAGATTCCGTTCTAAGGTTAGCGCTGCAGGGTTGCTTCGAGGCTGAAGAGTGGATGCGCTTATGGACACGTCGGAGCAAAAAGTCATGTTCCGAACATGTCGAGCACAGTCTCATGTCCCGAACATGTGCCGGCTGTTCCAGGAGCATAACGAAGCCGACGAGAGCGGAGGGAGGGCTTCTCGACGAAAAGCGCAAAGACACAAAGCTTAATAAAGTATATTCTTAGGTATTGTTCGATTAAGTGGCGATACGAAGAGCTCCTAATATGCAGAAAACAAGCGTCGAAGGAATCCTAGCCTGATGATTACTTGATTTGTTCGAAGTTGAGATGTTATGAAGATGTCTTCACCTGATGGGTTTTCTTCGTGCGACTTTTCTATCGCCATCGGAGACTGGTTGATTCGTTGGCTTTGAGGAGGTTCATCTCCCGTGCCATCGCACCACGTGCACTTGAAGTCTCCAACCGACCCTGAGCCTTTGCAACGCGTGCACTCCGTCATACTGCTCACTTTTCCTGGGAGACTGTCGTGAATGGGGGTGGAGACACGCTGAGGACCTGTGAACAAAAAGTCAAGTTTGGCGTCGAATAAGAAGACGAACCGTGTGAAATATTTAGTGATGTAGGCGTTTTGAAAGAACAGGATTGTTCAGGTTGAGAACAATCTTCGAGTGTCTTTGTATGAAGATGCTTGCGGGAACCTGCCCCGCCCCATGTGCCAGCAGTTCCCCACTCATCATTTGACTGAGCGCCACCGTGGCCTTGGCGCATAGTCTTGGCGCCGGTCACTTCTAATTTGTCCTTTTCCCCCGCCTTTCATTTTGCAACTAGTATCTCAACATGGAGTGCCAGACTTGTTCCAAGATATTTACAACTACTGATACTCTACAGGTACATGTTGGCTTGTTTCAGGTTGGTGGACACACGCCTATTAATTGCATGCTTTAACTGAATAAAGTCTCGAGCCCAGTACCTCATTCGCGAGCTACTAAAGTGTTTAGCGCATGCAGGCGTGAATGAGGAGGAAGGTACCTGTACCGGCAGCGTCAGTGACGGCGGTGACCATGATAGCGACAAGGAGTTGGCTAGTGACCTGGAAGGGGAGCACAACGATATGGAAGTTGACGATTTGCAATGTCCGCTGCAAGTCTGCGAGCAGCTAAAGAAATTCGGGACTTTGAAGGAACTTCAACGACACTATGCAACTCGTATTGACCCATCCTTTATATCAATAACAGTACTCGTTGCTAACTTGGCTTTTGTTACAGACTTTACATGCCACGAGGTCTGTCAATCATGCGACCGCGTCTTCGAGCGAGCAAGCACATTTTTGCATCACAGTTGTGGAAAGGGCCGAAGAAATACAAGCGGATCTGTGCGACGGCGACGGAAGGCTCTCCGCCAAAAAGTCGACAAAGCACTCAAAATCGCTATGAATTTAAGACATCGCGAGAAGCAGATGTCGGGTACGGGAAATTTGGACATAGACTGTCCTCCCAAGCGTCGTAAGACAAGCAGAGATGACCTTGCTGAGGTCCAGACAGATTCGGCCGATCGGTTGGTTGACTATACTGCTAATGGCACGTCGCCCGATGCTGCACTGTTCCTATTCCGCCTAACGATTTAGACAGGAGTCGGAACTATAATGCCTCCAACGATCATCCCGAGCGACGGACAACCTGCATCATTCCCCGAGCCTGATGGAAGAATGGCTTCAGGGGGTACCGAAGTGTTCTCTGATGGGCCGATCGCTGTATCGGTAGATAATGATCTGCGCGGATCCCCAGGTTTCTCGAAAGCGCCAGTCTTCGGTGCTCAGAAGCCAAGTGAATTTTCCTGTCAAGATATAGAGTATGGCTCAAAAGCATCAACCATGTATTCGGAGATGACTATGTATTCAGATATGATATTTGGATCAAAGATGCCGGCCATGTATCTCGACACTGCCTTTGGATCAAAGGCACCGGTTATGTATACCGACAGAGTCATTGGCTCATTTCCACAGAACGACGAAAGCTCTGATCCAGCTCTCAGTGTCGGGACATGGGCAGCTGAGAATAAAGCCAACATGTACTAATGGGTTCCTAGCTACCCTGGAAAGCGAAGTTCAACCCTATCGTTGGGCTTTCCATTTGTGAAGCCTTTTGCTCGAGCTCTTCGCCTCCCGGAAACTTCTTCTTTCGCCAGCCCATGAGTTCTTCTTTCGTCGCGAACACGAAATATATTGCGAAACCTTTAACGTTCTTGAAGGCTAGGCGTGCATCAAGAATAGCTCTGTATCGTTCGTCAGAATATGTGGACTGAGGAGTGCGGTATACATACAGGCCGCCTTTCTCCATTACAACTTCGATAGGCTTGCACTTCTTGAGAGGAGCATATGGTATCTCCAGAAGGCCATTCGATGCGTTGAATCCCTTAATCTGGAGTAGTTGCGAACCGCCATACACTAGCATGCTTGATTGCGGGCTCCATAATTGAACGACAACAGCCTTCAACTCAGGGTTCAGTCCCGTCATGAAGGCGTAAATGTGATCTGCATCGACTCGGTATAAATCGTAAATTCCAAGGCCAGACCACGGAAACAGCGCCTCTAGCACGCGTTGGACACGCTGGAAGAAGATTAGTTGAGAGCTCATGCTACTGGTTTCTCTGCCTACCGTATCGTCTAAGACGTTCTTCTTGCAGAAATCGAGGCCATCTGCGGACTCAATAGGAAAGCCCTTCACCTGCATCTCTTTGACTCTGCCTCCAACAGCTGCATCCTCAACATAAAAAATTGCATCTTCCGAAAATGTGTTTTGTATATCCTCCGCCGACAACGAGGATATCGAAGTCATAGAAAAGGGCATCTGTGTTGTGTGGATCGGGATGGGGACGTGGGAGTCAAGCGGACTTATGAGAGGCAGTGCGCATTTTCAGGTGATGGCGGGGCTCTTGGGTGCCAGCTGGCGCAGTCGCGTGCGAACAACAGCAGCAGCCGAGACAGGATGGGTGGCGGTATTTGGTTTAGTGATTCCTGTTAATCGGCTAATATCGTTTCTACGTTGCGCAACCTATGAATTACTTGCGACGCTGTGACTTGTGATGAGGACTGATGGGACTGCTGATGAAAGTCAAAGTTGAGTTTAGAGCTTACGGCGTCCGGACGAACGTTGTTCCTGCGACATGGACAGAAAATCCTGCCCATACTACAGTTGATCAAATACCCTCTAGGCCAACCGTCGCCACCCGAAAACGGTGTGCTAAGGCCTTACACTAGTGAAATTGCATCGGCACAATCTTCGGCGTCAACTTCAACCGCTTTACCACCCTTTTGTACCCTGCTGTTCCGGTGATTCCCCGCCAAATTATGTATCTACCCCTCGATTTCCTCTTAAGCCCCATCCATTCGCAAGGGCCTAATCTCTATCACCATTCAATTTCTCAATGACCCGGGAATCCAGCTTAGAAAAAAGGAAAGGAAAGAGTTGTTGTTAACATATAGGGGACTGTGCGTCATTAGCACATAAGGAGAGTTATGTTCCGGGCATGCGGGGACAAGAATGCATGTTCGGGACGTGCACGCTACAATATCCCAATTAGAGAGGTACAATGTACGCTAGCACCTGCGTAAGAGGAGAGTGACCGGTGAGCGAACGCAGAGTAAAGAAGGCAGCCATCCGCATAAGTATCAGCTTATCCCATCTTTATTCGACCATACGACTATTACTAACCGTTTCTACCACATTCTTAGAACATGGCTCATTGCGAGATTACGCTACCCGTCAACGCCTGCGAGTGGATCACGAAGTACCGCAGGGATGGATCGTCATACAGGGCGAAAATATCGGACTGCGGACAGACGGATTGCAAATGGTCGGACAACTATGTTCCACCCTAGCAGTGAAAGTGTAAGCGAGATGCTCGTTCCCCAGTTGACAATGCATTTTCTAACGTCCCAAGACGCATTGAGAAGTAGTTTGCAACAGTTAGAGCGAGGCGACGGGAAAGTGATAGAGCTAGCTACACACTCTTTAATTGTCATTCGTTAGGGCTGCTTGTATCTTTGAGAGGCTGTAGAGATCGTTGTCTCGCCTTGCGTAGTCTTCGCCGTCCAATGTCCACCCACAAGTTCCTGCCTTCGAACCCAGTTTGTCCCCTTCTCGCTTGCATGAGTCAAAGTCTATAATGACAGGATTATCTCCGTCCATCATGATGTTTGATGGGTTAAGGTCGTTATGTACAAGTCCCAAGTCATGCATGTGACGAACACCTGCTTCAATCCCACGCAGACAATGGCTCCTGTGAAAAGTTGTCTCATCCTTTAACATCTGCGAGAGAGTTATAGAGTACTTAGGAAAGCAAAGACCTCTTATTCTACCGTCTTTAACGATACAGCCCAGGTACTGAGCAATGTTGGGATGTGGGTGTATCCTTAAGACCTCGCATGCTTCCACCTCTGTCAGAATCTGACGACCGTAGTCAGGTCTGTCGGGAGTATTTTCATAATACAGAAGGCTGGGTCGCTTCAGGTAACAGGTAGAAGGTAGAGGTTTAGGAGCTCGGGTGAATTTGGGATCATCTAACGGCCAGACGTGGTCCGCAGGGATTTGAACTGTATCCAGTCCATTGATGTCGATTTGAGGGGATCGGAAGATGCGCTGGCTGGTCTTAGCGTAGAAGTATTGGTCGTCGGCTCTTCGCAGAATAATCTTTGTGTGGTCAAAAATGCAGTCGTTATCTTTTTCAATAAAGATTTGGGCTTTTTCGCAAATTTCCATTGCAGTCTAGGTGTTGAACTATTAGTATTAACGTCATTAAAGCGAATGAAGAGAGCTACCTCGTGCAGTTGTTGGGGCGCCGTCACATCGGGGGTCGATCTGCTATAGCGGTGGGATGTTCTGGAGAGAAGAGCAGCAGGTGAGACTAGATAGCGATTACGGACACCATGCCAATTTTCGCATTTTGGCGGCCCAATAGCAAAATTGCCGCCAAGATGGTGGCGATATGATCAGCCAGCCAACTAGAGGTGTAGGATTTCAATGATCACTCTTACAATAATTTCACTATGGTCAAGCACAAGGGCTCTCCAGACATTACGAAGACGATGCGGGCATCAATTATTACTCTCCGAGTTGTCGCAAAGTACGATTACGACAGTATTGTTCAAACAACTGGCATCAGGCGCAGCACCTGCTCAAGCATTGTTCGGCGCGCCGTTGAAGCTGTAGGGAATGAGGATATCATTGACCTGTGATCAGAGGCCGCACACACTGCAAGGCTACAATAGGTAGAAAAATGTGGACTATAGCTCATGTGATCGCCAAGGCGCACTAAGTCCTTATCGATAAGCTAGTGTGGCAAGAAGATGAGACGAGACGCTCTCAGTAAACGAGAAAGTGGCTTTTTCAGCACGGCCCACCAACACCGCGTCGCGCGTTATCCCCATCTTGACTCGCACACATCCAATACAGCTCTTTTTATATAGCCAAAGCTAATAATTGATGCTCCTGAGTCTTCTCGCTAATACTACGCTACTCAAAAATGCCGCGACCACGATTCCAGCTTACTACGCCGCCGCCCGAGCTCGTGCCAGAGATCCAGCCTTTACAACTTGAGACGCCACAACGCAGCGCAGTTCTCTCTGTATGGTATTTCTGCCAAGTACAAGAGATTCCTTGTAGTGTTGAGGATATATAGAAGATATTTGGGGTAGCTGCATCTACTCAGCGTCGTGTTCTGAGGAGTGGGAGATGCCGACGTCTGCAGCACTTAGATGAGGTAGATAGACGCGGATCTCAACGTTAGTTTACAGCCAGCGACGCCAACACAGTTGGCTTATATATTATAAGAGCTCCATTTAAGGAGAAGAGTGATCTATGGAAAGATCTAGCTGAACGTGCTGGTGTTGTAAAATAATATAATTATGATAGAGGCTAAGAGAATGACCAGTTCCACTCAAATACGATTTAACGCTATGTTACAAAGGAGATGTTAGTCAAGACTCACCGCGCAGTAGTTAAAGAGCTCCATACACCTACTTAAATCGCTGTACGCCGTGCGTGGCTTAATTTATAGCTAAGTGAAGAGACGAGCGGGGCAACTCGTTGAGAGCGTTAGTCCTAGCTATCGGGGTCAGCGCGCATACAGGAAAATAGGACGCTGAGCTATACTGAAGAATCGCGTTCGAAAGCAAGACAGTGCAAGAGTCCTGTGAGCTGATTCTGCTATGCATTGGCGCATCGGTTTTGTAAGGGGCTCCGCTCAAGTCATGTGCACAGCCCAAGCTGTGGCGCGGTAAGCCAGACATGTGGGGTCGAACCTTAGCAGAAGGCGATTTTGCAGGTGACTAAACTGAAATGGACGAACATCTTAGTGACGCTAGCAGGGAGGGCGGCCGATCCGCTCTGGCCGTAGGGTTGCCAAGAATAAAGACACGTAACGGTAGACGGTGCCGGGCCGGAGAAACTGCACTGCAATCTTTAGCGCAGAAGAGACGTTCACGGTTGCCTGGAGTCACTCGTTCTTATTCGTTCTCCGCGCTGCAAGGCGGCCCTGCGGCCCACCGCCGCGAGCCTCGGGGCTCCGATGGCCTCAACCCCAAGACGCGTACCCACAACACCACCCTCTCCGGCGCAACCAGCAGCACCACCGAAAGGCCGCACAAGGAAACCGAGCGCGAAGGTACTGGAAGCCCAGCAGTCGCTAAGGACACGAACCATCACACGACAATCAGCGCAGAACGAAGAGCACACCATCGCTGTGCGAGCTACCCAGCAAACCGCCCGTCCAACAACCCAGCCAGCCGCACCGCAGGCAACGCAGCATGAAGTGCCCCCATTCCCAACAATAGCAAGACCCGGTTTTCCCGAACGCAGAGGAGGAGATGAGAGTTCGAATGAATTGGGCCGACTAATTGCTAGTCTCACCGAAACGATAGCACAGCAGAGCCGTATCATCACCAGCCAGAGTAGCATCATTGAAGGCATCCGGAATGATCTTACGGACATCAAGTCGGAACAACAGCGCTTTCAAAACCAGTACGCCGAGCTCCAAGAGGTGGTCTTCTCTCTCCGAGCGCAACTTGACATCCTCTCCGCATCTCCACCATCCACGCGCTCCCCGCAGGCACAGTCCTGGGCATCGGTTGCGTCCAATAGAGGAGCGGAAGGGTCAAACACAACTTCCTCGCGTACGACAAGCAGTGGGAATGAAAACAAGGAATATCGTCAATTGGTAATTGATGTCAGCCGGGTGGAGGAACAGACGGCAGAGAAGGTGGCCACGACCGAGGCAGCCAAACAAACCATCAAACAAGGCATGGGCAATGTGGAGAGGCTCACTGGGGCTATAATCAAGGACTTCCGTGTATGGAGAGCGAATGACAACGCAAACGTTATCAAGTTCTCGGTTGAGAAGCATAAAGAAGCCGCTTTTCGACAGACAGCGGCTGAATGGCTCGAACCTCACATTCCAGGTGCGCGGCTGGTCGGACCCAAGTGGTACCCAGTCAAGGTAGACTGGATTGAAGTTCTGCTAGCGATGGACGCCGAGAGTGGGAAAGTAAGCAAGTCCGCCATGGAGCGCTTTGGGACAGAAAATGGAGTAGAGGTGTGCACGATGAGATGGCTTGGCCGACCGAGGCCCAGCGGGCAGCATGCGTCGGTAGTCGTTAAGGTGGCAACCAAGGAAGATGCAGAAAAGCTGTTGAAGTCAGACGGCGTCACGTTCGGCGGAGGCGGGACCATGGTGTCATCGTTTGAAGAGCGACGCACGCCGGTAGCTTGTTTCAAGTGTAGGAGGTTTGGGCACCGAGCCAGAGACTGCATTCGACCCGAGACATGCGACATGTGTGGACAAGAGGGCCATCTTCAGTGCGAGACAACCAACCTACGCTGTGTAAACTGCCAGCGCGAACATCGGGCGTCGGATCGAAGATGCCCAGCGTTCTGGAAAGAGAAGGAGAGGATCTTTGCTATTCGGCAGCATACATAACCTGATATTCCTACCCTCTATCGAATTTTCGCTTTAGACCTCGCCTTCATCCGCAATCGCCGCCGCCCTCCCAACCTGCTCATCAGCATTGGGCCGTTTAAGAACAATACGACTTGGTAAACTGGTACCGAGGGAAGCAGCTATTGCAGTTGTTGGCAATAGTGGCTGGGGAGGCGCTTCTTAAGGGTACTGGCGGATTCAGGCAGGTAATGGATGGATTTTCGACCAGATATGCGCAATCTCTCAGGTTTGTATAATCTCTCTTTATTTCCTACGTTAAGCATGGTGTTAGACAATGGATGAGCAGGTCTCATGGTTGGCTTCTGAAATGGAGAAAATGTAGTGTAGCAGACTGTATATAGCTGGCGCTTAGTAACGGTCCATACCCTCCGGGTGCATGGCCATAATAGAACACACACACACACACGTATGGGAGGGGTCTTAGGTCTCCCGGCAACTAAGAATAGTTAGCTTCACCTACCCCGCACCCTTTACCGTTCCACTGACCGTCGCTGTGAATCTGATTGCAACTTACATTTCTACTTTGAAACCATTTGAAATTTTCGACATGGGTAGAAGAAAGAATAACGAATACTACGCAGTCTTTCGTGGGCGTGTTGACGAGCCTACGATCTTTTCATCATGGTATACTATGTGACAGTGGTAAACAAACCGTGGTAATTTCTTTGATAGGGGAGACGCGCACCCACGAGCGACAGGCTGTTCCTCTAAACACGGAGCCTTCGTCACGATTGAAGAAGCCCGCGAATATATGATGAAGAAAGGAATCTCTACATGTAAGGAAGTCATCAAGAGTACGGCAGATACCACACCGGATGGGGACAGTATAGGGTTCTATGCTGTCGCAAATGGAGCGAATCCCGGCATCCGCGAGGCCTGGTAGTACGATTTTGCATCTACTCCTTATTGACAATATTGCTCATCTAATACAGCGGGAAAACGGGAGCGTTTGAAGACACTAATAAGGTCAACGGTGTTTGTCACAAGTGGTTTCGGAAAAAAGCCCAGGCGGAAGCATTCATTGAGGACTGGAAAGAGTCCTATGCAGAAGTATGGCGTATGGAGGTAAAAAAGGGATTAGATCAGGGACTCAGGCCTCGAGACATGAAGTTGAGCATAGAAGGGATATTGTATGAGGTGGGTAAAGACAGCGTTGCAGAAGATATTACAAAGCATTTTGCTACAAAGCTGGAACTGGATGCGGAGTAGACTTCTGCTCGAACAAGGCCAGGTTCTCATCGAAAAGGAACTCGGCTACGAAGCGAGCCTGACGTTATTTGTGTTGGACTAGCCACTCTCATCAAAAAGACATATGCCATTCCTATCACACCTGACACCAAGGTTAGAACCTTGTCACAGACACAATCATATCCAACGGTATCCATTCCAATGCAAACCATTCATCTTTTGCTCCATATTCAGCACCCTTGTCAATGTTCCCATTCAACCCAAGTGCTCGAATAAGTTCTGTTGCTTTTATGAATACGACTGATTCGTTGTAGGCATCGCTAGTGAGGACATCGATCTTCGTCGTGGTTGTAAGGTCCAGGGTAGTCCAACGTAGCGCCGTAGTGGAGATTTTGAAAGAAGTGATGTTTTGTCGATTCTTCTTTTTGCGCCATCGAACTTCTTGGTCTGCTTTCTCTGGTGATCCACAAACAGATATCAGGCCTTTCCAGTTGCATGACATGGACCATTCGAGATGGCATTTGACAGAGTAAGGTGTGAGGCGATGACACAACTCAATGAATCGTGTAGAGTACCCGACGTCAAAGCCAACGTGGTCCTTTGTGGGCTCGCTACCGTAGTAGCCAAATTTGATAAACGACTTATCATCTGTGATGCGGATGAACTCGTTCGGTCTTGAAGGGTAAGCAAGCGCAACATCGCTTGCCATGATATAGGCAGTTCGTGAACAAGCTGGCCGAGAAAAGAATAAGTGATGGAAAAGGAAAGACGTGACGAGCTGTGCTAGGGCAGCAGGCTCAGAGAACACGTGGCCGATGTTTCGGGAGATAGCGTTGAGCTAATGCTGAGGAATCCGTAGTATGGATGTCAGAGGAAGATAAAATGAAGTAGGATGGGAAACTGAGGACGTAGCCTTGCCCCTCTGGCAGGCGTTTGCCTTGAGGAACGAAAGGCTACTAGGGGCCGACAAAAAAACTACTCGACACCAGCCACAGGCCTGTACCGCCACAGTCTGTACCGTCAAAATTCTGACCAATGTCGTTATTTTCGGTGAAGCGGTAATTAATTCAACTACTGATTTGCTCTCTTTCCGGTTTTTCCCTCGTGACCGCCATGGACCCCTTTGTTATATTTGATTGTTTAGGTATATTATAGTAATTTATTAACCACTGCATTGGCCTCTTTCGTTTCTTATCCTCATGACGTCACCGTCATGAGCAACACCCACATCGTCTGTGGATTACCGCTGTGCGTCCCCCAACTCTATACTGGTCACTGCTTTGTCTAGAAGAATATGCCTTTGCTAACTTGCTAACTAATTGAGTTGCTAGTTTGACTAGTTTGAAGAAGACTAGTTCCATGCCTCCCGAAGCTTTGCTTCGCTGAGCTCCTCCAACCTCTTCTCCGCCGCGACCATATTTTCTAGCATCGAATTGCCGACGATGTCTCTCTCGCACCTTCGACAGCAGCATTGTGCTCTGCATCGACGAACTCCGCGATAGCTGCACGTATAAGCTATAGGGGTCGCATTGACTCGGGACCACTTGCCCGCGAACCTGCACCGTTCTCGTTCCCCGCAGCTCTAGGGCAACCCGCTCCAATGTCCTGCCTTGGACTTTGTAGTCTGTATAGGTGAAAGCGGCCGTGCATGGCAATCCTCGACGAGTAATATCGTATTTCTGCCATGAACGTGTCCTCGCACTCGATCTTCGAACCCAGTGGAGTAAGGAGGATGGTTCCGGGCAGCATACTGACGAAGTTAAAATCCTTCATTGAGTCTGCCGCGAGAATGATACCGGTAGGCGGGCCGAAGTGGAGGATAGTATCGGCCGAGATACGATAGCCTGGATACGCCTTGTTAATAATCACATCCAGAGCTTTGTAATTGGACCTGTTGATAACCTTCAAGCCTTGATAGGCGTTTCGGTTAACGATAACTAGCATACCCGGGACAAACATGAATATAGCTGGTACCGGCACGCTGCTGTCGTCACCATAGATCAAAACCATGAGCGCCTCCTCCTCTGTCGGCTGGCCGCCTTTCCATTTGTGCTCCGAGACAAAGATCCTCAGTTGTGCCTGGTGTTGCCTCACAGACCAAATTAAAGCCGCACTCTCAATCTTGACCATACTTTATTGTAAATACTTTACTGTAAAGAATTAAAATTGTCCTCTGTAACTTCGTTCCTCAAGGCCCTTCTTGCAAACCGCGCCTCGCGGGTTGCGTCTCCTGTTCAGTGTTGCTCAACGGCATGGCGCATTACATCGCCACAGCCACAATCACCCTGAGCCACAGGTTTGGCTTCCTTGCCGCTGTGGCGTACATTACACGGTAATTATTACGTGAGTGTCTTAATTAGCATAGACTAGATCGTCTCGCTTAAGTCACTGATGGGTTTCCTCGTCAGCCCATCGCCAACCGACAATGTTCCTGCTGCGGAAAGAAGGGATGTCACGGAGCGGCTGGAAGACGAGCTGATTAGAGGCTGGATATCTGGCTGGCTGCGGAAAGGGAAGACTAGGATTGAGCACGGCACATAGCCTCTCAGACCTAGCGAGGAGCGTGATGGAAAATTTGCCTGAACGCGCGAGTGCTAGTCGAGGGGTATGGACGTGATCAAGCCGCCAGTGAAGCTCACGATGAGGTTTGAAAGAGGCATCGTTTGTCGGTAATCTCACCACTTCCGTCATGCCCATCATTCGAGGGTCCTATCCGACTTTATTTGCTGCTAAGCTTGTGAATATTGATATCCCGTTTGCTGCATCGCATCGTTGCCGCCTAACAAGCGTAATTGCTCGAGGTCCCCAATAAAACCTGTGCTCACGAACCGAGTCCACCGCCGCGTTATCGTCCGCGATTATGGAAAACCCATCTACAAAGCGAGTTCCTTAATACATCTCCTTGCCGCACTGGAAGGGTGTATTGACGGCTACGAGTCGCTGCACACACGAGCTGGCTTCCTCCAATGCGACATATCACCGAACAACCTAATAGTAAACGAATATGAAGGAAACCCTTCCTGGCGGTCGTTCTCAATCGACCTCGATCTTGCGGTTAAAGAGCAGCGCGAGACATCTTCAGGAGCTCGGGGTAAGACTGGATGACGAACAACACTCCTACATGCACGATCTCGAGTCTTTCTTCTGGGTACTATTCCGGATGTGCATTCATTATGATGGCCCGAACGGGGAAAGATCCGTCTAGCGCTTTGAAAAGTGGAATTATGTCGACACGGAGGAGCTTGCCAAGATAAAGAAAGGGATAATAGCAGACGAGAGTGACTTCCTCAAGACTGCGGACGCGGCTTTTACCATATATTACAAACCGATGGCCCCGCATGTCAACAGGTTGCGGAGGAAAGTTTTTCCTAATGGTAGAAGATGGAGAGATCTGAATCCGCAATTGTACCATGATATGAAGCAGATACTCGAAGCAGCTCAGAATGAGCTGAAGGAATTGAAAGAATGAACTGTGTCGATGGCACTTTTGGGAGCATCATGTCTTAGTCAAGTGGCGCGAAGGAGTAAATGAATGCATGCAGGAGAGTTATGTTAGCGGAGGGTTGTCGATTGATGATGGGCTGGCCAGGCAGCTGTGGCGGTGGCGCAACTGGAACCAAATCTTTGCGGCAGGGCGCGTGATGCCTTGTTAAGGCCACTAGAACAATTCACAGTTGACTCGTGATTCTAAGTTTTTAATCTAAGGATAGACTCTCGCTGTTTGTCGTGTTCTTTATCGTGTCAAGGGATTTTTGGCTGCTGATGTGGGTTAGTCATCATTGTGCACGTGAGACTCAAGATTAGGCAGGTGGGGCTCCAAGGGGGGGTGATCCTCTGAAATGATCACCTGTTGGGCATCAAAATCAAAATATATTCTTCAATACAGTACCCTGCGAACCGTATCGAGCAGAGACTTGTTGTGTTGTATATCGACAGCCCACTACTTCTCGCAGCCTCTACTTGCTTCGTGTACAACTCCACCGAGCAGGTAAACTTCCGCTATCAACCATAACGCACGGCTGCTCGAAACGTAACTGGAGCTGTATGTTCTCGAATCTGATTGGCAAACGTCGATTTTGATGCAATTCATAGACCTCACTACCCCCATCCTCGACGATTGACCACCAACCAAGCAAACCCCTTCAACGGGATTTGAATTGGTCGTTCAGATGCCCGATACCAATGTAGGATGCATTCGAGTCACTCCCCAAAGTTTGCATAGTCTAAAAAGAATAACATAGGCAGTAGAAACTCTCAATGAAGATTTTGAATATATCGACTTCCATAATTTCAAACCAGTCGATTACCCGAGGAAAATGTCGTGGAAGAAAAGGACTGGGGATGTTGGACGGGTAGCTATAGGTGAGGACGTTCTCACTAAGCAGAATACGGATGAAGAGAAGAATAGTGTAACTCTTGAAGCGGGGTGGATTGTAGTTGTACATAAGATGGACTTCAAATTGGAAAGGTCTTAGAAAGCATTATACCATATCGCAACACCGGCATCGTAGCCCAACATTACTTGCAGCTTGCAGTCGTCACCACTACCATTGCCTGTAGGAAAGAATACCTTTACAGCCTTGGTTGGTGCGGGCACCCCCCTCTTTTCCTCTTCGTTTCTCTGGATGCTAGACATCATACCTGCGAGAAGGTATTCACCAAGCAGCGTCTTTAGGTACTCCGGTGACGTCATCCCTGCCAGCTCTTGTGAGATAGCGTTCCCAATCGAAGAACCTAGGGAGATTTCCAGCTTGAAATCCTTGTCTCTTTGAATTACAATGTACAAACTCACTGCGGATGTGATTCTAACGAGGCCAGTATTTTCCCTTGTACTTTCTAATCGTCTCACGAGACTTGTTTCCATGTACTCGAGGAGGGGATTGCTAAAAATCTTCTCCAGTCCCTCCATGCGAGCCACCTCATCCTTTCCTTGATACACTGGCTCCATTGGCGGCTGAACAACAAGTGAGTCAATGCCACAGCTTGGGTCCACTCTTGAATCTACACAAACGCCATCATGTATGATTGGCTCCCTGGCTCTGTGGTTATGGTCTGTTATGCCAATTCGAACGAGTTGGTCTTGATTGCCTTCCGGAACTGGACTTAGGGGGGTTCCGACATTGATTGTGTTTGGTACACTTCGTCCAAGCTCTCTCCTCTGGTGACCTGTCCCCTGAATTGAATGTTGAAGATCCTGACCTGTCGACTTTGTTCGATGCTCTAAGTCTAAATCACGTTAGTTGCCGATCTTAGCCGCGCTACCCAGGACTCACTTTGCTCAAGCTGTCCTTCATTGGGAGTGTCTCCTGATACCCCTTCTTCTCTAGGTTTTCGTTGTTGTTCGCTGAGATTACCATAATGCATTCTAGGTGACTGATCCACAGCTGACAGTCTCGGCACTTTTGACGACTGGTGCCGATATGCCTCATTCCGACATCTTTTCTCTCCCTCGGTGACTTGAGTAGGAATAACATAGAGAGCATCTGCTGCTCGCTCAGTCAATGCTAACTTATGCAATCGTCATCACTTACCTAGGCGAAGGAGATTGACAGCAAGCTGACGAAAAGGCTCGGATACTTCAGGTATTCCAGCCGCTCTCAGGTTCTAGATGACCTCATCATGATTTGTTCCTTTCTTGGAAATCCTTCGCTCCCAACTAAAATGGCTTTTAGTATTTATCAATAAAAATTTCAATTTTAAAACTTACAAGGAGTTTCCAAGATCATGAGGAAGAAAAAAAAGGGCAGCTAGGCCTCCAAGTTGCTCTGCTATGTGTACATATCTACTCCCAGCAGATATGTACTCTTCAATCTTTTTCCTAGCGGTGTCCGTTCCCGTGAATAGGGTAAGTCCTTGCAAAGCTTAAGCCAATAATTCAGGTGTGTAGCCCTGAAGGCTTAGGTAATATAAAGCTACGCGCGCGAACCTGTGCAGTATTTTGTGATATATCTAAGTGCCCTCTAGGACTAAACATATATACACGCCATAGTTGACAGGAACTTGTAGCAATTGTACTTCTTCCTTTATAACTTGTTGCTGTATATCGGGGTTCCAGAAATTGACTTCTCGGGTTTGAACCTAGTGCAAAAAGTTCTGAATGTCTCGATGTGCGCTCGATTCCAGATACTGAAGTTTGGAGACAGTTGCTTTCGAGACCCAAGGATTTGACTTAGAGGCCTTGGTCGGGCGAGTGTCATTGGTTGATCGGTGGGTATTGGTTATCGGATTGGTGGCAGTAAATAGGGAGAAGCCGGTGAGTGAAGAGGTGGTGGATTGAGGGACGCTAGTGGGTTGCGAGGCGCTATTTACTGTAGTGATGGTACTAGATGGAGAGGCTTTGATTGAGATTTAGTACGGTATCACTCTCGAAAAGTCTTCTGACCGAGTCGTTGTCCTGTGGATAGCACCAAGTACAGTAGTTATTTCTCCAAGTAGCTTTTAGGAGAACGTAAGCACGAGGTTTGTAATAAGAAGTCAAACTCACCCCCTCGTCCAATTCACTCCACGTTGCAGTTTCGATCCTTACAGAGAGGCTCATCATGTTATAGGATCAAAGGCAAAGTTCAAGCCTCCAGAATGTCGATGAAGCAGGCAACAACGCTAAAGTGCACATGTGCACTTTAGCGTCTTGCCGTGCACTAGTGCAGTGATTGATGCAAGCCGTATCACACCTGCAAGAGAGTCATCTAAACGCATTGAACTACGCCACAGAGATTTCCGACACCAATGAACAAAGTTTGCACATAAAAAGAAATGTATGCGTTAACCGCAGACCATGTCTACTCCTTGTAGATAGTCAAGGCGCACGATAAAAACTATGAGCATAGACAATTGGCAGGGGTTCAATATACAAAACATGCTGCGTAACTGAACACCTTTCTCTTGTTTCTCAAATATGCTAGCTTACTGGCTTCTTATAATGGAGCTTAACCGAAATGAGCATTGAGACTACAGTATATACCGTCATCCCCAACGTCCATGATCCTATCCTAGGTATCTGTGCTTAGGACTCTGCACGAATTTATTGCCATAAACTACAGCCACAACTTATCCATAATGTTAGTTATGGCACGATGCATCCACACATAGCGACGCCGGCTTTTTACCGACCAGCCTAATTGGGCATTGTAGACACAAACAAGACGATACAGATAGACAGTGGCTTAGCCATGACGGACATCAGCAAGACGAGCAAACTATATCATGCATGGCCGACCTAGCTGAGAAGTCCTTCAAACCATTATCTCACCGCTCTTCAGTCCTTCACCGGTTCTCTTTCAGTCTTTGCCTTCATTACACGCTGTCCTACAATGGGCTTTTCTGGCATAGCCTCACCCCCCATTATTTTCAGTACTTGTCTTATTTTTGTTGAATTATATTTACGCTTAGCCGACCGACGCCGTCTCAAGTGTCCATATTTTGCCCAGGGATGGTACTTCGCAATCAACGTCCTTCTTTGGCTGTCATGCATCATCCTAGCAGGGGCGGCACTCAAGCAGGACGCACTCAAGAAGGAGACACTCGAGGAGAGAAAAGAACAATTGTCACTAGTATCTTTTCAAATGTTATGGATGCAGGCAGCGGTTTTGAATGTAAGTGCTTCCGAACCGCGGCCACACCCCTCTAAACATCTGTAGATCTACCATCTTCGATTGGTTCTCTTTGGGCGCGCCTCCAAGCCATGGCTAGGTTGTATAGGCCTCGGTTTCGCTGCTTCCATCCAGCTTGCTGGGGCTGTAGTGTGCGTGTGCAATGCAGTGCCCAATCCTCGACTTCTATTGAAATACATCTCAGTGACGTGCTTACACGGCGGTTGGGCCGTATACCATGCTATCTTCCTGTTATTGTTTTCTTGGATATGCTCTGCTGGGAGAACGAAAGATTTCTTTCCCTACATCTTCAGCAACAGGCGAGTTCTTTGGCTTTTTATCACACCACTTGTAAGTGCACTAGTTGGTGGAACTCCATTTAGTCTGTGGTGGAAACCACAAGTCGCCTTTTTAGTATGCCTGCATACTCCTATATCTCCTGTTGTACTCACTAACCTCGCTAGATCGTCTGCAGCCTACAATGGCTACTTTGCACCATCCCTGTTGTAACATCATCATACAAAAACTCGTCACACCGGCGGTCAAACTTTGACGCTATGCATACGCGTATGAGTTCAACGCAGATATCAGAAGGAAATAATAGGATGAGTGAGAGCACTCCAGCATCCACCATTGCGTCCAACGAAGACGATCAAGGCAATCTGAGTAGCAAGCATCATGTCGAAAATTAGTTTGGGGCATTGTTGGGATTCTTGATCTACTGCGAGCTTGTTGTGAATAATGTAGCCATTTTCCTAGGAAACCTTATTTATTTCAGCATTGAATAGTCAGCCCATCGCCTAGATGTGAGGTTGTAAAGCAATGACGGAAATTAATCGGAAATTCTATTGAGATATTCTAGATCCTGTTAGCAAGTCACTGTATTTTCGTGCAGTCAGATAATAATGCCTTTCCCGAGAGGGCTGGACATCTATACGCTATCGGTAGTTTGTAGAGACGCTGTGTGCATAATAACCCACAACAACACCACCAATCCACGGCTTGGCGATCCTCAGACAGGAAGTTGCTATGCAAGCATGCTTTCGCATTTCCAGGTTATCCTTACACTCTAGCTTCCAGTATAAGTAGGGTTGGATCATGAGTTGTTCAAAAATCATCTGGTCCTCTAAAGCACACCCTACCTAATATCATAGACAACCAGCCACAGCCAACCTATCAAGATTTTCTGGGTAACCATCAGTTTCACCCATCCAAATTTCTTACATCACTTGAAGATTTCCCACTCTACATACCCTTTAGAATCACATGGGCAACACAATTCGAACCTAATGGTTACAAACCTAAATCAGTGTTCGTAGTGTATATAACGCATTCGCAAGACAAGACTTTATCTAAAGTCGATTTAATTGAAAAAGGTATCGAGACTCGAACTAGGGAATATACAGCAATTTCGATGGTAATTAGCGACGAGAACTATTTCAAGCTCATTAGTCAGCAGATAGAAGAATGTAAGACATAGGACAAGGCTATACTATTTGGTACTAACAGAGCATTAGATCGAAATCTGGCGCAACTTGAACAGAAGATGTGTGACGAGATAGACGATACACACTACAAATCGATCACAGCCAACGCATCTACAGATATGAAGGAAAAAGCAAAGAAAATGTTTCCGAATCTCTTCTCGGTAGAGCCTAAAGGGCTGGTGTTCGAGTTACTTTGTACCATTATATAGAACGGGCTCATAGACTATTGGAAACTATACAGACTCCATCAAATAACACTTTGTTTCTAACCCACGGGCTTTGAATACGGTTTAATATTTGAGCTCACAGTCGAAGTTTCTATATTTATAGGCTACGATGAACCCCCCCCGTACCATACCAGAAGAGAAAGCCCTTCCGAAGACCATAGTATAATAGGATAATCTTGGGCGCCCTTTCCAGGTAAAGTATCTAGATTTGATAGCGTTTGGTCTTGCGTACTATTAGTGGTCTACCGTAAACAGAACCAGCAAACCTATAGGCAAGAACTGGCCCCAAGTCCTTTCACAAGCCTACCTAGAGTTGTTATCGTTACGTGTGATAGTGCTGACGGGTTTTAGTGGTGGTTCTCATTGCCGTTCCCTTCGACCAATATTCTAATACCTACAGCCTTACATTGTTCGTCCAGATCTATGCCTTTACTCGAACGCAAAGGTACTTAAACGCTACGACTTCCTACCAGAAGTTGCACAATCCAGATTCACGGAACCTTGAGAAGAAACCGGCAACAATTACTTTCATAAGATGCACATTGACGAATGTATTCAGACTATACGTCCGCATGCAGTCTCTAAGCACAATGTACGCGGACTTCAACCCAAGAAATGTATGTCCTGTACTTCTTGTGGTCGGCCCCACCCGACGGTACTATATGAATGTGAGAAATGTAATCGCACATGGTGTGCACAATGCTGGATAGTTACACATCAACCGGTGAGACCATCGCTTCCTTCCCCCTTGAAATTACTAACATAGTGTTCGAGGTTGACGGAAAAGGTACGGTGGCTCATCGGGAGCCTTAGCATTATTATGATGGATAATCATCAATTCAGATACTGCGCTGAGATTCCACGAGCTATCTTATAGTGCTGTTGGAAAATGATACGCGCGACTTTAACTTATGGAACGTGATGTTAGTCTGGCTGGGTTGAGTTAGGTTGGATTAATGTGGGCGCATTTTCGTATTCTATGCAGTCGACTACACATCCAACCGCGACGATGATTCGATAAACCAGCCGTAAAGTTCACTCTTCCGCCTGTTTCTTGCCTGGACATAGCGCTAAACTATCGTTTCTGATTGGCAAATTCAGTGGCAAGCCTGTACCGAAAAGGTCGAAAACTAATAATAGCTTTCGCGCGTTTATGGCGGGCTCTTATTGGCTATTTGGTCATGATTGCTGCCAAGGCGCTCACGACAAGCAAAGCTAGTATTGGCTAGAGGGGCAACTTTCCGCCGCGATAGTAGAGCACATAGGGGAGCTTGTAGGCTTGATTCAACATAAGTTACCTGACTTCTTTAATATGCAACGCCGCTACAAATATGGGTCTAAGTGACTACATTTGCTGCTCAGCCACAGGCTTCTGCACATACACTTCAGAGACAAGCTTCCAACGAAACAAGCCATTAATAGGCTCGAGATGCACCAATTCAGGCCCGGGAGTGATGGATTAAATGCAGTCAGCTACAAAGGTTTATTTCCGCATCAGAATTTAGGCGACAGTCCCAGATAATGAATCTCTATTGCGGTTGATCGGTACAGTGCCGTGATATAAAAGAAGAGCTCCGGAGTCATAGAAAATCCAATATTCATTGCTGTTATTGATTACACCTTTGGTGACATAACCAGCGCTTCAACATTCTCAAATCTTGCCATTATTAATTCAAAACGATGTGTTCTCGATTCGTGTACACACAAACATATGTCAACTGCACGGCCAACCCAAAACATGTGATAAAAACTTACAACCCTCAACCGCCTTGCGGCAAGCCGGATTGCACGGGGTACAAAGACGAGAATTTTGGCAAGTCTACCAAAAAGGGAGGTATATGTCCCAAGTACTAAGCGAAAGGGATACGTAAGTTGTTGTTCACGCTCCTGCATTTTCAATCATACACGTGATCCACTAATTGCGAACTAAAGATAGCCTTTTTAATCGAAAAATTCTTACCTAGTTGCTGATATGTGGATCTTTTAGCACAAACAAAGTCTGCTTAAAAAGCTAATAAAATTGACTAGAATTTGAGAATAAAATTGATTATTGCTTATTCATGTTCACACGTGACTTGCAACAACATTTAATACGTGAGCGTGCCTCCAAGTCTTCCCTTCTCATCTAACTTACCAATTCTTCTTCAACACAATGTCTCGTATTCCATTCAAAATAGTCGAAAGATACCTGCCCGCAAATGTGAAGCGCATAATTGCACGTAGTGGCGACTGCTGGATTGGAGAAGTCGACAATAGCACCGTTCTCAAATATCCGCAGATTCTGGGGAAAATATCAGCAGAACTTCAGATCGAGGCCAAAATGTATAAGATTTTAAAAAACCATCCCCGTATTGTGCGATTCAAGGGAATAACAGAAGACGGTATCCTCCTTAAGTTTACTCCAAACGGTAATCTGCGCGACTACCTCAATACTCATCCCGAAACGTCACTTCAGCAACGCATAGCCTAGTGTGTGCAAGTTGCAGAAGGCGTAAACTATATTCACTCTAAACGAATTCTTCACTGCGATCTTCGCCACGATAATCTACTACTCTACGACAACCTCGACCTCAAGCTTGCCGATTTCCAAGGCCAGCATTTCTCTACAGACGGCGTCGTTCTTCTTGATGCTTTATCCCTCGAATCTACTAAATCATATCTACCTCGAACACCTGCAGATCATGCAAGAGTGAAAACAGACTTATTTGCTCTTGGAAGTACGATGTACTTCATTATAATGGGCCACGATGTATTTCCAGATCTGAATAGCACGGACGATGAAGAGGAAATCGAGCGCCGCTTTCGTGCGCAAGAATTTCCCAATGACCGGCATGCATGTCATCAGATTGCCTCAAAATGCTGGAATCAACAGTATCGGTCGGCGGAAGAAGTTTTGGTTGACCTGAAAAATATACAGAATGCTGTTGCATATGGCGAGAGGCTAGAGGGGCTAGATATGCACACCCCTCACGGCGAAAGTCCCGAACTCATGGTCCCATGGCTCAGTGGTATTTGCGATGCAGCACAAGCCCCCAAGGTACCCCCGCGTGTTCGGCAACTCGTTGGCTATGAGTGAAGGGAGGGAGATCATGCTCGGTCGATTCGAGACGGGTTCTGTTGGTGTGTGGAATGGATTGCTAACTTAATGATATGTCTTGGCAAGCCGACCCCTCTGCTGCCGCATAGCCCGTTATACCTGATCGAAACCTTCTATAAAATCAAATTACTTGCTATCGTTACCACGGATAAAGTGAATACTACTTTCGTGATATCAAATGCCTTAACCACTTTCTCCGATGGGACGGCTGTGCCAAAGGACAGAAATTTTCGCGTTGATCAATCTTGTCTGACCAAGTGTGAAGCATCTCGAATCGTGGTATTCCGAGGGTCTAGAAGTCCGGTAACCGAGGTTGGATTCATTCTAACCCATAACGTAATTGGTCATGACGGCTGCAGTCGGCCTTCAAGGTGCGATCAGAACGGCAATGCCTGCATCCCTTTTCGACCGCGGGACTATTTTTGCAAGTCAGGCACTTCGTCGATCGAGTCGATGGATGGGCCGTATTTAGTACTCTAATTCGAGTTCATGCTGTCGCAGCGGCGCATCGTCTTCCGCGTAGCATGTGCCAGCGCGTCCGTACTGCGCCTGGGGTCCGGTCTGGGAAGCGTTTAAATATATCCTTCCACTCCATATCCATGTTGTCTCTGTACGCGAGTAGCCGCAGGTCGTCTGACTTCAACCATGGTACACGCGTTCGCTGGCGGGAGCGCATATCACCTTCCTCTCCATTTTCGTACTCTTCGTCCCCGTCGTCGTCTAGGTGGTTGGTGTCATCACTTGCATCGCTGAGGGGACTGCTCGTCCAGTCCGCATTGCGCAGCGTCGGGCCTTCGCGGTTACATGCGCCTGAAGCACCATAGTCATATCGGTACCCCAGTAGCATCCATGAATCTGGCGATAGCTGGGTCATGCGGATGACTTTGCCGTCTTCACCGAAGAGCTTGTGATCCAGGGCTGTTGGGTTGGGAGACGATATCAACTCGTTGCAATGGACGATTGCTGTCACAATCGACGAGCCTTTTGGCACAGGGCAGAGCGTGAGATCGGTTATCTGATAAGCCATGTTGGCGCTGGGTCCATAATTGATGTTGCTCCCGTCTCCAGCCTTCGTTCCTGGAGAGAATGTTTGCGGAGAGCAAGACCGAGTCGCGATATCCATTCTGGGAGTTGACAATAGCCGTGATTGGGGCGAGGTGACTTGTCGCGATGCCCTCGTAGGCATCGTGCCGCAGTCCCTCCGCCTAGGAGCAGTTCGTGATGGACCGCGGCACCTCTCCCGGACAGGAGGCACGGCGCGTTTACGTCGTTGGGAACTTTTCGCCAAAGGTCTGCCGGACACCTCATCGGCCTGATTGGCTTCGTCGTCTTGGGGTTCACCACCACTGCCTTTTCTATTTATTTCGCGTCTGTTCGAATCCGCGTCGATGTATTGATCGCCCTCTGTTTCTTCGAGAGGAGAGATGGACAGTCTTGGGGAATGGAGCAGCTCCTCGACTCTTCCACGAGTATGTGCGCCATTCTCTTTACCAATGTTGTTTGGGGGCGGGTCTGGACTTCCGGTTCCACCACCGTTGCTCCCACTGTCGAGAGGGCCAGGACTAGGCTCACTGCTGGCTCTGGAACGGGAATCCGGGCCGCTGGGGGTCGGCAGAGGCGTTGGCTTGGGTGTAGGCACATGATCGAGTATGAGGCTCTCTGCTTGTCGTTCGGACGGCCTTCTCCGCTTCGGTAAACGAGGGTCTTCCAGCTCCGGTTCTGGCGTAATGTCCGGCACTCCTGCCGAGGGGATCATCGTGTCACTAGATGAACGGCACGTTCGTTTGTGGGTTAATGGCAATCTGCTTATCACCTCGACGTTGAAGAGTGGTTCGTCCTCCGCCGGCGATGATTCTTTTGAAGACGTCAAAATGGACTCCTTAACTGGTGCTGGAACACTACTCACTATGGCGAATACCATCCGTACCCTCCACGGAGAGGGCGCGCATGCTAGCTGCGTCGAGATTGTCATGCTGCCCAGTACGGAATCCTTCGGTCCTAACAGCCGCGTGGTAGCCGTTCTCTTGATAGTCTGACGCTCCATTGCTAGGCTTGACTTGCGTTGTGCTGTGGTACTCTTCGGCTGCATCGCTCTCTAAAATCAAAGGAAATTCTATTAAGAATTAGTAAGTCAGCACTGTAATCTACTCATATGCTTACCTAGACTGCTTCCGTCAAACAACCTGTTCAGAGCCGAGTTTGTCTTCGCAACACTTGAATCGTGGTTCGTTCCTTCGTCAAGCGATTCCTGGTCAGATTGGTAATGCTCTGGCTTCTCTGATTCGGAGGCGGCACCGAGGCCACCGACCACATCTACACCCTTGTGTTAGGTTCTATTGGCTCGTAACTATCAATGGGCGGGTATTACCATAATCTAGCGAACCAGAAGCGTCTGCTCCAAACAGAGCAGATACTCCCGGGTCGAGAGAGCCCGATGCATTCGAATCCGGCATTGGGAAATCGTCGATATGGAGCCAGTTTCCATCATCTTTAGAGGGGGCGACTCCTAAACGGCTGTGCTCTGCCGTCTTGGTTGTGGCCATTGATTTGGCCTTGGATTTTGGCTTGGGCTTGGGCACTGGGGGAACGTATGGAACAATTTTCAGAGGAAACGAAGGGGCTAGTAAAGAGGTGCTGCAAGAGGAGGCCATTTTGGTGTGGTAATCTGCTTCTATGGCCGTGAGAGTTTGAAAGAAGTAGCTCCCTCTCCGGACTGAGTGCCACTTTATATGTCGTGGTCGATACCGCCGCCGAGAATGAGGATCGTGAAGAACCTGCATAAATGCCGCAACCATCGCAGAAACGGTCGTAGTAGGCAGTGCAAGGGCGCTGTCTGCAGGGAGGACGCATGACCTCGAAGCAGATCAGCATCGGCGTCTCCGAAACGGCCGCGTATCGCTCTCCCAAGCGGCGTAGGTGGCAAGCTCATCCGACGATTGGCTACTAAATGGTCGTTACAACCTAGTCATGCGCGCCTTTCAGCTGTCCAAGGATCCATATCACTTCGAATGAAACCACCGATCGCCAGCTTCTTCTTCGATCGTTAACCACCCTCTTACGTAGGACCAGTCTGTGCCAGATAACGCATGAATGCGTAATTATCGCCGAGGGTGCCCTGTGCCGTCTGGTAATTGGGCTTCAGGGCTTCGTTCGCCTCCCGTAGCACGCCCGAGACCATCTCCGAGCTGTCAGATGCCAGCTTCCAGGTATTAGGCCCCTGCTGGTTGCATTGCCATGTTACAGCAACGCCGTATGCCTCATGCGAGGCGGAGCATCCTGCTGGAACCATGGCGTTGACGTAGACGCCAGGACGGCCCAAATTAATGTGTCATGCGGGTGAATGACCGCATCGCCGCCCGAAGGATTGGTCCAGCATATTCGACCGGAGGAACGGGGGGCATTATAGGTGTGCCAGAGCTGAGACAATGGCGTGAGAGCTACGCATTCGTTCGCTCAAAACGGGAATAGGAAAGGGCGCAGTAAATGCCATCGGCGAGTCCGGAGCAAGGGAAAGGGAGGTTACAGGACCGCACATGCTGGTATGGCTATGCCACGGGTAGCGGACGCGAGGTGAGCGAACATCTTGCGAGAGAAAAGGGAGAGTTTGCAATGGAGAAAGCGAGAGGTGAGAGTGCGCGAGAGCATGAGAATGGAAAGTAGGTGGGCCGCCAAACGCGTGCGAATGCGAGCCCAGAATCAGTTTCAGCAGCTGCAATCGCGGGGGCACGAAAAGCTGGACGGCGCAGTCCGAATAGGGGTGACATGACAGGGACGAGTGGAGGCAGTGCGGTGATGGGCGGCGGCGGCGGATTCGAAAAATGCCTCACAAGGGGTTCGCTGAGGCCCAATGAGAGCAGTTGGCGCAGGTGAGGGGGGTGCGGACGGAGGGATGAGAGTAGAGAGAAAAGGGTGGGAGAGGGAGGGTAAATAACGGCGGAGGGGAGGGTCTTTTATGATGGACGTCGAGGTCGATTGCCAGTTCGAGCGTAGCGCGAAAGTCGTAAGCGAGGCCCGGATTGCCCGAACGGGGTGCATCCATTTCCTGATGCAGGCTTGCCGTCGGATTGTTTACTTAAATATAATTCTACTTTATTATCTACTATACTATTTAATCTATTAGAGCTTATATATAATTTATTATCGCTATTATAAGCTATATTATCTAGATTTATAGTAGTACTAAAACTAGATTATATATTAGTACTAGTATTTACTATATTACTCTTTTCTTTATATCGACTATATATTTCTATAAAGTACTATAGTAGAGTATATAATATTCGGCCTATATAAAAAGGGAATAGATAGTTATAAGGAAGAACTAGGTACTAGAGGCTTATAAGAAAAGGGGTAGAGGAGATAGGTAGTTACTTAAGGAGAAAAATTAACCCGAATACTTATAACTAATAAATTACTATACTCTATAACTATAATCTAATATACTATTAGATAATAGGTTTCTAGTTTATAAAGCTATACTATATTACGTAGGTAAGTAAAGTAGAGAGCCTCTAGTTATAAGCTAATAGGCCCTTAGAGCTTAGAAGAGTATTAAATATATTTAAATATATTTACTTAGTGTAGGAAGAAATAATACTATAAATTAAGAATCTCTAATCTAGGTCTTACTATTATAAGCTAATAGGCTCTTAGGCTCTAAGAGAGCGTTAAGCTATTAGATTAAACACTAATATATACTTTATAGAAATTAATAGTTAAGATAATCGATTTAGTATTTTTCTTATTCTATCTTATATTAGTTATATTCTCTCTCCCTTTTAAATATAGACCTAATATATTAGTAATATATAGGTAATACTACCTATAATATAGTATTTATATACTTTAGCTTTTATACCTATTTTCTAACTACCTAATAGCCTTATACTTATATAATCTAATATAAGTATATAATACTATAATAGTACTCTCTTATATTAGTAACTATTTCTATATTATAACCTAAACTAGTAAAGATATCTAGTTTAAAATATAGATCTAATAGTATTATAATATATAAATCTTTTAGTTTATTTATATTAGTATTATTATATAATAGTATAGAGCCCTACTACGCTAAGTTAGCTAAAAGTATAGTAAATATTAACTTAACGTCGATTATTAGGCTCTATAGCTAATATATAGGCGAGTTATAAGGCTCTTCCTTATATATTAATTAGAAACTAGAAGAGTAATTTATCTATAGCTTATTTTAGCCCTTCTTTAATAAATAGATCGTCTACTCTATATTTAATTTCTTTTAGTCTATTATATAATTAACTAATATATACTATACTATATATATTACTACTAGATCCTTATAGTTTTATAGTAGGTTTTTTAAAGAACTCTAGTATATCTACTATTTAATTATATAATCCTAATTATCTAAAGCTATATTAAAAGATTCTAGATTAAGATCTCTTTTTTTAGAAGTAGAAAGATTATTAGCTTTATCTAGTACTATAGTAATCTCTTCTCTAAAATAAGTAAATCGTTCTAGTATATTATAAGTAGATAACTACCTAGTAGTATTATCTTTAATTAATATTTCTAGCCCTATATTACTTAGTTTATTATTTCTTACTACTTTTTTAAAGGTATTTTTTAAAAAGTAACTATATTAAAATTTAGTAATAAAGTTTCTTATTAATATAGGTAATACTTTTCTACTAAGTAGATCTATACTATTATTATTATTATTATTATTATTATTATTATTATTATTATTATTATTATTATTATTATTATTATTAGTATTATTATTAAATTTTTTAGTATTATTAATATTAAAGAAAGTATAATCTAATTACTAACTAGATTTAAAATATACGTAGTATATTTAATATCTATTATATTATAGTTAAACTTTTAATTATATTTATCTTTTATTAACTCTATAGTACTATTTATACTAGAAGCATTATCTCTAGTTATACTTATAAGGTTTTTTATATATTAAACTCTTTTAGTATATTATTTAATATAGTATATAGTACTATACTAGTATAGGATTTAAAGTTATTTAAATCTTTAAATCCTATTAAGTAGCTTTTTAATTTAAAGTTATTATCTAAATAATATAAAGTTATAGCTAAAAATTCGATATTATTATTAGATCTCTACTTATCTATAGTAATAGAGAATTTACTACTATTTTTACTAAGTAAAGATTTTAGTTTATTTAATTCTAGCTTATAAAAGGTATCTAACTCTTTTCTTATAGTAGTTCTACCTATAATAGGAATATTATCTTTTAAATATTTTACTAGATTATTAAAACTAGTAGTTTCTACTAAAATAAAAGGTAAGTTATTATTTAAAATAAAAGATAATAGATTATTCTTATACTTCTCTTTACTAAAAAAGACGAAACTAAGTCGTTTTTTTAAATTACTACTTTTAAAATAAGAGTTTAAAGTATTATTAGTATTAAGACTACTACTTTCTATATTAGAACTATTATCTATATTAGAATCTTCTTCTATATTACTAGGTATATCTAAGTTAAAGTATTTATTTTTATAGTCTATATTTAAGTTACTAGTATTAATTAGCTATTTAATATTTATAGTAAAACTATAAGTAGTATAAAGAAGTTTAAATAATCTAGGCTTTCCCTCTATATAAGGGTAAAGTTCTAATATAAGCTTTCTATTTCTAAAAATAGAAGCTAGATTAGCTATAGAAGGTAGTTCTAAATTAGGAGATAATAAATCTTCTTTAGAGAAAGCTACTCGAGAAGATATTCTTTTCTAGTAAACTATATATTTATTTTACTTTAGTTTAACTACTAATAGAGAAGTTAGTTATAATACTATTTAGAATTTAATAAGTACTTACTTTAGTATTTCTAACTATAATCTATATAGTTAAAGTATTTAAATACTAATTAAGTAGTTAGTTATAATATATCTTAAAGCTTAAAGATATACTTACTCGAGTTTATATAACTATAATCTATATAGGTATATATCTATTTATTAAGTACTAGTTAAGTAATTAGTTATAGTAGTTTCTAAAGTTAAAAGAACTACTTACTTAAGTTTATATAACTATAATCTATATAATTATATTTCTATTCGTTAAGTACTAGTTTAGTAGTTAGTTATATTAATTTCTAAAGTTTAAAGATATACCTACTATAAAGATTTATAAAGATAAAGTAAAGATATAATAGAGTAAAGTAAAGTAAAGTTAAGTAAAGTAATATAAAGTAAAGTAAAGTAAAGTAAAGTAATAGTAATAGTAATAGTAATAGTAATTAATAGTAGTACTAAAGTAAAAGAGTAAGGTTTTCTAAAGAGTAAAAAGAGAAAGAGATATTAAATCTTATATATTAAAGAGTACTATATTAACCTTTATATTAAAGCCTTAACTTTAACCTTTATATTAAAGCCTTAACTTTAACCTTTTACTAAAGCCTTAGTCTTAGCCTTTAGACTTAAAACCTTAACTTACTATTATACTATAGTAAATTTAGTATAGTACTCTCTAATATCTAAGATTTAAAATTCCTTTCTCTTTTTACTCTTTAGAAAACCTTACTCTTTCGCTTTAGTACTACTGTTAGTTAGTATTACTATAACTTTACTTTACTTTACTTTACTCTATATTACTTTAATTAACTTTACTTTACTTTATTCTACTTTACTTTACTCTACTCTACTCTACTTTACTTTATTCTACTTTACTCTACTTTACTTTATATATATTTTACTTTTATAGTAAGTATATTACTTTCTAGAATAAGACTTTTATTAACTTATTATATAGTAAAATAGAATATAAAGATACTTACTAAAGCTTACTTTATTTCTACTTTAGTAGATCTAACTACTAAGCTATTATTAATAGTAGTAGACTCTACTTTAAAGGCTATTATTAATAATTATCGAAAGTTTAAAGGTTAGTAATCCCTACTTTATAAAGTTTTTATTATATTTACTTTACTAATTTATCTTTAGATATAAACTCTACTTATATAGTAGACTATTTAAATACTATTAGAATAGTTTACTATCTAAGTAGATTAAGCTATTATAATAAAGATAGATATAGAGTTACTCTAAGTAAGTTTTACTCTTCTTATCTTATAGTTTACTAAACTATATACTAATACTATTTTAGATCTATTATAAAAAGTAAATATAGATTTAGAGTATCTTTTTCTATTAGATAATAATAGAATAGATAGTACTTTAGCTACTATTCTAGAAAGTATTAATAAATACTTAATTAGAACTAGTATACTCTTTAGAGATTATAGTAAGTATACGTCTATTTAAATTAAAATTAGATAAGCTAACTCTTCTAGATTTAATTAAGAGCTTTATAAGTAAGCTACTTATTACTTCTAAAGAAGTAAAGAATATTAAAATATCTTTATCTTCTAAAGAAAACTTTCTTATAATAAAAGAAGAGTTTATTAGAGACGATCTTTACTATTTAAATAGTCTTAATATCTATAATAAAGTATATTATAGTATAGAGGAGTTAAAGGATATAAGAAACTATTCTAATCTTTATAAAGATTTTATAGCTTCTAATCTAGAAGGTTTAGAGTTTTTAGATTCTATTATAGTAGATAAAAAGTAGATCTATATTTATATAGATAGTTTAGCTAGTTAGATATTAGTAATATACTTATTTCTATTATTTATATTTTTCTTAAATTAGTAATTACTAATTACTAATTAGTAATTACTAAGTACCTTTAGTAATAGTAATTACTAATTAGTAATTACTAAGTACCTTTAGTAATAGTAATTACTAATTAGTAATTACTACTACTAAAAAGTAGTAACCTTAAGTAGAATAGGAGACTACTTTAGAACAGGGTTGATAATTACTATAGTAATAGCAGGGTTGATAATTGCTATAGTAATTACTATATCTAAAAATAGAATATATATAATTAAATAGTTAAAAAAGATAATAAGTTAAAAGTAAGTAAATTAAATATATTTAAACTATCTAGAGTATCTAAACTACCTAATATATCTTAATTATATATTTACTCTAACTAATATTATTATTATTACTATTATTATTACTACTAGTACTATTATAACTAGTAATACTAGTACTACTTTTATCTTTTAAATAGCCTTCTTCTTCGTTATCTTCTATATTTATAATTTCTTTTTCCTTTCCTTTATTTCTACTAGTTAAGATAGTATTATTAGTAAGTTCTTCTTTAAATAATAAATTATCATTAATAAGCTCTTCTTCATCTTTTATAGCGTTAAGTTCTTTTAAAATAATTAACTTTTTAATAGTACTAGATAATAATCTATTTCTAGATTTAGTTACTATATTATCAACTTTAGAAAAAGTAGCTTCTGAAGGAGTAGAAGTAGTTAATATAGCTAAATAGTCTCTAGCTATAGTATATATAATAGGGAATCTACTTTTATTAGTATTATAATAGCTATCTATAGTAATATCTTTAGGAATTCTTGGTTCGCTTAAATATAATTCAACTTCATTATCTACTGTACTATTTAATCTATTAGAGCTTATATATAATTCATTATCACTATTATAAGCTATATCTTCTAGATTTATAGTAGTACTAAAACTAGATTGTATATTAGTACTAGTATTTACTATATTACTCTTTTCTTTATATCGACTATATATTTCTATAAAGTACTCTCTTATATTAGTAACTATTTCTATATTATAACCTAAACTAGTAAAGATATCTAGTTTAAAATGCGGATCTAATAGCGTTATAATATATAAATCCTTTAGTTTATTTATATTAGTATTATTAATTGGAAAATAGAATAGTAATTTATCTATAGCTTGTTTTAACCCTTCTTTAATAAATAGATCGTCTACTCTATATTTAATTTCTTTTAGTCTATTATATAATTGACTAATATATACTATACTATATATATTACTACTAGATCCTTGTAGTTTTATAGTAGGTTTTTTAAAGAACTCTAGTATATCTACTATTTTAATTATATAATCCCAATTATCTAAAGCTATATTAAAAGATTCTAGATTAAGATCTCTTTTTTTAGAAGTAGAAAGATTATTAGCTTTATCTAGTACTATAGTAATCTCTTCTTTAAAATAAGTAAATCGTTCTAGCATATTATAAGTAGATAACCGCCTAGTAGTATTATCTTTAATTAATATTTCCGGTCCTATATTACTTAGTTTATTATTTCTTACTACTTTTTTAAAGGTATTTTTTAAAAAGTGATTATATTTAAATTTATTAATAAAGTTTCTTATTAATATAGGTAACGCTTTTCTACTAAGTAGATCTATACTATTATTATTATTATTATTATTATTATTATTATTATTAAGTTCTTCTACTATTTTATTTATATTACTATTAAACTTTTTAGTATTATTAATATTAAAGAAAGTATAATCTAGAAAGCTATTACTAACTAGATTTAAGATATGCGTAGTACACTTTATATCTATTATATTATAGTTAAACTTTTGATTATATTTATCTTTAATTAACTCTATAGTACTATTCATACTAGAGGCGTTATCTCTAGTTATACTAATAAGGTTTTTTCTTATATTAAAGTCTTTTAGTATATTATTTAACATAGAATATAGTGCTATACTATCGTAGGATTCAAAGTTAGTTAAATCTTCAAATCCTATTAAATAGCTTTTTAATATAAAGTTATTATCTAAGTAATGTAAAGTAATTGCTAAAAAATCTATATTATTACTAGATCTCCATTCATCTAACGTAAGAGAGAATTTACTATTATTTTTATTAAGTAAAGATTTAAGCTTATTTAATTCTAGCTTATAAAAAGTATCTAACTCTTTTCTTATAGTTAATCGACCTATAGTAGGAATATCGTCTTTTAAATATTTTATTAAATTATTAAAACTAGTACTTTCTACTATACTAAAAGGTAAATTATTATTTAAAATAAAAGATAATAGATTATTCTTATACTCCTCTTTACTAAAAAAGACGAAACTAGGTCGTTTTCTTAAATTACTACTTTTAAAATAAGAGTTTAAAGTATTATTAGTATTAAGACTACTACTTTCTATATTAGAACTATCGTCTATATTAGAATCTTCTTCTATATTACTAGTTATATCTAAGTTAAAGTGTTTATTTTTATAGTGCATATTTAAGTTACTAGTATTAATAGGCCATTTAACATTTGTAGTAAAACTACAAGTAGTACAAAGAACTTTAAATAATCTAGGCTTTCCCTCTATATAAGGGTAAAGTTCTAATATAAACTTTCTGTTTCTAAAAATAGAAGCTAGATTAGCTATAGAAGGTAGTTCTAAATTAGGAGATAATAAATCTTCTTTAGAGAAAGCTACTCGAGAAGACATTCTTTTCTAGTAAACTATATATTTATATTACTTTAGTTTAAGTACTAATAAAGAAGTTAGTTATAATACTATTTAGAATTTAATAAGTACTTACTTTAGTATTTCTAACTATAATCTATATAGTTAAAGTATTTAAGTACTAGTTAAGTTATTAGTTATAATATATCTTTAAGCTTAAAGATCTACTTACTTTAGTTTATATAACTATAATCTATATAGCTATATTTCTTTTCGTTTAGTACTAGTTAACTAGTTAGTTATAGTACTTTCTAAAGTTAAAAGAATTACTTACTCTAATTTATATAACTATAATTAATATAGCTATATTTCTATTTATTAAGTACTAGTTTAGTAATTAGTTATATTAATTTCTAAAGTTTAAAGATATACTTACTATAAAGATTTATAAAGATAAAGTATAGATATAGTTAAGTAAAGTAAAGTAGAATAAAGTAAAGTAGAGTAAAGTAAAGTAGAGTAAAGTAAAGTAAAGTAATAGTAATACTAATCAATAGTAGTACTAAAGTAAAAGAGTAAGGTTTTCTAAAGAGTAAAAAGAGAAAGGGATTTCGAATCTTATATATTAGAGAGTACTATACTAGATTTACTATATTATAATACTAAGTTAAAGTTTTAAGTCTAAAGCCTAAGACTAAGGCTTTACTAAAAGGTTAAAGTTAACGTTTTACTAAAAGGATAAAGTTAAGGCTTTACTAAAAGGATAAAGTTAAGGCTTTACTAAAAGGTTAAAGCTAAGGCTTTAATCTTAGGCTTTAAACTTAAAACTTTAACTTAGTATTATAATATAGTAAATCTAGTATAGTACTCTCTAATATATAAGATTCGAAATCCCGTTCTCTTTTTACTCTTTAGAAAACCTTGCTCTTTCGCTTTAGTACTACTATTGATTAGTATTACTATTATATTACTTTACTTTACTTTACTCTACTTTATTCTACTTTCTTCTACTTTCTTCTACTTTCTAGAAACTTTACTCTACTTTACTCTCTACTTTACTTTATTCTACTTTACTTTATCTTACTTTACTCTACTCTATTCTACTTTACTTTACTTTACTTATCTTTTACTTTTATAGTTAGTATATTCTTTTCTAATATAAGACTTTTACTAATTTATTATATAGTAAAATAGAATATAAAGATGCTTACTAAAGCTTCCTTTATTTCTACTACTATTAATAATAGTTTAGTAGTTAGATCTACTAAAGTAGACTCTACTTTAAAGGCTATTATTAATAATTATCGAAAGTTTAAAGGTTAGTAATCCCTACTTTATAAAGTTTTTATTATATTTACTTTACTAATTTATCTTTAGATATAAACTCTACTTATATAGTAGACTATTTAAATACTATTAGAATAGTTTACTATCTAAGTAGATTAAGCTATTATAATAAAGATAGATATAGAGTTACTCTAAGTAAGTTTTACTCTTCTTATCTTATAGTTTACTAAACTATACACTAATACTATTTTAGATCTATTACGAAAAGCGAATATAGATCTAGAGTATCTTTTTCTATTAGATAATAATAGAATAGATAGTACTTTAGCTACTATTCTAGAAAGTATTAATAAATACTTAATTAGAACTAGTATACTCTTTAGAGATTATAGTAAGTATACTTCTATTTAAATTAAAATAAGATAAACTAACTCTTTTAGATTTAATTAAGAGCTTTATAAGTAAGCTACTTATTACTTCTAAAGAAGTAGAGAATATTAAAATATCTTTATCTTCTAAAGAAAACTTTCTTACTATAAAAGAAGAGTTTATTAGAGACGATCTTTACTATTTAAATAGTCTTAATATCTATAATAAGGTATATTATTGTATAGAGGAGTTAAAGGATATAAGAAACTATTCTAATCTTTACGAAGATTTTATAGCTTCTAATCTAGAAGGACTAGAGTTTTTAGATTCTATTATAGTAGATAAGAGCTAGATCTATATCTATATAGATAGTTTAGATAGTTTAGATAGTTAGAGAGAATATATCTTTTTTCTATTATTTATCTATTTTTAGAAATAGTAATTACTATAGTAATTACTATTACTATTTTTTATCAAACCTGTTTTAGAGTAGCCTTTCTATTTTACTAACTATTCTTAGTAGAAATTATTATCCTAGAATTCTTCTTATCCTATCTCTTAGTATCTATAGAGATCTTTAACTTTAAATTTATTTTCTTCTTCTACTTTATAGTTAAAGTTTTACTATAGTAGTATTTCTAAGTTAGTAGGTTCTAGTTTACTTATATAGAACTTTAAGTAGATTTTTATATCTTTCAGGAGTTATAAGGTATATATAACTAGTCTATCTTATAACTTAATTAAAAATAGTCTAACCTTAATACTATTAAGTCCCTTACTTAATTATTTTATATATAGATTCTTTATATATAATTATACTCTATCCTCCTCTTTTAGCTAAGATAATATTTTTTATTTCTTATTAGTATACTTAATACTACTTTTTTATACTTTAAGTACCTTTAGTCCTAGTAGTATTCTTTTAAATAGGTTTAGATACTTTCTATAATTTATAAAGAATAGTATAAGGCTGCGCTAACTATAGAGCTTTAAGCTAGTTATAGGGCTACGAGCTTATATTATATATACTATTCTACTCTAGTATTTAATATTATTAAATACTTAGCTACCTTTTTAGGTTTATTTAGCGTAGTAGAGTAGAGCTATATTCTAATATAGTATTTAATAATACCTACGCTATATATAGTGTAGGTCGAGCTAATATATTAGTTTAACTCTATTAATAGCTAGTTTAGCTTTAGCTAGCTCTAGGAGCTAAAACGTAGTTAGTAGGGTTACTAATATATTATAGCTACTAAAAGGTCTAGTATTACTACCTATAGTAGTACTTAGGGATAAGTACTATAGAGAAGGGGGATATTATAAGGCTATACTAACTATAGAGCTTTAAGCTAGTTATAGGGCTATAAGCTTATATAATATATACTATTCTACTCTAGTATTTAATATTATTAAATACTTAGCTACCTTTTTAGGTTTATTTAGCGTAGTAGAGTAGAGCTACGTTCTAATAAATAGTATTCTTCCTATCAATTCTAAGAACTTATTATTATATATAAGTTATACTATTAGTAATAATAATACCTAATTATCTTATCTTATATTAATATAAACTTATAGGTATACTTTTATTATATAATTTATTCTTTCTATTTATCTATTAGTCTATAGATAGTAAGCTATTAATAGCTTCCTTTTTATTCCTATTAAAGCTAATAGTATTATCTAAAAGTTAGATATAAAGAGCTTATCTCTATTACTAATAATTAACTTTAGTATTCTATAGTATCTAATTATTTAATCTAGGAATATAAATACTAACTATTATACTATATAGTTATTCCTAAATAGTATTATCTCTGTATATTTTATAAATCTATCTATAATAACTATTATTATATTATATATAATTCTTATAGCTAGATCTTTTAATATTAGTAAGTTTATTATAAAGTCTATTAAGATATCTTCCTAAGAGTACTCTAGTAGTTCTATTACTTATATCTTACTATAGGGTATATAAGTACTATATTTATTTCTCTAATAGTCTATACATTTTCTAATAAAAGTAGTTATCTTATCCTTTATATTATTAAACTTATAGTTTTATTTAATAAGTTCTATAGTTCTTATAATTCTAAAGTATCTATATACTAGATTATTATAATATTATCTTATAATTACCTTTTATAATTCTTCAGGTATATTATTTATTACTCTTATAAGATTATTAACTTCTTAATTTATATTAATTTCGTTTACTAGTCCTATAGATCTATCCTAGTTATACTTTAGTATTATTTCTTTAATAGTTTCTTTTATTCCTATAATATTATATCTATAGCTTAAGGCGTCTACTCTACTAATATCTTTTCCTAGTATATATATAATTTAGAATTTATATTATTCTAAGAGTTCTAACTATCTAGTTTATCTTTAATTTAATACTTTAGTTATTATAAAAGTAACTAAGTTCTTATAATTAGTAAATATTATAAGTTCTAAGTAACTTTCTACGTAAATTCTCTAATATTATAATATAGTAACTATTATTAGTAGTTCCTTATTATATATATTATATTATTCTTTTAGTCTTAAGAACTTTCTAGAATTATAGGCTATTAGGTACTATTTTCCTTCGCGTTCTTATAGTACTACTATACTATATATAAGGTCTAATATATTAGTCTTAAATCTTAATACTTTACCTCTATAGAATAGTACTAATATAGGTAGTATTATATAAACTATCTTAAGTTTATTAAATACTTCCTAGTATTCCTTTATCTATAATTAAGGTATATCTTTTCTTACTAAGTTTATAAGTAGTAAGGTTTTTTCTAAAAAGTTCCTTATAAAGTATTTATTAAAGTTAATAAAGCTTAAAAATAACTATATTTCCTTAATATTTCTTAATTCTTTCTATACTTTAACTACTTTAATCTTTTCTTTACTTATTTTTACTCCTTTAGTACTAATTATATATCTAAGAAATTTAACTTCTATCTTATACTATTTAAATTTCTTTAGCTTTAACTTAATGTTATACTACTCTAAGCTTTATAGTACTATCTTAATATATTATTTATATTCTTTTATAAACTTAGAGTATATTAGAATATTATCTAGGTATACTCTAATATATTTATCTAAGTATTCCTATAGTATATTATTAATTAATACTTAGAATATAGCTAGTATATTAATTAACCTAAATAGTATAACTATATATTTATAATATCTATAGTATATTTAGAATACTATCTTCTATTCTTTACCTTTTTTTATTCTAACTAAGTAGTATCTATCTTATAGGTCTAGCTTTATAAATATCTTTATATATACTAGCTAATTATATAGTTCGATAATATTTAGTAGTAGGTAGTAATTCTTAATTATAATATTATTAAGCTTTCTAAAGTTAATATATACTTAAAGTAGCTCTTATTTCTTTAGTATAAATAATATTAGGTAGCCTACTAGTAATATTAATTCCTATATATAACCTCTTACTATATTTTTCTTAATATAGTCTCTAAGTATTCTTAGCTCTTCGTCTAATAGTCTATAGATAGGTCTAGAAGTTAGTTTCTTTCCTTCCTATAGTATAATTATATAATCTTAGAGTTAATACTTTAGTAAGGTATCTTTTACCTCTATCTCTTCTATAAAGAGATAACTAAACTCTTTATACTATTATAGGATATTAGGAGTTATATATTTCTCTAATACTCTTACTTCTTAACCTAATACTCTATTAGTATCTATAGAGTTAACTATACTTTTATTATATAGAAGTATATAGTAAAAAAGAACTAATCGAAAAAATAGCCTTTTTTAATATACTATATCTTAATAACTATATAAGCTAGAAATAAAAGAAAATATTAATTTTCTAATAAAAAAGTAGTAATATTATATAACCTATATTATTATATTTAGAGTTAAAGTAGGAGTATTTTTTTACTTAGTTTTTAAAGTAGTATAACTTTTTAATTTTTATTTAAAAAAGTCTAATTTTTTAATAAATCTTAGTTTTATTAGTAAAGATTATATAAATAAATTTTTAGTATAGGTTACTTATCTAAGTAATTTTTTAGAATTAAAGGGAAAAAAAAAAATAGATTAATAGTTAGCTTACGTAATAGATTACTAAAATACTAGCCTATAGCTAATAAATTAAGATTATTTATAATTTTTACTAAATTCTTTAAATTAGTACTAAATCTCTTAAAACTTAAACCTAATGTCTAGCTTCTATTAGAAGCTAATAACTCTCCTAATATAATAGCTACTATCTTAAAAAAGAAATATATAATAATTTATAATACTATTAATATAATTAAAAATAAAAAATATATAAAGGTAGAGGATATAAAAAGATATAAAGAAAGACCTACTAGAGTTTTTAAAAAAGAAAAAAGAGTAATTATAAGAGATATAATTTAAAGCCCTAAGAAGATAAATAAGAGATTAATACTAGAAAATATTCTAAGTACTAGTATAAGAAAGTTATAATACTTTTTAGAAGGAGAGAGAGTTACTACTAATATAAGTACTAAAAAGTCTTTAAATTTTAGCTAAATTAGCTAAATAAAAGACTTAAGTACACTAGATAGTAATTAAAGATAGTAGAAAAGAAAGAATTTAATCTAAAAAGGATTATACTTTTAGATAAAAGCTATATATAAAGAGGGTATATAGCTATATAAGAATACTATAGAAAAATAGGCTCTATTAAGGCTAGAAAGTAATTAGTTTCTATAATTTATAAAAGTAAGTTTAAAAAAAAACCTAGTATACTATATTTTTCTATTTTCTATTTTCTTTTTTTCTATTTAATTAGTTTTTTTATTATATTAATACTAACTAAGTAATATCTAGAAATATAACTATTATAGTTTAGATATCTATTTAGCTAGGAGAATAATCTAAATTAATTATTAAAAGGAACTCTATAAATACTTTACCTTTAGATAATAGAAGATATATATAAGAGATACTTAATCTAGTAGTTAAAAAGTATATATAATATAGTAAGTAACTCTACCTCTTTTTTACTCCTTTTCTTTTATATATATCTATATATATATATATATATTTATTAGTTATATTTCTAAAATATATACTAATTATCTATTTAGGCTAGAGATTTTAGTTAGATAACTATAATATCAATAAAACTAAAGCTATTAAGGATTAGTTTAAAAGGAATAAAGTTAAGCTTTATCCTTACTCTACCCTTAGTCTAGATTTAAATCCTATTAAAAATATATAGAATCTACTTAAAGATAGGCTAAATAAATAGCCTAGAAAGAGTTTAAGTATAGAGATTAATTTAAAGAGTATAGAAGCTTTTAAGCTTACTATAATAGAAGAGTAGAATACTATAAGCTAGTAGGCTATAGGTAATTATATACTATCCTTACTTAGAAGGTAGGAGGCTATTAAAATAGCTAAGGGCTATTAGACTAAGTATTAATCTTATCTAATATATATTTATTAACTAAAGTCTAAAAAAACTAAGTTTCTTTATAAATATTAATATAGTAATATAATATATCTATAAACCTAATATATAACAGGGTTGATAAAAAATGGTAATAGTAATTACTATTACTATTACTATTACTATATAGTAATTACTATTACTATAGTAATTACTATAGTAATTACTATTTCTAAAAATAGATAAATAATAGAAAAAAGATATATTCTCTCTAACTATCTAAACTATCTAAACTATCTATATAGATATAGATCTAGCTCTTATCTACTATAATAGAATCTAAAAACTCTAGTCCTTCTAGATTAGAAGCTATAAAATCTTCGTAAAGATTAGAATAGTTTCTTATATCCTTTAACTCCTCTATACAATAATATACCTTATTATAGATATTAAGACTATTTAAATAGTAAAGATCGTCTCTAATAAACTCTTCTTTTATAGTAAGAAAGTTTTCTTTAGAAGATAAAGATATTTTAATATTCTCTACTTCTTTAGAAGTAATAAGTAGCTTACTTATAAAGCTCTTAATTAAATCTAAAAGAGTTAGTTTATCTTATTTTAATTTAAATAGAAGTATACTTACTATAATCTCTAAAGAGTATACTAGTTCTAATTAAGTATTTATTAATACTTTCTAGAATAGTAGCTAAAGTACTATCTATTCTATTATTATCTAATAGAAAAAGATACTCTAGATCTATATTCGCTTTTCGTAATAGATCTAAAATAGTATTAGTGTATAGTTTAGTAAACTATAAGATAAGAAGAGTAAAACTTACTTAGAGTAACTCTATATCTATCTTTATTATAATAGCTTAATCTACTTAGATAGTAAACTATTCTAATAGTATTTAAATAGTCTACTATATAAGTAGAGTTTATATCTAAAGATAAATTAGTAAAGTAAATATAATAAAAACTTTATAAAGTAGGGATTACTAACCTTTAAACTTTCGATAATTATTAATAATAGCCTTTAAAGTAGAGTCTACTTTAGTAGATCTAACTACTAAACTATTATTAATAGTAGTAGAAATAAAGGAAGCTTTAGTAAGCATCTTTATATTCTATTTTACTATATAATAAATTAGTAAAAGTCTTATATTAGAAAAGAATATACTAACTATAAAAGTAAAAGATAAGTAAAGTAAAGTAAAGTAGAATAGAGTAGAGTAAAGTAAGATAAAGTAAAGTAGAATAAAGTAAAGTAGAGAGTAAAGTAGAGTAAAGTTTCTAGAAAGTAGAAGAAAGTAGAAGAAAGTAGAATAAAGTAGAGTAAAGTAAAGTAAAGTAATATAATAGTAATACTAATCAATAGTAGTACTAAAGCGAAAGAGCAAGGTTTTCTAAAGAGTAAAAAGAGAACGGGATTTCGAATCTTATATATTAGAGAGTACTATACTAGATTTACTATATTATAATACTAAGTTAAAGTTTTAAGTTTAAAGCCTAAGATTAAAGCCTTAGCTTTAACCTTTTAGTAAAGCCTTAACTTTATCCTTTTAGTAAAGCCTTAACTTTATCCTTTTAGTAAAACGTTAACTTTAACCTTTTAGTAAAGCCTTAGTCTTAGGCTTTAGACTTAAAACTTTAACTTAGTATTATAATATAGTAAATCTAGTATAGTACTCTCTAATATATAAGATTCGAAATCCCTTTCTCTTTTTACTCTTTAGAAAACCTTACTCTTTTACTTTAGTACTACTATTGATTAGTATTACTATTACTTTACTTTACTTTACTCTACTTTACTTTACTCTACTTTACTTTATTCTACTTTACTTTACTTAACTATATCTATACTTTATCTTTATAAATCTTTATAGTAAGTATATCTTTAAACTTTAGAAATTAATATAACTAATTACTAAACTAGTACTTAATAAATAGAAATATAGCTATATTAATTATAGTTATATAAATTAGAGTAAGTAATTCTTTTAACTTTAGAAAGTACTATAACTAACTAGTTAACTAGTACTAAACGAAAAGAAATATAGCTATATAGATTATAGTTATATAAACTAAAGTAAGTAGATCTTTAAGCTTAAAGATATATTATAACTAATAACTTAACTAGTACTTAAATACTTTAACTATATAGATTATAGTTAGAAATACTAAAGTAAGTACTTATTAAATTCTAAATAGTATTATAACTAACTTCTTTATTAGTACTTAAACTAAAGTAATATAAATATATAGTTTACTAGAAAAGAATGTCTTCTCGAGTAGCTTTCTCTAAAGAAGATTTATTATCTCCTAATTTAGAACTACCTTCTATAGCTAATCTAGCTTCTATTTTTAGAAACAGAAAGTTTATATTAGAACTTTACCCTTATATAGAGGGAAAGCCTAGATTATTTAAAGTTCTTTGTACTACTTGTAGTTTTACTACAAATGTTAAATGGCCTATTAATACTAGTAACTTAAATATGCACTATAAAAATAAACACTTTAACTTAGATATAACTAGTAATATAGAAGAAGATTCTAATATAGACGATAGTTCTAATATAGAAAGTAGTAGTCTTAATACTAATAATACTTTAAACTCTTATTTTAAAAGTAGTAATTTAAGAAAACGACCTAGTTTCGTCTTTTTTAGTAAAGAGGAGTATAAGAATAATCTATTATCTTTTATTTTAAATAATAATTTACCTTTTAGTATAGTAGAAAGTACTAGTTTTAATAATTTAATAAAATATTTAAAAGACGATATTCCTACTATAGGTCGATTAACTATAAGAAAAGAGTTAGATACTTTTTATAAGCTAGAATTAAATAAGCTTAAATCTTTACTTAATAAAAATAATAGTAAATTCTCTCTTACGTTAGATGAATGGAGATCTAGTAATAATATAGATTTTTTAGCAATTACTTTACATTACTTAGATAATAACTTTATATTAAAAAGCTATTTAATAGGATTTGAAGATTTAACTAACTTTGAATCCTACGATAGTATAGCACTATATTCTATGTTAAATAATATACTAAAAGACTTTAATATAAGAAAAAACCTTATTAGTATAACTAGAGATAACGCCTCTAGTATGAATAGTACTATAGAGTTAATTAAAGATAAATATAATCAAAAGTTTAACTATAATATAATAGATATAAAGTGTACTACGCATATCTTAAATCTAGTTAGTAATAGCTTTCTAGATTATACTTTCTTTAATATTAATAATACTAAAAAGTTTAATAGTAATATAAATAAAATAGTAGAAGAACTTAATAATAATAATAATAATAATAATAATAATAATAATAGTATAGATCTACTTAGTAGAAAAGCGTTACCTATATTAATAAGAAACTTTATTAATAAATTTAAATATAATCACTTTTTAAAAAATACCTTTAAAAAAGTAGTAAGAAATAATAAACTAAGTAATATAGGACCGGAAATATTAATTAAAGATAATACTACTAGGCGGTTATCTACTTATAATATGCTAGAACGATTTACTTATTTTAAAGAAGAGATTACTATAGTACTAGATAAAGCTAATAATCTTTCTACTTCTAAAAAAAGAGATCTTAATCTAGAATCTTTTAATATAGCTTTAGATAATTGGGATTATATAATTAAAATAGTAGATATACTAGAGTTCTTTAAAAAACCTACTATAAAACTACAAGGATCTAGTAGTAATATATATAGTATAGTATATATTAGTCAATTATATAATAGACTAAAAGAAATTAAATATAGAGTAGACGATCTATTTATTAAAGAAGGGTTAAAACAAGCTATAGATAAATTACTATTCTATTTTCCAATTAATAATACTAATATAAATAAACTAAAGGATTTATATATTATAACGCTATTAGATCCGCATTTTAAACTAGATATCTTTACTAGTTTAGGTTATAATATAGAAATAGTTACTAATATAAGAGAGTACTTTATAGAAATATATAGTCGATATAAAGAAAAGAGTAATATAGTAAATACTAGTACTAATATACAATCTAGTTTTAGTACTACTATAAATCTAGAAGATATAGCTTATAATAGTGATAATGAATTATATATAAGCTCTAATAGATTAAATAGTACAGTAGATAATGAAGTTGAATTATATTTAAGCGAACCAAGAATTCCTAAAGATATTACTATAGATAGCTATTATAATACTAATAAAAGTAGATTCCCTATTATATATACTATAGCTAGAGACTATTTAGCTATATTAACTACTTCTACTCCTTCAGAAGCTACTTTTTCTAAAGTTGATAATATAGTAACTAAATCTAGAAATAGATTATTATCTAGTACTATTAAAAAGTTAATTATTTTAAAAGAACTTAACGCTATAAAAGATGAAGAAGAGCTTATTAATGATAATTTATTATTTAAAGAAGAACTTACTAATAATACTATCTTAACTAGTAGAAATAAAGGAAAGGAAAAAGAAATTATAAATATAGAAGATAACGAAGAAGAAGGCTATTTAAAAGATAAAAGTAGTACTAGTATTACTAGTTATAATAGTACTAGTAGTAATAATAATAGTAATAATAATAATATTAGTTAGAGTAAATATATAATTAAGATATATTAGGTAGTTTAGATACTCTAGATAGTTTAAATATATTTAATTTACTTACTTTTAACTTATTATCTTTTTTAACTATTTAATTATATATATTCTATTTTTAGATATAGTAATTACTATAGCAATTATCAACCCTGCTATTACTATAGTAATTATCAACCCTGTTCTAAAGTAGTCTCCTATTCTACTTAAGGTTACTACTTTTTAGTAGTAGTAATTACTAATTAGTAATTACTATTACTAAAGGTACTTAGTAATTACTAATTAGTAATTACTATTACTAAAGGTACTTAGTAATTACTAATTAGTAATTAGTAATTACTAATTTAAGAAAAATATAAATAATAGAAATAAGTATATTACTAATATCTAACTAGCTAAACTATCTATATAAATATAGATCTACTTTTTATCTACTATAATAGAATCTAAAAACTCTAAACCTTCTAGATTAGAAGCTATAAAATCTTTATAAAGATTAGAATAGTTTCTTATATCCTTTAACTCCTCTATACTATAATATACTTTATTATAGATATTAAGACTATTTAAATAGTAAAGATCGTCTCTAATAAACTCTTCTTTTATTATAAGAAAGTTTTCTTTAGAAGATAAAGATATTTTAATATTCTTTACTTCTTTAGAAGTAATAAGTAGCTTACTTATAAAGCTCTTAATTAAATCTAGAAGAGTTAGCTTATCTAATTTTAATTTAAATAGACGTATACTTACTATAATCTCTAAAGAGTATACTAGTTCTAATTAAGTATTTATTAATACTTTCTAGAATAGTAGCTAAAGTACTATCTATTCTATTATTATCTAATAGAAAAAGATACTCTAAATCTATATTTACTTTTTATAATAGATCTAAAATAGTATTAGTATATAGTTTAGTAAACTATAAGATAAGAAGAGTAAAACTTACTTAGAGTAACTCTATATCTATCTTTATTATAATAGCTTAATCTACTTAGATAGTAAACTATTCTAATAGTATTTAAATAGTCTACTATATAAGTAGAGTTTATATCTAAAGATAAATTAGTAAAGTAAATATAATAAAAACTTTATAAAGTAGGGATTACTAACCTTTAAACTTTCGATAATTATTAATAATAGCCTTTAAAGTAGAGTCTACTACTATTAATAATAGCTTAGTAGTTAGATCTACTAAAGTAGAAATAAAGTAAGCTTTAGTAAGTATCTTTATATTCTATTTTACTATATAATAAGTTAATAAAAGTCTTATTCTAGAAAGTAATATACTTACTATAAAAGTAAAATATATATAAAGTAAAGTAGAGTAAAGTAGAATAAAGTAAAGTAGAGTAGAGTAGAGTAAAGTAAAGTAGAATAAAGTAAAGTAAAGTTAATTAAAGTAATATAGAGTAAAGTAAAGTAAAGTAAAGTTATAGTAATACTAACTAACAGTAGTACTAAAGCGAAAGAGTAAGGTTTTCTAAAGAGTAAAAAGAGAAAGGAATTTTAAATCTTAGATATTAGAGAGTACTATACTAAATTTACTATAGTATAATAGTAAGTTAAGGTTTTAAGTCTAAAGGCTAAGACTAAGGCTTTAGTAAAAGGTTAAAGTTAAGGCTTTAATATAAAGGTTAAAGTTAAGGCTTTAATATAAAGGTTAATATAGTACTCTTTAATATATAAGATTTAATATCTCTTTCTCTTTTTACTCTTTAGAAAACCTTACTCTTTTACTTTAGTACTACTATTAATTACTATTACTATTACTATTACTATTACTTTACTTTACTTTACTTTACTTTATATTACTTTACTTAACTTTACTTTACTTTACTCTATTATATCTTTACTTTATCTTTATAAATCTTTATAGTAGGTATATCTTTAAACTTTAGAAATTAATATAACTAACTACTAAACTAGTACTTAACGAATAGAAATATAATTATATAGATTATAGTTATATAAACTTAAGTAAGTAGTTCTTTTAACTTTAGAAACTACTATAACTAATTACTTAACTAGTACTTAATAAATAGATATATACCTATATAGATTATAGTTATATAAACTCGAGTAAGTATATCTTTAAGCTTTAAGATATATTATAACTAACTACTTAATTAGTATTTAAATACTTTAACTATATAGATTATAGTTAGAAATACTAAAGTAAGTACTTATTAAATTCTAAATAGTATTATAACTAACTTCTCTATTAGTAGTTAAACTAAAGTAAAATAAATATATAGTTTACTAGAAAAGAATATCTTCTCGAGTAGCTTTCTCTAAAGAAGATTTATTATCTCCTAATTTAGAACTACCTTCTATAGCTAATCTAGCTTCTATTTTTAGAAATAGAAAGCTTATATTAGAACTTTACCCTTATATAGAGGGAAAGCCTAGATTATTTAAACTTCTTTATACTACTTATAGTTTTACTATAAATATTAAATAGCTAATTAATACTAGTAACTTAAATATAGACTATAAAAATAAATACTTTAACTTAGATATACCTAGTAATATAGAAGAAGATTCTAATATAGATAATAGTTCTAATATAGAAAGTAGTAGTCTTAATACTAATAATACTTTAAACTCTTATTTTAAAAGTAGTAATTTAAAAAAACGACTTAGTTTCGTCTTTTTTAGTAAAGAGAAGTATAAGAATAATCTATTATCTTTTATTTTAAATAATAACTTACCTTTTATTTTAGTAGAAACTACTAGTTTTAATAATCTAGTAAAATATTTAAAAGATAATATTCCTATTATAGGTAGAACTACTATAAGAAAAGAGTTAGATACCTTTTATAAGCTAGAATTAAATAAACTAAAATCTTTACTTAGTAAAAATAGTAGTAAATTCTCTATTACTATAGATAAGTAGAGATCTAATAATAATATCGAATTTTTAGCTATAACTTTATATTATTTAGATAATAACTTTAAATTAAAAAGCTACTTAATAGGATTTAAAGATTTAAATAACTTTAAATCCTATACTAGTATAGTACTATATACTATATTAAATAATATACTAAAAGAGTTTAATATATAAAAAACCTTATAAGTATATGTGTCAGATTTACGGGTGCCTTTGATGGTTCACCTCGATCTGGATAATGATGTGATAAAAGGATGTGATTATAGCACGTAGTGAAAAGATGATTAATTGATGTGTGGCAATGATTGAATTGATTGATTGCTCTGTTCTCTCCTTCTTTGATCGCTCTGCTGCTCCTCTATATACTCGTCTCTACCCAGCATGCTGAGGTTTACTGGCATGGATAGTGGAGATCCGTTGTCTCGGTTGTTGTAGTTCGGCCCCATGCTGCTCGGATTGTAATGCGATAGTCCACTATATTTGGCATAGATTGATAGAATTTGGGTGTACCCAATTTCTGTTGATTGGCTCGCTTAGCTATTAGCGTGGCGCTAGCGTGCGATCGTCAGATCGCTCCATCGCCAGATTGCTCCATCGCCAGATTGCTCCATCGCCAGATTGCTCCATCGCCAGATCGCTCTATCGCATATCTGACACACCCCTTCAGCTTGACAACCCTCATCAAGCTGGACCAAGTATACTAGATGAGCGTCATAGTATCGAGTTTAGTCTGGATTTCGTCGAGAGGTGCCTCATGAGTCACTTGGTGCTCTTTTACCTCTACCAGTCCAAGTTGGGTTAAGAACCTCTCCCACTTGTTTCCTGGGAGTACCTTTGTAAAGCCGTCGGCAGTCATCTCTGTTGATGGAGTATATTGGACCTCAATTCGGCCTGCTGATACCTCCTGTCTCAGCCAGTGGTTGTGGATATCTACGTGCCTCAGTTTGGTCTGGAGTTTGGCCAGCTCTTCAGTTACGAGCCGGATCGTCTGCGTATTGTCGCACTGGATAGTGATGTGGCGCGTGGGCAGCTTGACTTGTAGCTCGTCGAGTAGTCTTGACGTAAATATCGCCTCTTTGGCTACTTGCGACAGTGCCAGAAGTTCGGCTTCAGTAGTTGACGTTGTAACAGTATCCTGCTTATTGGCTCTCCACGCAACTAGCCCGTTGAAGAGCTTGATTGTGTATCCTTGGGAGCTCCTTCTGTCTATTGTATTGTCAGCAAATGATGCGTCACTGGCTACTTGAAGTGAGTCTCCTCCACCGAGCTGCAGGGCTCTCCATCTCGTAGCTGACAGGTACATGATCACCCGGTCAGCAGCGTCTTGGTGCTCTGTGCTGGGATTAGAGAGGAATCGAGCCAGCCGTGACGTGGCGAAAGCTATATCTGGACGAGTAGTAACTGCAGCAAATAGGAGTGAGCCAATTTTGCGCTGGTACTTGTTGATCTCGGATGGCGTTGCCAAGCCAGTGTGAGGCTTAAGCTCAGAGGTAGCCATTGGAGTATCGTGGCGGATGTCTCGTTTATCCGTGAGCTGGTTTATCTTATTAATGTACGCAGTCTGCAGGAGTTGGATAAGGCGTTGCTCTCTGTTCCGGATAATCTCTACACCGAGGAACCATTGGAGATCTGCTCCTCCAGTAATAGTATATTTCTTTTTTAGGAGATTAGTTACTTGCTCTGCTTCCTTAGTCTTCTTTTTATCATAGGCTATAATGATATCGTCTACGTAGAAGAAGATAATAATACTATCTTTCACCATGCAGCATGGCTCGTGTGGCACTATCTGGAAGCCTATTCTTTTAAGCGTAGCAGTGAACTCTCTCTGCCATAGTAGAGGTGAGATTCGTAGACCGTATAGAGCCTTTTGGACCCGAAAGATAGTCCCCTTCTTCTGGTATCCCTTTGGCATCTTCATATAGATCTCTCTATCTATTGCAGCGTGGACAAAGGCGTTGGTTACGTCATACTGCTTCAGTTCAAGGTCGTATTTGGCTGCGATCGCCATGAGCATCCGGAAGGAGCGGCTAGCCAGTGTTGCGGCGTAGGTGTCTTGTGATGTGATGTTTCTTTGCTGGTCTCCACGTACTACTAGTCGGGCTTTACACTTGATGAACCGGTGGTGTTTATCCAACTTGTAGGTATAAACCCACATGCAATCAAGTATCTGCTGACCTGATTGTTTAATCGGTTTGGCTGGTACTTCAGTCCATGATCTCATCTGCTGATGGCTAGTCATATGAGCTTGTTCAGCTTCTTTGAATAGTTCACCCATTGGATGATTCTCTAAGTTTGTTCGGCACGTTGGCAGAGGTGGGAGTTGGCTTTGATGGAGCTTCAAGCCTCTGGCGAGCATCCTTTTCATCTTTGCTCTGTCTATCATCTCTCCTCTGTATTGCCCAACGTTTCCTGCTTGTGTACCGGCCATGAAGGCAGCTGCCCACGGCACAGTTTTCGACGTGCCAGAGTTATCACAGTGAGTTATCACGGTCTCTGACGGATCACCGGCCATCAACTGAGCTAGCAGTGCTACTGGTGGTGGTGATGGTGGTGGAGTCGGATAGTGATCTCTGATCTTTCTTCCTTGATAGTAGCCAGGTGGGTCTACTTCATTGCTTTCGGTTGACGTGTCCAGTTCGGTATCGTCCTCATGGAAAGACTCTGTTTCTGGCTGATGAGTCGGCGTTGGGAGCTCAATAGTTCTTATATGAGTAGCAATCTCTTCTAGCGTTTGATGCATGAGATTATCCATCAGGTCCTCTGTCTTGCCGTTGAAGATTGTGTGCTCATCAAAGATAACATCTCGAGTACTTATCACCTTAGCCATGGATGGTACCCATATCCGGTAGATGTTTGATGATCGGTATCCGACTAGGTATCCGATCCAGGCCTTTGGGTCAAGACGTTGTAGTCTTGACTTGCCGCGGTGGGTATCATCAGTTATTGCAAAAGCTTTGCACCCATATGCTTTCAGATGAGCTAGGTTTGGCTTTCTCTGTGATGCTGCAATTCCTTGATTACAAGCTACTTTAGTGAAGAAGGTCTCATATGGTGTTTTCCAGTTGTTTGAGTACGTTGGTGTTCGATTGTAGAGGTATACACCAGCTCTTGTGATCTCTGGCCAGAGTTCCCAAGGCAGATTGGCGTCAAGCCGCATTGAACGTGATTTCTCCTTGTTAATACTTCCGGCACGCTCTGCTCCTCCATTTTGAGCTTGCGTGTCTGGAGCTGAGGGTTCGACCGCAATACCTTGTGAGCTTAGCCATCGTTGGACTTCTGGTTTCACCGTTGTAATCTCATTATCAGCCTCAATTATTTTGACTGATATATTATACTGGTTCTTCAAGAAGAGAATGAGGTTTGCTAGCATTTTGATGATTGACTTCGCTGGTCGGTTATCTATGAAGTAAAAGTCCCACTGTAGTTTGGAGAGCTTTTCAGTAACCAGCATCTGGCTCTTTTCTTTGTTGAAGCTTTGTACCTCATATGAGTGGAAATCAATAGAGATTCTCTCTCCTAGTCCTTCATAGCTAACTCGTGGTGCGCGGCTGATTTGTCGTTTTATCTTTGCTTTGCCGCAGGCGTCACATTCGACAGTAGTCACTCCTTTAACGCGCACCCCTTGAGCTTGCTGGACGAGGTGCTCAATTGCTGCCGGTCCTGGATGGCCGAGTCTCTTGTGCCATAGTAGTGCAGTTGCTCTGGCTGACTGAGGCTTGTAGGTGTAATACGACGCTTCTTGCATCGGATGAAACTCGAGTACCCACTGGCCGTAGATCTCAGTGAGGTCTCCGATTGTCTGCCCATCTGGCTTGTTTAGGGTTGTGGGTTCTGCTTGGGTATTCCACCATATTCCTCTCTGCCGGAGTAGTCGAAATGAGACTAGGTTGCAGAGGATATCCGGGCATATAGCCACGTCATGCAGAGCTAGTTTATTCACCTTAGATCGACTCTTCACCGTCAGATTGATGGATCCATATCCCTTCACCCATATCTTTGAATTACCGGCCCAGATATAGTCTTCTTGAGCAGGTGGACGGTAGTTATAGATACGATCGGGGTTGTTTGTAATGTGGCAGGTTGTGCCTGAATCGAGGATAAATGAGTTTTGGAGTGGGTATTTATCACGGTTATTTATTACGGCAAGGGTAACTTCAGAGATTTTCCGGCCATCTAGTCACTCATCTTGGACATTAGGCATTGGAGTCTGTGATTGCTTAATGCGAGGTTTTGTCTGTCCTCTAATTAGCCCTTGAAGCGTAGTGTCATACTTGCGCTTATAGTTGACAAGCTCTTGTTGAGTCTTGTTTGGGATCCACCACTCAGGTGCCTTATCTGGGTAGATATAATAGCAGTCCTGCATATTGTGGGATCTACTACAAGCAGGGCAGTATGCTTCATCTGCTGTAGTTGTTTCTTGATCGTGAGATCGTTTAACGTGCGCATTATTTCTGCGTTTACGTTGATCACGGGTTTTATCCGGATTTTTGAGTGGCGCGCTGTCTGCAATAGAGGCGTCCCTTGTATTGCCCTGGGTGGTAGCACCACCAGCAGCGAGAGATGAGGTGTCATCAACTGCAAAAGCAGCCTTGTGTTTCCCTGATCTAAGAGGATGATTCACCATCATATGCTCTCGGTAGCGTTTCATCATCTCCTTCCGGTTCATGCCGGGTAAAAACCGTCCATGGTCCTGAAAGGTCGTTGACCATATAGGTGCCACTTTATTGACGGATACTAGGAAGTCTTGAGTAATTACGTTGATTTGTAATAGCTCTACTACTTGGTACGTTTCGGCCTCAGTAGCAGCGTGGTCATACTCAGCCAGCCACGTGTCCCAGTTTGACGTGCTTCTCATAGGCTTGAGTGAGTTGAGATACCTGTTGCGAGCTCGCTCTTGTTCGATACGCTCGTCTACACCAACAGTTTGTTTTAGGTTGGTTAGCCACTGTCGTAGTGACTGGTCTGGCCGGCAGCACGTGCGTAGTAGATGCGGCGAGACCGAGGATTGGATGAGCGTGACGATATGCTGGATGCTCGCCTGCTCCTTTTCGTACTCGTGTCGATCGCTGCGGTATTGCTCAGCCAGAGTCTTGTGGTATTCGAGATCCTCTTTAAAAGCTTTGAGACCGGCAGTTGAGAGTTCAGATTGTCTAGTTGGATTCTGAACGTTTGCAGCTGGCGTGTAGTTAGCAATCAATGGAGCTCTGACTGCGTCTGGTTTCTGGATTAATGGAGTGATTGTGTCTGGGTTGATCTTATCCCAAACGTTATACACTACGCATCTTGATTGAAGCTGAGTAATCCATGCAGTATAGTCTGTGTCGCTCCTCAGCGTTACTATCGGATCGCGTTGCGACGTATATGCCATTTTGCGTTGATTTGTTGATTTGGTTTTGCTCAATCAGTTGAGGCAGTGAGACTCTTAATTGTCAGATTTACGGGTGCCTTTGATGGTTCACCTCGATCTGGATAATGATGTGATAAAAGGATGTGATTATAGCACGTAGTGAAAAGATGATTAATTGATGTGTGGCAATGATTGAATTGATTGATTGCTCTGTTCTCTCCTTCTTTGATCGCTCTGCTGCTCCTCTATATACTCGTCTCTACCCAGCATGCTGAGGTTTACTGGCATGGATAGTGGAGATCCGTTGTCTCGGTTGTTGTAGTTCGGCCCCATGCTGCTCGGATTGTAATGCGATAGTCCACTATATTTGGCATAGATTGATAGAATTTGGGTGTACCCAATTTCTGTTGATTGGCTCGCTTAGCTATTAGCGTGGCGCTAGCGTGCGATCGTCAGATCGCTCCATCGCCAGATTGCTCCATCGCCAGATTGCTCCATCGCCAGATTGCTCCATCGCCAGATCGCTCTATCGCATATCTGACAATATGTTGATACGACTTGGCGTATAGGTGAAGCTTCAAACAACTGCAGTTGGTTACGTGTAGAGAAAAAGCATGGATTAGATATCTACAGCTGAGAGAGCTCTATATAGTGTTGAGCGCTCGGATCGCGAGCGCGTACATCCACTGTTTAGGTTCTGAGTCACCTAAACAGGTAGGTTGCCTGGGTTGCTAGGGCAACTATATAGAGTGTGCGAGTTTGAGTCCTACTATAGCCAGGTTCCAAACACTGACTATCTTCTCTTTTCCATCTCTCTCACGTAGTGATATCCTTGTTTCGATGAACCCAGCCCTGCACGCGGAGCTGGAGTTGGTTTGTGTTAATCAGCGTCTCCATGGCCGTGTTTGGGCCAGCTTTAGTCATAGAGTCTGATGGGTTATCTCGCCCATCAATCCATCGGATATCGGTTAGTTCACCGCGTTCGTATGCCTCCCTAAGTGCCATAATATCTATCATGAGCCGTTTCTCCTTTGTAGTGCCGAGTTTAACGAGGCACTCGTACAGTGAGAATGAGTCAGTGCATACGACGATGGGAACTTTGGGAAGCTTTAGACGCTCCATAATTCTGTTGATTGTAGTGCCTATCGCGATAGCGATATCTACACCATGGGTCATAGCGTATATCTCAGATGCCAGCACGCTCCGAGTGATACGTTTGCACTTGATTGACGACCAGTGTACGATATTGCCGCGTAGCTGAAAGCTGTTGCTGTCGATCGTACTCTCATTGCCTAGGACGATCACGTAGCCCATCTGAGAGCTCATGTCCTTGTTGTTGGCAAAGGAAGCGTCAACCATGGCGAAGAGCTTCAGGTTATCCATATCCAGCTGTACGTACGTTAGGCCACGGCTAACGTTATCTTTCTGCCATTGTATCCTCTTATTCAATCTGACTATTTCTTCTTTTTGTGGATCAGTTGTCTGGGCAGCGGCAGCGAGGTCGAAGCTTGCCTCTGGCTGGCATATAGTGGCGATGTAGGCGCCTCGGGCGCGCTGCTGGATATAGGACTGTTTATCATGGGCAATCTTGAGCTTCTCGCCCTGACGTTTTTGTCGTAGATTAATGGTCCCTGTCTGATCGAGATCAACGACGCAGCCGTTGAAAACGATAGGAGCGTCTATCATGAGCTCCTGCTTCTCCTTGGCGCTGAACCTTAGCTCTGTGTCCTCCTTGGTGGCGAACTGCCTGTCAGTGAGGCCGAGAGTATCGTCAGTCTGCATGCCGACGATGCCAAAGCCTGCGGCAGTCTCCTTTGTGATTAGGAGGCATGGGTCGTATGTTGACGTCTCCATGTCAAGCTTCTCTGTATGGTGCTTGAAGTAGGTTGACCACCAGTACGCTCCGGCCTCTGCTATGCCGTATAGCGGTTTGACGACTACCATGACTGTGCCGGCAGGATAGGCGTCCTTTAGTTGTATTGGTAGGTCAGCAATGATCGTTCGTTGTAGATGATCATCAGACTGTGTATATGCCTGCGTGATATCTCGTAGCCAGAGCGTCATGCCGCGCGCTATCAGGGAGGGCGCCAGCGTCATAATTACTCGTTGACTTGCTCGTTGTATCGTTGGGCTCTGAGTGAGTACGACCTTCTTGCCAGCGTCGTTGTAGCCTTGTACAACGAGACGTGACTTCTCATATGGCTGAGTAGTCTTGCCTTTTACCTCGTTGACGATACGTGACTTGAAGATACGTACGCCACCGTGTTTCTCTGGGTGATATATCTCGAAGCGGAAGACTCCGCGGGCAATCAGCGCGTCGATCTCTGCCTTTGTAGACAGCTCAAATGGGCCACCTGACGTGGTGATCTTGCCAGCGGCTCGCAGCTGTTGAGCAAGGGCAAGGTCGTCCTGCTCGCGCTGGGCGAGGTAGACTGCTGTCACGGCGGGCAGTGCTTTCGGCTTGTTCTTGGATCCTTTGGGGCGGCCGCGACGACGGCGTGGCTGCTCGTCGTCTTGCTGGGGTGTGTATCCTCTGTCGTCAGCGTGTGGGATATCGCTGTCGTGATCGTCGTCGTCTGCTGGGGCGTCTGGGCTATCGTCATCATCGCGATGGTATGGGCGGACGACTGTCACTCGAAAGGTGACGTCTCTGTTGTTGATGCTAACTATCGCAGCCGTGTGATCCCTGTTAAAGGCAATCAGTTTGTGTGGGCCACTCCAGCCCTTGTTCTCACGCCAGACTTTGACGTCGCTCTGTAGTGGCAGCTGTAGTAGGTCGGTAACGTTTGGCCCATTTCGTGTTGCCAGTGCGTCATTGACTTGACGTGCTGCCTTGAGCTTGCGGATCTCTGCCATGGCCTTGCGTATGGCTATCGCCCGAGCAGTAATAGATGGTGACGGTGGCGAGTGCTTGGACAGGCGTGGATACGTGCCAAAGACTAGGAGCGTCGGCACTAATCCATCTGGACCTGCTGTATCGTTGACGGCTTTGACTGCCATCTGGAGTATATTTTCTGGCGTCGTGGAGTGTCCGATGTCTTCAGATATGACTTTGAAGGCTCGTCGTATCACGGCGTGATATCGTTCCACTTTGCCCACTGAGTTGTGCGCTTCAACAGGCACCTCAGTAACCTCGATACCCATGGACTGAGCGCTATTGACAAACTCATCACTGATGAAGTTCTTTCCAGCATCAGTAGCTATCACGTCCGGCGGGCCAACGTACATATCGATCCACATTAATCGCAGTGTATCCCATGTTGTAGTGGCTTGGATATTTGGCAGGAAGCGAGCAGCTTGAAATGCGGTCGCCTCGTCGATAGCGTGTAACACTGGCTTCTGGTTGATATACATGACGTCTACGATTACCTTGAAATTGAAGTCAACGTCGTCGTGTATCGTGAATTTGAATCGCCCAGGTGCCTTGCTATAGAGCTGGCACTGGCGGCAGACCTTGGTGATGCTCTTGATCACGTCCTGGCTCACATCGTTGTATCCTGCTCGTGATAGGACCTTATGAAATCGATCGGCTGCTGGGTGGCCAAATCGTCGATGGAGTTGTTTCAGTTCTATCTCTGTCATGTAGTGGATAGCCGTCTCGACGGCGTTCAAGAGCAGCCATGGGTGTCCCCACTTGCGGACGACTGGGTATCTCTTGTCCTTGTGGATGAGGACGTTGTCGACGTTGTTCAAGTAGACGCCATGTCTATCCATGTCCGCCAGGCAGAGTAGAAATGGCGTATTTGTTGGCATGACGGCGAAGCTGATTACGCCAAATGGCGTGTCTACTTTGATATCGCCGATCGAGACACACTCTGGGTTATCTCCAAATCTGATTCGGTGTCGGCCAGCGGTAGATATATCGACGTGGACGTCGTCTCGAAGGAGCTGCAGAGCCTTTACCTGTTCTCTGCCTGCTGTTGATGTGCCTGCTGCGCCTGTGTCTGGCATGATGCCCTGAAATACATTCTGGCCGTACCGAGAGTCGAACGTGAACATGTGGGTCTCCTCCTTTGCCGTCTCATTATCGTATGGGTCAGCACGAGTGATGGCGTGTACAGTAGCCGCGTTGTTGAGAGTAGCAGCAGCGAGTTGTCCATTGACAGTGCCACACGTCGTCGTGAGGAACTGATCATTTTGGACTGCGTAGTACGCGCGGAGATCGTCGTTCCCGTCTCCATCGCTGCTTCTATCGTCGCCCTGATCGATGCCTTGATCGATACCTTCATATCCCGCCAGGAATACGTCGTAGTCAGCGTCATCGTCATAGTCTTGTGCGTACATTCTGAATCGTCGTCGTGACTGGGCACGCTCATCTGATGAGTGGCGGGTTGACCAGCAGCCTTGTTTGCTGCAAACAAAGCACTTCTTATTGCCAGTGCGTTGGTTGTTGGTGTAGCCACTACTACGCTGATGGCGAGTGTTGCCTCCATATGAGCGGCGGTCGCTACTGCGTGCTTCTTGAGATTCTGGGTGGCGTCCGTCGCTGCGGTTATATCGACGGTCGGTGTAGTAGGCGTCACTGCTTTGCTGCTGTGATAACTGGCTGTGATTATTGAACTGCCGGCTCTGCTGGCATCTTGTCCAGATTCCAACAGCGCTTCGGAGATCAGAGGCGACTGCCTCAAACGTTGAGGCAGGGCGTATCAGAACAGATGAACAGGCCTCAACTCCTTGGCACGCAGAGATGAGTTGGCCAGCGAGGCTGCCCTCGCCGCTGCCGAAGTTCTGGACAAGTCCTTGATAGGTACGTTGTAGTTGCTCGATCACTATCTCCAGACACTGCGACATCGTCTTATCTGGGTTGCTGGCGACGATATCTTTGAGCATGGTTGTTCTCCACTCATGTAGGAAGAGTTGGTGATTCTCTGGCGTGTGGAAATACGCTCTCATCCTCTCAATCATGATAGGGAACGGCATGTTCTTCTGGGCAAGGTGTTGGTAGTAGAAGGACTGCGCTTTGCCTAGCAGCATGGTGGCAAAGGCGGTGTCGTATTTGTCCTCAGTGATGCCGGCCTTCTGGCAGGTATCGTAGAAGATGTTGAGTTTGATGTTGAGGACGTCGTGTAGGTCCCCAGTAAACTTCATATCGTTATTGTATAGCTTGGCGAGATCTGTGAGTGCGCGAGTGCCTGACTGCTGGAGAGTGGTTGCTGGTAGAGGCGTCGTTCCTCTTGCGCTCGTTGCTGACGGAGTGCCTGGCCGTGGTGCCATTTGTAGGCACTTGAAGGTAGGCACCAGCATGGCCACCGCGAGGTCTTTTTGTGGCCAGATCGGGCAGTCGTCCATATCCAAGAGGCTGACGAGTTGCTCTGGGATTGTCGCGTCGCGCTGGTTAGTAGCCATATAGATTCCTTGTGAGCGGAACAGCTCTTTGATTGCCTTGCGGATCTTGGGATCAATGCTACTGAACAGCTCTTGTGTCCAGCCGTTAAAGTAATCTTTGAAGTCCATGAGGAGGAAGTAGTCAAATGTTCCATTCTCCTCGATCGTCATTATCCAGTCGATTGTGTATGTATTCAGGTGGTCAACGTTGAGGTTGTTTTCGTTAGGGATGTATTCCTCCTCAGTGTACTGGTCCTTGTACACGCTGTTGAACCATGGGCGGCTCCGGATTTCCTTGTATTGCGACATGTTTTCGAGTCGCGCGTGGGTTGATGGGTACAGGTGCTGTAGGTCCCTGTAGGTGTTTTGTTGCGTAGTTGACGCAGACGGATCACTTGCCTGGGCCTTGGTAGGGGAGGCTTGTGATACGAATCTTTCAGCTCTATCAGAAAGGCGTCACTCTTGGGTAGGATGAGCCTGGCGGGCGAGCTGTACTTCGCGCTATCTTCAGATTCTCTGGGCCTTGGTAGGGGAGAGAGTCATCAAAAAGCCGTGCCTTAGATCTATCTAGCTAATCTGTGGTTATTACAACCACTGATCAGTGTTGATACGACTTGGCGTATAGGTGAAGCTTCAAACAACTGCAGTTGGTTACGTGTAGAGAAAAAGCATGGATTAGATATCTACAGCTGAGAGAGCTCTATATAGTGTTGAGCGCTCGGATCGCGAGCGCGTACATCCACTGTTTAGGTTCTGAGTCACCTAAACAGGTAGGTTGCCTGGGTTGCTAGGGCAACTATATAGAGTGTGCGAGTTTGAGTCCTACTATAGCCAGGTTCCAAACAGTATAACTAGAGATAATGCTTCTAGTATAAATAGTACTATAGAGTTAATAAAAGATAAATATAATTAAAAGTTTAACTATAATATAATAGATATTAAATATACTACGTATATTTTAAATCTAGTTAGTAATTAGATTATACTTTCTTTAATATTAATAATACTAAAAAATTTAATAATAATACTAATAATAATAATAATAATAATAATAATAATAATAATAATAATAATAATAGTATAGATCTACTTAGTAGAAAAGTATTACCTATATTAATAAGAAACTTTATTACTAAATTTTAATATAGTTACTTTTTAAAAAATACCTTTAAAAAAGTAGTAAGAAATAATAAACTAAGTAATATAGGGCTAGAAATATTAATTAAAGATAATACTACTAGTGTGCCGTTGTGTGGAGTTGGTTGCCCGGCAAAGCCTTTAGCTACACTGATAGCGTGAGAGATCAACTGTTTCTTGAAGACTGAGTTTTAATGAGATGAGATTGTGTTCCACCCTGAGTGCCCTTTCATTGTTCCTCCCTCCCTGCTATATATATATACTTCTGCCATTACCCCTTCCACCGAGCTTTTGCACTCATTTCGTAGAGAGGTCAGAGCACTTCGGTAGCACCTTCGGCACCGGCACAAACCTCCCCAACTTAAGAGCTTAGCCCCATTAAGCTCCATACTGATAACCATGAACATATGAAAATAAGGAAAACAAGGTCCCGTCCTTCACTCTTCACTTGATGCGCCCTTGTGAACACCTAGTTATTCCTGTCTGAATCTTGTCTCTCCTTCCCTTTTGCTTTGTTTCTCTCAGATCGGCGTAAACCGGTAGCGGGAGGCCCTAATTCTAACTGAGGGGCCCTAATAAAAGCAGGGTGAGTAGGGTTAGGTGATCCAGTTGTCGTAGGTCGGAGCTGGGTCGCCTGTTCAAAGGGAGTAGACTGCTCTCTCATTCCTCGAGATAGTAGCGAGGGACCCGTTCCATAACCACTAGGCCCGGGAGTTGGTGATTTCTGAAGAGGCGGAGTCTCGGATTCATGAACCGACATGGTCCTAAACTCAGGTATTAGACTTCTAATAGTAGGAGAAGTAAGAGCAGGAGGCATAGAGTTCCTTGTAGCATTCTCCTCATTGGAGAGGGAGTACTGTGACTGCAGTCGTTCCAGAGCAGTCTCTTGTTCCACCTGTCCGTCAAAATCCCACCACTTCCCTTCTCGAGAGGGGTGTTCGCCAACATTTGCAAAGTAAGACCTGCTAGGAATGCCCTGCTCTCGATCTGCTCCATAGGCTTCCTTCTCGTAAAGCTTAACGATAGGCCAAAGTTTCTTCACTCTCTTGATATGCTCTTTACGGATCCCAGCAGCCCAGTCAGCCAGATAGTCTACGTTCGTAACCAGTTTGTCGTACAATTCCTGCTGTACGAGAGGTGAGTCCCAGCGTACCAGTCCCATGATAGCTTTTGAGATCCATGACGAGGAGTCATATGGAAGATCTGCAGGGAAGGGCCAATTCACCCCCCCATATCTGTTAGGGTGACCGGATGGTGTTCGAGGACCAGGAAGGAGAGCAGCGTTAGCAGCCATTAGTTCCTGGTATGACCCCATTTCAGGATTCTCCATTGTTTTCATGTCGTCTTGCACCTTCACGTACCAAGGCAGTATAGTACGACGCTCTATAGTGGCAGGGCCCGTTGATCCATGAGGCAGCAGAGGATTGGAGATTCGAACCTCTCCCGTCATACATACTTGTTTGATCCATTTGACTTTGGGGTAACGGGAGGAGAACTCCGGCTTCCAATCAACGCTATCCTTCCATCCTTGGATGTATCCAGAAGAGTCCTGTAGACCAGAAGCTCTGCGCCAAAGAAGCCATTCCCTGGCTATTTTGTGAAACCCTACGAGAATCTCCGTGCAGTTTTCGTTGTTTTCATCATTGAAGGAAACGCTTCCTTGGATCATGTCTGCTCCTTTGCCAGAGCGAACCGCCTCAGCCACATTTAGGTCTACGTGTCTGAAATAGGTATTCTGTCCTACTAATGCGTGCTTAGTGTAGTATGGGTAAGAAATCAGGTGAGGAGTTTTTCGAAGTATGGCATAGATAAGCCAATATCTGATATCCCCGCGGACAAGCTGCTGGATAAGGCTATGGAACATAATTCTGCACCATCCTAGATTGGAGCGGCCATTGATCATCCGAGTATGGTAACTGTACATGTTAAAAGACTCTGTGACTATTGTTGCTAGTTCATCGTCCAGATCAAATTCCTCGAACAGGTTCATAACGACGGAGCCCGTTTCATGGTACTCTTTCTGAAATCCTTCCCAGTCCATCGCCTCGCAGACTTGGTCCCAATTGATCGGCACTCTGACGGGGCCAGGTCGGTATCTGTATGATTTCAAATCTTCAGAAGTGTGAGTTCCTCGGTAAGATTCTGTAAACAGGATTGAAATGACTGGGTTGGCTTGCCAATCCCCCCATCTGTGAGGGTTCTGGTAGAAGAGGATTAGGAGTTCGTGTATTTTCGAGTTGGTCAGAGTCCTAGTAACCAGGCCCAATTTTCCACATGCGAATCTCTTGTGTGCCCAACATACCCGATCAAAATCATAGGTCTTGCCTCCCTTATCTCGTTTTGAAGACCTATCATAGACTTCCCGATGGAACTCGTCTACGATATTCTTTCGAGCAGCGTCAGTCAGTCGCTTATTACCAACGTTTGCCAGTAGGTTTGCTAGACGGGAGTCCTTGGTGGCGCATTTGCAAGCTCTTCGTTCAACTACCACCTCGAGGTCCTGGACTGCTATCTCTGTATCTTCGATGTTTCCAACTGGGTCTGCGTCTTGGTCGGCCATAATGAATCGGCGGGCTCCTTCTTGTCGCGCAGCGCGAGCTGCTCTAGAGCTGTCTTCAGAGATAGTAAGAGGTTGAGTATCAGAAAGCGGCGTTCCTGCCCGTGAAGTTTCTTTTGTTAGTCGAGCAATCAGGTCTTCCCTAATGTCTGTGTCCACTGTTCCATCCCTTAGTCTGCGAGCGCTCACGTCCTCACCTCTTTCTCCAGGAATGAACCCTGGAGATAGAAGGTCCCTCACAATTGATGCCGACCTCACTCTATCTCTCGTAGTCATGACCCTGTCGATTGGTGATTCCATGTCCGCAGCGGCTCGCTCTCTCGATAGTGTCGATGATCGTCTGTGCCTTCCCTGAGCTTCCTGTAATATGAGACGTCCTCCGTATGCACCTCCACGGATTGGCGATTGGGACCCGACTGCCTCCATGTCACTAATCCTTTTTCTGGCTTCACGCGAGCCATTTGCTGTGCCCTCCGATCCTGGCTTTATTCCTGAGACGTAAGGAATGAGTATGCCAGTTGGGTGCTGAGCCATATTGTACTTCTTCTTGATTGCGTCTGTCATTGGAGTAATGGTTGGTGACTGTTCCGTAGGTGAGATTTGCCTTTTTCCCCACCAGGAGAGGGCTCGCCTTTTCCAATTAGTCACTTTTTCTCCCGTAGCCAGCATTAAGTTGTCCAGATCCCTCCTACTATTGCATCCTTCCTCAATTTCTTTGACCACGCCCTGATCATCATATGCCTTTTGGAGGATTCTTGCCACCACCTCGTCCATTAGCTTGGTCAGCTCCATCTTCGCATTTTTCCAGTCTGTTGCATTCAGGAATTTGTCCTTCTTTGTGCCTTTGGCCTCGAGTCTCCGATACCGGATACTATTCAGTAAGTTGGCCCATCCTTCAATAGTCATTCTTTTCAGGCACCAGGCCATGCAGAGTATCCCATCCGCATTGAACGCTCTCTGATCTCCATACGTTGAGAGGAGCTGCAGAGTGCTTGCATGGTTATTTCGGATGTACTTGAACGCGTTTTCTACTTCGTCAGTTCGTCTCTGAGCTCTGGCTTTTGCTACCTCAATCAGTGGGAACGTTTCCTTGAAGACCTTCTGCCCTCCGTATTCTGCCATGAGAGATGGCATATTCGAGAAGTAGGAGCCGCTGGCAGCGATGAGCATTTGGTTTACGTCGTACAGCGTTCCAAGGTGTCCCATAAAGTCATCGACCATGTGCTTTTGTTCCTGAGGGTTCTGCCCCGTGAAGTACAGCATCCAATCTCCAAAGGTTATGTTTGACTGTGCCCATGGCACCTCGACGTTCTCGTATTCTTTGAATCGGCTCAGATGCGTTTGCAGAGTGCTGTCAGTTGCAACTAGTGTGGAGATTTGACCGTATGGGATGAGCTGCCTTCCTGGGGTTGGCGGGATCTGACTGCTCTCGCTGCTGCCTCTCGGGGGCGGTGTTCCTGTATTGATAGGGGTCGGTCTGTTTCTTCCTGGAGGAGCGCCAGAAGGAGTGTTCGCCATGTTGACTTTTTCTGAATACCACACTCCTTTTCAATCTTGCAGGTTTGGAGGTTTCTCTTTGTGCGCAGCGTTCGAATTTTCACCTTTACCCTCGAGCGTTTGCGGGGGGCCCGAGCGTTTCGCTTAAGGGACCAGTGCATCGTGATTGATTTTCTGGTGTTTTCATGAATCTAAGTGAGTTGAGATGGTCGTTGTAGATTTTGGGGTGCTTTCCTGTTTTGGCGGCGGCACAGAAATTGGGTATACCCAATTTCTGCTGATTGGCTGCGCACAGAAATTGGGTGTACCCAATTTCTGTTGATTGGCTGGACTCCACTAGCGCGCCTCTCTGATTGGGTCTTGGCGCGCCCCACCGAACTTCAACATTGCGACGCACCTATACTCCCTCCCCAACTTAACACTCGAACGTCCCAGTCGAGTGTAAGACCTAGGAATACCTTTTCCAAGTCCTTCGATGTTATGCGACACATCGCATGCCACTGGTTATTTGGTTTCTTCGTTCGCGCTTTCTGAGGTGTCACTGTCCGTATCATCATACACAATGTACTCGTTCCTGTAGTTTTCTTGTAGCTGTCTTGGTCTCACGCTGACATCTTGTGTAGGCGGGACGTTTTGTACTTCTTCGTATGAGGCTGGGTGATTTGCCGGGTTCCTTGCCTCTTTTTTCCGTAGCTGTCTTGTCTGACTCTTGGCCCTTTCTGGGGCTGCCTCTCTACTGAATTCGTCGTCATACCACGGCACCTCTCTGAATTCATGCATATTGCTCCATTTTTCCGGGTCCCAGAGCTTTATCCTTCCGCGATCTTCCTCTCTTATCTCAGCTTCAGTTCTCTGCTGAAACGTTTTGAGTTTCCATCCTGGCGTGGTATGTGCGAACTTCTTTCCATCAAGGTCTTCGAGATGATAGGTGCCTCGTTCTTGTTTTGCGGTGAGGATCCGATACGGCCCCAACCATCTCATGTCTAATTTCCGGTTTCTTGACATGTCGATCTCTCTGAGTGAGTCCCAAAGTAGGACTAGGTCTCCGACTGCAAAGCTGTCTCTGTTCACCTCCTTGGTGTCATCCCAATATTCCTTCTTGTGTAGTCTCAATCGTTGGATCCTTGAGATCGCATCTTCTAGGAATTGGTTTCGGAGATCAATCTGCATTGCTCTTATTGCTAAAAGTTCTTCCCTCGTGCGTACCTCGTCAAATGGTAGGGTTTGCCATGTCGGCATTGCCATTTCTATTGGGAGAACCGGATTCTGCCCTGTGATTAGTTGGTAGGGAGAGTATCCTGACGATTCTTGGATGGAGATTCGGTCCGCCAAGAGCACTGTTGGTAGGTTGTCTACCCATCTTCCTGCGAGTTTTGCTAAGGCATTGACAATGGGTTTATGTCCTCCCTCAATTCTCCCCATTGCCTGTGGATTGTATGCTGATGCCTGGATTCTCCGGATATGATATGTTAGAGCCAGCATGGTTACCACTCTCTCAAAGTCCGGGCCTCCATCCACCATTAGCTTCTTTGTCATGCTCCACCTACAAATGATGTCCTCGTAGATGAACTTGGCTATTGTTTCTGATCTGTTATTAGAGAGTGCCCTGGCCTCCGGCCACCCGCTTAGGTATTCTCTGGCAATAACAACAAACTTCTTTCCTAGGCATTCCGGCATGTATACCACATCGATAGCTATGCATTCCCATAGGGCAAATGCATATGTATTAGTGAGCATGTCCACTTTGATCTTCGAGCTTCTCTTCTGACATTCTTCACAAGTCGCAAGTTTCCTTCTTACCATTTCGTACATTCGATCCCACCAGTACCTTTGGGCGAGCATACTATAGACTCCATTGACGCCTCGGTGGCCGATTTGTCGATGGATGTTCAATATTGCTATAGTTTGAAGGTCCGGGTCATCTATAACTCGCCTTATTGCGATGTTCCTTGAGGTTTTTCGGAATAGAAATCCTTTCCTAACGAAAAAGTTGAGGGCTCTCTTTTTCCAAGATCTTTTCTTCCTGGTTGGCATTGTTGGCGTCTTTCCTGTAAGTAAAAACTGGGCAATAAGTTCGGATTCTTCTGAGTATTCTTCTTTTAGCAGTCTGCTGGTCTGGCCTCTCTCGGAAGTTTCGAGGTTGCCAATGATGTGGTCAATGAAAACCTCTAAGTCCTCTTCTGGTTCCTCTGGGGGTTCCCATCCTTCGGGCTTCGGATATCTGGATAGCGCGTCTGGGACTACGTTTTTCTTCCCCGGGACATGTCTTATTTCGAAGTCCCATGTTAGAATTGCGCCTAACCATCTGTTCATCACTGCGCCCGGAATCTCTGCTGAAGACCTATTGAGCTGCGCTATCAGTGTTGCTGCATCTGTCTCGATGATGAATTCTTGACCATATATCCATGTTCGGAACTTCTTCAATGCCCACAGTACTGCTTTACATTCTAGCTTTGTCGAATGGAGTTTGCTTTCGCTTCTTGACCATAGAGTGCTTTCGAACCTGCATGGGTGACGTTTCCCGTCCTTGTCGTATTGTTCCAGAACTGCGCCGCCGCCTTCTTTGCTAGCGTCAACCCCAATTACTATTTTTCCCCCATTCACGTAGTCTATTGACATTAGAGCTGGTGCCGTCGTAATGCAAGTCTTGAGTTTGTCCATGGCTTCTTGTTGACTGGGGCCCCAATTCCATTCTACGTCTTTCTTTAGTAGATAGAATAGAGGTTGTGCGATAAGAGCGAAACAATACACCCAAATTCTGTAGTAGACGCAAATGCCTACGAACATTCGGATCTCTTTAGTATTTCGGCAAGGGGGCCACTGAGTGATCTTTGAAACTTTCCCTTCTTGGGGGTGTCTCCCATCAGCGGATACATCATACCCGACGACTGTTAGTCTATCCATTCCCCAGTAGGACTTCATCCCTGAGATCGTCGCGCCGGCTCTTTCTATGTCCGCAAGGACCCCATCTAGCTGAATGATATGTTCTAGCACGTATCGCCGAACCCCTGGCAGAACCTCCTCTTGGTTGTAGTCATCTTTCGACCCTCCAGAAGTCACATCATCTATGAAGGGCATTGTGTGTCTCCAGTGGTCCCTGAGGATTTTTGTGTTCATCCTTTGGAAGGCTGCTACTGAGTTCGTAGTCCCTTGTGGTAGTGTACACCACCTCAGCAGACCAATGGGAGTTTGGATTGCTGTCATGTCCCGGCTATTCTCATGCAGAGTCATCTGATCATAGCCTGAGAAGTAATCCATGAGGGTTATTATCTTGCAACCTGCAAACTTCTCTGAGAATTCGTCTGCAGTAGGTGCCAAACTGGCATCTCGGTAGGCGACTCTATTCAAATGTTGCGCATTGTTGATGAGACGATACTCTTTGTTCTTCTTTTCTACCAGGTGCCATGGGTTCCTGTATTGCCCGTCGCAAAGCTCCATTGCTCCCCTCGTGACTCTTTCTTGGAACATTTTAACACCTACCTCATATAATGCTTTTGGGATGTTGAAGCCTTTGATCTGCCATGCCTTGTGGGGAATTGTTCGTATTCGATATGGGGGGGAAACATCCCTACTCACTCTTCCTGATTCTGAGAAATCAAAAGCTATTGCTGCCTCTCTATTCATGAGCATTTCCTTGAATAGTTGCACTTCACCTTCTCGCAAGTTTGGGCCAAATTTCTGATTTTCCATTCGATCAGCCGTGAGTCTGGTCCCTCTTGGGAATGCTGCATGCCTTCTCTCAAAGAGATGATCACATGGGCCAATGTCGGGCTCACGTATGCTAAGCCGGAGGAGTTGGTTCTCCTTAGCTATTTCCTTCCAGTCTTCTCGTCCGAAGTTGTTTGGTTCCTCCTGTCTTGGCTCGTCCACTGGTCGTACCTTGTCTGCTACCTTCTTGTATAGAGTGTGCACCTGACTATTGCATCTTCTGGCCAGAGTCTGGGTTTCCCTGTTGAGTTCGCTCATCACCATAAAGAACTCGTCTTCTTCATTTGTCTCTTCCTCTTTCCACTCATTCAGTTTTGTTTTTTCTTTCCATTCCAGCCAATCTTCAATTTCTGTCGCGAATACAGAGTTGTAGTCTCCGAATCCGAGATCTACATCCACACTATCTAATCCAGCCATGTATTTAGCACTCGCCTGCCCATTATTAGTTTCTATGGTGCAACATTGGGTCTGTTCCCAGGTGCTTTTTTCTTCGGAACCCCTTGCCCTGGTCATTGGTCCCGAACAGCTTTCCCCGATTGGCTTGAGACCATCTGTTCTGGGTGAAATGGGGCTGGATCGGAGGCTATAAACACTGCGTTCCTAGAGCCATTATCTGAGAGTACCCGACAGGTGATGCGTCCAAACACATTGTACTGTATTGCAAGTCGAGCTGATGCACACCACGGTCCTCCTAGGATCGCTGATTTGGTCAAGTTCGCCACTATTCTGAAGTGGGTTGTAGTGGTCACTTCTCCGATGCGAACTCCTACGTTCCATGCGGTGCCTATGAAAGGGTCCATTCCCCCATTTGCAGTTACCATGCCGTTCACATGCATTGGGTCTTGGATCATTTCTTCATAGGTCACCTTCATTGCCCTGGCAGCACTCAGTCGCATCAGGTTTATCTGTGCGCCCGTGTCAATCAGGCACCTTACCGCATGCTTTCCCATGTACGTCCAGCACATTGGAAGTTCGCAGTGGATAAAAATTGCATCAGCCACCCTGGCTTTTTGGAGCGCTGATTCATTGGTAACTTCATCTAGCTCTTCTTGCCAGGTGTCACCATTACCAGTAATCTCATGTCTGCTTTGTGCGTTGTTGGTGTTTTGGCCATGCGTGACTAGAAACGTAGTTTCCATCTGAAATAGGCTCGGATTTTGTGTGGGGCTCACAGAAATTGGGCGTACCCAATTTCTGTTGATTGGTCCGTCATTTCTTGGCGCCAGCCCGGCACTCCCGAGAGCCATATTCACCTCCACACTTCCCCCACTCTGTTTCCGGGGGTTTAGTAGGACTACTATTCTTTCTCCTGCTGTAGTTTGGCTCATTAGGTCGGAAATCGTGATGCCTCTGACTTCCTGTTTCAGTATCGCAGCAGTGATTCTGTTCGGGTTGGGGCGCGCCAGCTGCCTCAATTCCTCGTCCGCTACATTTGAAAGTTCAGCTTTCTTTCTTCTTTCTGTTGTAGGTTTCCCAGTTGTCAGTTCCTCGCTTATGGTTTGATCTGTTTCTTGTGTGTTGACGCGCATGACCTCATCTTCCTCCGTGATTTCTTCTATCCTGCCTTCTTGACTTTCTGGCGCAATGATCCGGAATGTTGGATTTCCTTGTCTTCTTGCATCGTGACCTGGTTTTTGTATCGCGCTTCCTCTTACTTGTTCCAGAACCCGGTCAACTACGTGGTGCTTCTTTGGCCTTCCTCTCACAGCCGCGTTGATCTCGGTACTGGTCTCTTGAGGTATCCTGGCACCGAGCACTATATAGCTCTCGTCCACTTCGTCCATCACAAACGGCTGGTGTAATTGTGAACTTTGTCTTGCCGGGAGTAGTAGGTTATTCTGGAAGTGCTCCATAGATTCTTTGGGATCCTCTTTTCCGTGGAATGTCACTGACTGTTCCCCTAGGTTGCTGGTCCCTGATGCGCTAGCTCCTTGACCCGGATGCCTGTAGCTTGGTGGCCTAGAATCCTTCCCTTCGAACAGCTCAGGTTTAACTGAAGATGCTGGTTGATCCATTGTGTCATCTGTTACTTCAAAGAATTCTCGTAGTTTCCCTTTCAACCAATCCAACTGGAGTGAAGGGGGAGGTGGGCCTTGAATCTCGCCTAGGGCATGGTGCCTCGGGCCATAGTAGTAGGTCTTTCTCCTGGTTTCGGTGTCAAAGTGAAAGCTGCACCACCCCATCTTGATAAGGTTGTTGTATAGTTCGCATGCTCGAGCTAGGTGGTTCGGCTCTCCACACATATTGCAGGTATTGCTGTACTCTCTTCCCCCTACTATCTTTACTCCCCGTCTTGGGTCCATTGTGCTGGGAACGCTTGTAAGGTATGAGCCATCGTTCCTAGATGGGTTGTAGGGGTTTAGTCCAGTATTGCATACTCGGGCTACGAAGTATGAGTAGTTTGCTCTTCTGTCCAGTATGTGAGCAGTCTTTGGATGCACTGCTAGTTCGTTGATTTCGGCCATGCTGATTTTCATTGAGCCAAGCGCATCAATCAGGTCTTGTACTTCTGGGTCTACGTCCTCCGGTAGCTTGGCTGTGATAGGCTGTTTTTTAACTTCCTGGATTGCTTGTTTTAAGTCCTGAACGGATGACCTGGATAGTTTTGTTCTCGTCTCTACGGCTAGATCATGGGCTAACTTTGTCTCCTCTATAGTTTTTCTGCTTGCCGCATGCTTCATTCCTTCCATTTGCTGCTGTATCTTTTTACAGTAAAGGTAGATTTCCCCAAGATTGTAGGACGGCCTTTTCTGTCCTATGGGTCCGTTTGGCATATGGAGCAGGATTCGTTCCTGGTCGTTTGTAGGAAGGCCTTTAAAGAAATAGTACCCCACTTCATTTTCATTGACTTCCTTTGCTTCAACACAAGCCTCACTATACACCACATAGCAGGTGTAATAGTTGGACAATCCAGGATAGTTCTTTGACACCTCCTCCACATAGGCTTCGAGGAAGGACCTAGTTCCCATGCGCTCTGCGGTGTCTTCGTCTCTCCAATGCTCTCTCATCGCTTCTTGTAGTTTCGCCCAGTCTTCTTCCTTGTATGGTTTCATATGCTTGATGAACCGACGGATTTTCGTAGTACAAAAGTCTGGGAGCACTTGAAGCTTCAAATCAGGTCCATAGCCACTGTTCCGAGCCTGTCGATTAAACTCATCTAGGAACTCAGTAACTTCTTTTCCATCAAAGAGGAGATCCGTTTTGCCAGGTCTCATCTGTACTAATACTTTGGCAGTATGCGGCACTTCTTCTTGTGCTTTTGGTTTCCCTCCCTTGGAGCTTCCCTCCTTTCTGTCTGTATCCGCCATTCCTGGAGTGAAAGCTTCTGGTAGCGTGACTGATCCTAGGCTGTCAGAAATGTCGGCCGTCTCTGAGATTTCTGAACTGGAGGTTTCTGACGTTTTCGGGGTATTGCTTCGGTAGCTCTGCTGTCCGGATGACAGGACTGGGGACTGGATTCCTTTTTCGGATAGTAATCTCTGGTGTCCACTTTTCGTGCCTTTCAAGGGCATTGGTGTTTTTTTTTTTTTTTTTTTTTTTCCTTTGTAAGTCAGTAGATGTTTCTAGGTATCTTGCTTACTTCTAGTTCCGGTGTTCTAGTTTCTATTCTTGACTGAATAGTTCTGAATAGTTCTGGGAAACCTGGATTCTTGAGTGTTCTGTACTCTGTTGTCAGACCGACACTCCGCCTTTTATTCCTATAATCTTGACCGCCCTTTCCTGCCCCTGTATGAGCTCCTGCGTGTGTCCTTCTTCTAATTGAACAGTTCTTGAGGTGGCTTCAGCTTATTTCCCCTGCTGCACTGACTATGAAGCCACTAGTGCATTGGCGTTCGTATCTAGCTCAGCTTTCTCGGTAATCTCATACTTATCTTGTTCCGCCTTCTAGCCTCTCTTTATGCAGCAGCCTATGCACCGCATTAATATCTCAGGGTCAAACCTGTATCCACCGGTCGCAGGTGTTCTGCTCCTGCTTCAGTGCCTTCCTTTCTTAGTTATCTGAAAATCTGAGCTCATCTGTCGAGCTCGTCTGTAATCTGAAAATCTGAGTATTCTTTTGAATCGGCGTTTTATTTCTTACTAGTATGTTCCTTCTTTGCTCGATAGATCTTTGACTTCCTTTCAAGCGTACTCTGGTTATTATCCTAACTGCTCGCTAGTAGCGATCGTGCTATTCGTATAGCAAAGGCTTATAGCCGAGCCCCATGGACTTCGCCATTTGTGCCGTTGTGTGGAGTTGGTTGCCCGGCAAAGCCTTTAGCTACACTGATAGCGTGAGAGATCAACTGTTTCTTGAAGACTGAGTTTTAATGAGATGAGATTGTGTTCCACCCTGAGTGCCCTTTCATTGTTCCTCCCTCCCTGCTATATATATATACTTCTGCCATTACCCCTTCCACCGAGCTTTTGCACTCATTTCGTAGAGAGGTCAGAGCACTTCGGTAGCACCTTCGGCACCGGCACACTAGGTAGTTATCTACTTATAATATACTAGAACGATTTACTTATTTTAGAGAAGAGATTACTATAGTACTAGATAAAGCTAATAATCTTTCTACTTCTAAAAAAAGAGATCTTAATCTAGAATCTTTTAATATAGCTTTAGATAATTAGGATTATATAATTAAATAGTAGATATACTAGAGTTCTTTAAAAAACCTACTATAAAACTATAAGGATCTAGTAGTAATATATATAGTATAGTATATATTAGTTAATTATATAATAGACTAAAAGAAATTAAATATAGAGTAGACGATCTATTTATTAAAGAAGGGCTAAAATAAGCTATAGATAAATTACTCTTCTAGTTTCTAATTAATATATAAGGAAGAGCCTTATAACTCGCCTATATATTAGCTATAGAGCCTAATAATCGACGTTAAGTTAATATTTACTATACTTTTAGCTAACTTAGCGTAGTAGGGCTCTATACTATTATATAATAATACTAATATAAATAAACTAAAAGATTTATATATTATAATACTATTAGATCTATATTTTAAACTAGATATCTTTACTAGTTTAGGTTATAATATAGAAATAGTTACTAATATAAGAGAGTACTATTATAGTATTATATACTTATATTAGATTATATAAGTATAAGGCTATTAGGTAGTTAGAAAATAGGTATAAAAGCTAAAGTATATAAATACTATATTATAGGTAGTATTACCTATATATTACTAATATATTAGGTCTATATTTAAAAGGGAGAGAGAATATAACTAATATAAGATAGAATAAGAAAAATACTAAATCGATTATCTTAACTATTAATTTCTATAAAGTATATATTAGTGTTTAATCTAATAGCTTAACGCTCTCTTAGAGCCTAAGAGCCTATTAGCTTATAATAGTAAGACCTAGATTAGAGATTCTTAATTTATAGTATTATTTCTTCCTACACTAAGTAAATATATTTAAATATATTTAATACTCTTCTAAGCTCTAAGGGCCTATTAGCTTATAACTAGAGGCTCTCTACTTTACTTACCTACGTAATATAGTATAGCTTTATAAACTAGAGACCTATTATCTAATAGTATATTAGATTATAGTTATAGAGTATAGTAATTTATTAGTTATAAGTATTCGGGTTAATTTTTCTCCTTAAGTAACTACCTATCTCCTCTACCCCTTTTCTTATAAGCCTCTAGTACCTAGTTCTTCCTTATAACTATCTATTCCCTTTTTATATAGGCCGAATATTATATACTCTACTATAGTACTTTATAGAAATATATAGTCGATATAAAGAAAAGAGTAATATAGTAAATACTAGTACTAATATATAATCTAGTTTTAGTACTACTATAAATCTAGATAATATAGCTTATAATAGCGATAATAAATTATATATAAGCTCTAATAGATTAAATAGTATAGTAGATAATAAAGTAGAATTATATTTAAGTAAACCGAGAATTCCTAAAGATATTACTATAGATAGCTATTAGACTACTAATAAAAGTAGATTCCCTATTATATATACTATAGTTAAAGACTATTTAGCTATATTAGCTACTTCTACTCCTTTAGAAGCTACTTTTTCTAAAGTAGATAATATAGTTATTAAATCTAGAAATAGATTATTATCTAGTACTATTAAATAGTTAATTATTTTAAAAGAACTTAATACTATAAAAGATAAAGAAGAGCTTATTAATAATAATTTATTATTTAAAGAAGAACTTACTAATAATACTATCTTAACTAGTAGAAATAAAGAAAAGGAGAAAGAAATTATAAATATAGAAGATAAAAGTAGTACTAGTAGTAGTAATAATAATAATATATTTTATAAACGAGTTACCTACCCTTAATTTACTAGTAAAAATTAATAAATTACTACCTAATATCTATAGAATAACTAGGTAGAATTAGCTAGAAATTTTACTAGTAATATATATATATATATATTCTATAATCTATTAGAATCTAAAGCTAGTAGTATTTAAATTACGTAAGCTATTAAAGCTTAATCTAGGTTTTTCTACTATTACTACTTTCTTCTATAACTATTTAAGCTATATAGCTATAGCTTTAAGATTTTAAATATATATTTTAATTATATTAAATAAAACTATTTAAAAGTATAATAGGCTATACTCGATTAGGAGTAGTACCTATAAGAGTTAGAAGGATTAAGCGAGATAGACTTCTATCTTAATAACTTAGTTAATATAAGAGATATCTCGATATAACTTTAATATAAGGTATAAAATATATAGTCCTAGGTATAGTAAAAGTTATAGCTTTATATAGTTAGGATCTATAAAGTTATTAAGTAAAACCTAGTATATTAAGCTACTCTACTTCTTATACTAATAGCTTATATAATATAATAGTAACTAGCTTTAAATTCTAATATATTATAGAATATATATATATTAATTACTAGTAAAATTTCTAGCTAATTCTACCTAGTCGTTCTATAGTTATTAGGTAGTAATTTATTAATTTTTACTAGTAAATTAAGAGTAGGCGACTTATTTAGATAGGTAACTTATTTATAAAATATATTAGTAATAATAGTAATATTAGTATAGAGTATATATATAATTAAGATATATTAGGTAGTTTAGATACTCTAGATAGTTTAAATATATTTAATTTACTTACTTTTAACTTATTTTCTTTTTTAACTATTTAATTATATATATTCTATTTTTAGATATAGTAATTATTATAGTAATTATTAACCCTATAATAATCTATCTAATTCTAAAAAAAGTAATCTTAACCTAGAATTCTTTAATATAGCTTTAGAGAATTAGGATTATATAATTAAAATAGTAGATATACTAGAATTCTTTAAAAAGAATTAATTAAAAAAGATTAAATATAGAGTAGATAATTTATTTATTAAAGAAGGGTTAAAATAAGCTATAGATAGATTACTATTATATTTTCCTATTAATAATATTAATATTAGTAAATTAAAAGATTAATATATTTTAAACTAGATATCTTTATTAGTTTAGATTATAATATAGAAATAATTACTAGTATAAGAGAATACTTTATAGAAATATATAATCGATATAAAGAAAATAATATTATAGTAAATTAAAACTATTATAATAGGATTATATTAATTCTAATATAGTATTCTTAGATATATATAACTTTTAAACTCTTTCTCTTTTTACTCTTTATAAATCTTTACTTTTTACTCTTAGTATTACTATTAATTAGTATAACTACGATAAGACTCTTTACTCTACTTTACTCTACTTTATACTTTTTTACTCTTTTAGAGTTTATAGTTAAAGTAATCTACTATTCTATCTTTTACTTTTAAAGTAAATAAATCTTACTACTTATATTAAGATTATAACTAATTTTTCTTATAGATTAAATAATTAAAAAGATACTTACTAAAGCTTACTTTATTTCTACTACTATTAATAATAGTTTAGTAATTAGATCTACTAAGATAGACTCGACTTTAAAAGCTATTATTAATAACTATAGAAAGATTAAAGGTAAGTAATCTACTTTTTAAAGTTTTAATTATAGTAATTTTACTAATTTACTCTTAGATATAAACTCTCCTTATATAGTAGATTATTTAAATACTATTAGAATAGTATACTATTTAAGTAGATTAAGTTACTTTAATAAAGATAGATATAGAGTTACTTTAAGTAAGTTTTACTTTCTTATACTATAGTTTATTAAACTATATACTAATACTATTTTAGATCTATTATAAAAAGTAAATATAGATTTAAAGTATCTTTTTCTATTAGATAATAATAGAATAGATGGTACTTTAACTACTATTCTAGAAAGTATTAATAAATACTTAATTAGAACTAGTATACTCTTTAGAGACTATAGTAAGTATACTTCTATTTAGATTAGAAATAGGTAAGCTAGCTCTTTTAGATCTTATTAAGAGCTTTATAAGTAAGCTAATTATTACTTCTAAAGAAGTAGAGAATATTAAAATATCTTTATCTTCTAAAGAAAACTTTCTTAGTCTAAAAGAAGAGTTTATTAAAGATAACTTTTATTATTTAAATAATCTTAATATTTCTAATAAGATATATTATAGTATAGAGGAGTTAAAGGATATAAGAAACTATTCTAATCTTTATAAAGATTTTATAGCTTCTAATCTAGAAGGACTAGAGTTTTTAGATTCTATTATAGTAGGTAAGAACTAGATCTATATTTTTATAGATAGTTTAGCTAGTTAGAAATTAGTAATTACTATTACTAAAAAGTAGTAACCCTAGTCTATACCTATTTACTAGCCTATAGATATTATACTATTATATAAAGATAGTTACTTAGTAAAACCTCTAGCTATATAGAGAGTATAATTTAACTAATAATTTCTTAAAAGACTAAATTAAATAATATAAGATTATATTTCTAATTAGGTAGATAATAGTAAGAGTAACTATTTCCTCTATAACTATAATATATACTTTAGCTATTACTCCCTCTACTAAGTATTATACTTATTTCGTTTAGGTATTAAAGCTCTCTAGTTATACCCTTAGTACTAGTATAAAACTCTCTAACTTATAATCTTAGCCCTATTAAGCTCCTAGAACTATCGAATATATAAGGGAAAAAAAAATTAAGAAAAATCCTATCCTTTACTTAAAACTAAGCATTTTCTATTTAGGTGCTTAGTTATTTCTATCGGCATCCTCCCTCTCCTTTCCTTTTCCTTTATTCCTCTTAGATCGGCGCAGACCCGTAGCAAGAGAGCCCTGGCTTGAACCGGAAGAGCCACGACGTAACTGCTGGGTTCTAGTAAATGCAGGATGGGTGGGGTTTGGAGATCCGGTAGGTCTCTCAGGAGGGCGTATCTGTGAAGTTTGCTCAAATGGAGTTGACTGGACCCTAGCTCTCTGTGCCAAGGATGAAGGTCCTACTGCTGGCCTACTAGGTCCAGGAGTAGGTGACTAGTATGGGGAGTAGAGGGCGACGCTTGGACGGATAGATTCCTAAACTCAGGAACCAGTGGCTCTCCTAGTGGAGGCGTAGGAAATCGAGGCATAGAGTTCCTGGCCGCCTGTTCCTCGTTACTTAGAGAGTATATGCCCTGCAGTTTCTCAAATGCCGTCTCTTGCTCTACCTGCCCATCAAAATCCCACCACTGCCCTACTCGAGGAGGGTGAACTCCCTGATTAGAAAAGTAGGACCTATCTGGGAGTCTTCTTTCTTGGTCGGGGCCGTACGCCATTTTCTCGTATTCTTTCACTATAGGCCAGAGCTCTTTCACCCTCTGGATTTGTTCAGCGCGTACTTCTGTTGCCCATTCTTTTAGGTCCTCAACATCGTCCACCAACCGATATGTCAATTTCTTCTGCACTAGAGGCGAGTCCCAGCGCACCAGGCCTACGGTAGCTTTAGAGATCCAAGATGAAGAGTCATATGGTAGATCAGCAGGAAAAGGCCACCCTACTCCTCCGTACCGATTCGGGTGACCAGAAGGCGTACGTGGTCCTGCGGTGAGAGTCGTATTTGCCATCATCAGCCCTTGATACGAGCCCATCTCCGGATTCTCCATAGTGGCCATGTCCTCTTGAACCTTCACGTACCATGGCAGTATGGTCCTTCTTTTAATAGTTGCTAGTCCGGTAGAACCATGAGGTAGTAGAGGGTGTGAAATTCTTATATCGCCGATATCGCAGACTTGCTTTGTCCATTTTACACTTGGGTGCTTCTTGGAGAACTCCTCTTTCCAGTCGACACTATCTTTCCATCCTTGAATGTACCCAGATGTGTCCTGGAGGCCGGCTTGCTCCCTCCATTTGATCCAGTCTCCTGCAATGTGTCGGAATCCCAATAGAAGCTCGGTGCATTTCTTCTCATCTTCTTCGTCAAAGGAGACGCTTCCTTGAACCCATAGCAACTCCCTTTCCTGTATGGACGGCTTCTCGCACATTCAAGTCGACATGCCGGAAGTAAGCATTCTGGCCCGGCCTAGCATGCTTTGTGTAATATGGATATGAGATTAGGTGGGGAGTTTCTCTCAGTACAGCATAGACGAGCCAGTACCCAATATCTCCTCGAACGAGTTGTTGGATAGGGAATGGAACATGGTGCGGCACCACCCCAAATTTGATCTCCCATCAATTAGTCGAGTGTGGTAGCTGTACATCTCAAAAGATTCTGTGATTATACTGGCGAGCTCCTCGTCTTCTTCGAATTCTGGGAACATGTTCACCACTACCGATCCTGCTGTATTGTAGGCTTCGACGATGAACTCATAGTCCATTGCCTTGCTAACTTCATCCCAGTCGATTTCTACCCTCAGCGGTCCTAGCCTGTATCGATACGACTTCAAGACCTAGTTTTCCGCAGGTGAACTTGCTATGCGCCTAGCATACCCTGTCGAAATCGTAGACTTGGTATCCGTCTTTTCTCTTGTTCGACCTATTGAAGACTTCTCGGTGATACTCATCAATAATATTCTTCCTAGCCGCATCCGATTACTTCTTGTCACTCGTTTTTGCCAGCATATTGATCAGCCTTGAATCTTTTCGGGCGCAGAGACAGGCCCTTCGTTCAACGACAATAACCTCATCTTCCACTGATATCTCTGGATTCTCAATGGTGCCGAGGCTATCTGCCTCATAATCTGCCAATAGGACCCTCCTAGCCCCTTCCTGGCGAGCAGCTCTGGCTTCCCTTGAGCTGTCTTCGGAGATCGTAAGCATATGGGTTGGTGGGGTATTGGTACCGTTGGCCAGAGTTCGCCTGGCTAGGTGGTTAACGAGTCCTGCCCTACTATTGGTATCTTCAATTCCATCACGGGGCCTTCGCAAATTTATGTCTTCACCATCTTTTCCTGGCATTTGCCTTGGGGAAGCTGGACCCGCAGTAGCTGACTCTGACCTTACTTGGTCTCTTGTCCTTGTGACGTTGTCTAGAATCCCTTCCACCCGGTCTGGGTTTGCTATCGCTGTGGATGTCTCTCGGCTCCACTCTCCGTCTTCTTCGATAGTTATGCGTCGCCCTCCGTATGCTGATCCTTGAATTGGGGATTGGGAACCAACTGCTTCCAGTTCGCTGATCCTTTTTCTGATGCTCCGGGCCCCCTCTGGTGTATAGTCTATAGTAGACTCTTCTCCTGGAATGCGGTGTACCAGAATACCAGATGTATGCCTTCGGAATTGGAATTCTTTCATGAACTCATCTGTCATCACCAGGACTTTTGGGTTTTGGTCTGTATCCGATTGTTGCTGCTTTCCCCACCACTTAAGGGCTTTTTCCTTCCAAGCAATCTCTGCCTTGCTTTGACCTGTCATGGCCTTATCTAGGTCTGCCCTTGAGCAGTCTTCGGCATGGAGGGAGTTAAACTCCATCTCCGTGGATTTACTCCACTCCACACCCTCCATGGAGGTTAAGGAGGAGTTCTAGGGCTGAGTACTATACCTAATTAGGTGTTAGCGTGTTGCAGAGGGGTGAATTAGTTAGTGATGACGTGTGACGCGTTTGGGGTGTTTCATGCAAAGTTCAACCTCATCTTATCGCCCTCACGAGAGAACAGTTGATCAGAATACCCACATACCTATATTTATTCGATAGCTCTTCTTCTAGTAATTATTATGAGTGCCAACGCACCTTATAGAGCTCAATTGAACTCCAAACGCTCGAAGAAGCGCAGCCGGGAGGCGACAAGCGTACTGAATACCGACATTTCCGAAGACTCCGAACTCAGTGAGCTCGAATCCGATGCTGTAGAGGTGCCCACGGAGTCCCAGCATACAAATTGTTTTGACACCTCGGAGATCAAGACTTAATGAGAACACTGTACAGGCTGCTATCTGCCTTAATAACTGGAGCAGGAGTGGGCTCATCGAGCTCGCCACACACGATTTAGAGCTACGAGGATCCTACACTGCCGCAGAAGACCTTATATCTGGCATCGTTGAGGGCGACGGCAAGCCTCCTCTCTTTGAAGAAGAGCTATACAATGACGACGACGACGGCATTAACTTTGGGCACTATAATAATAGGGTGGAGAGCGATCCTAATGAGAGCTAGTGACCTAGATAGTTGGGAGAATTCTACGTACTTGGTTGCCAATCTGCGTGTGTACAGACGAGTAATCGTCAACTATGAATGGAGGCACGTGATTACTTTGATTCACATTGATATTGCGTAGCACTCTACCTAGGAGCCAAGCTTGGTGGCAGCTCACTAACGTTTTGCTAGTGTTTGATCACCAGGCTTAGCTACCCCGTAAAACTCCGTACGGAACTCCATGGAGACGTGGAGTTTCTACGGAGGGAGTTACCTCCCTCCATGCCGAACACTGCCCTTGAGGAGCAGTGCTTTGCTGCCTCTTTAGCGATGTCCATGTTATCCTCGATTTTCTTGGTCATTCTGAAAGCTATTGCGTCGGTCATGCTACTAATCTCAGCTTTCATGTTCCTCCGGTCCGTAGCATTCAGAAATCGATCTTTCTTAGTATTCTTTGCTCACAGCCTTCGAGATCGGATGTTGTTCAAGAACTCAGCCAGGTTTGATAGGTTGTATCTTCGTAGGCAGTAGGACATGGAGATTGTGCCATCTGTGTTGAAAGCTTTCTGTCCTCCGTAGGCACGCAGGACTTGCAGGGTTTGACCATGGCTCTGTCGGATGTAGGTAAAAGCTTGAGACATCTCGTTGGCCCTTCTGTCGCTCCTTCTTTTCGCAGTTTCGATCAAAGGGAAGGTTTCCCTAAAGTTCTTCTGTCCTCCATATTCTGCCATTAGGGAAGATAGGTTCGAGAAGTATGAGCCGCTGGCAGCAATGAGTGCTGTGTTTATGTCGTAGAGAGTTCCAAGACGCCCCATGGACTTCGCCATTTGTACTGTTGTGTGGAGATGGTTGCTCGGCAAAACCTCCAGCTGCACGGAGAGCATGATTTGACTAACGATTTCTTGAAAGACTGAATTAAATGAGATGAGATTGTATTCCTAACTAGGTGGATGATGGTGAGGGTGACTATTTCCTCTGCAACTGCAATATATACTTCAGCCATTACTAGGCTGGTAAATGGGTATAGTCCGATTTTTTTTTAGCTATATCTTAGCCGAATCTAGTCTAAATTAGGAAATTAGTAAGCTATTTTAATGAACTTTTCTAACTGAAATCTTTTATAATATAAAGTTTTTTTATAATACTTAAATTATAGAAGTTATAAGTATCCCTATAAAAGTAAACCTAGATTAGAGTATAGTTAAGAATTTAGCTCTTCTATTCCTTATAGCTTACGTACTAGTATTAGTATTAAAAGACTTTATATTATAAAGTTATAGAACTAAATACGGCCTATTAAATAAGCTATAAATTACCTAATTCGGACTAGTATTTACCGAGATAATCGCTAACCTACCCGTTTACTAAGACTATACCTATTTACTACTCTAGCTATTACTCCCTCTACTAAGCTTTTGTCAGATGAGATGGACAGAATTCGGGCTGACCCAAATTCTGTTATATCCGGAAGCTCTGTTATACCCGGAACGCTCTGCGCTATACCCAGGAGCTCGGCAATCCGAGGTCTCATGTGAGATGAGACGACAGAAATTGGGTACACCCAACTTCTGCTGAGTATCCGAGATCGCGAGTCCGAGGGCTCATCGCGTCATAGATGAGCCACGCAGGGTCAGTACCACTGGAAGACTACTCAACCACTCAACAGAGATTGATGGATCTCCACTATCCGGGCAGAGAGACCTCAACAAGCTTAGCAGAGATGGATATATAAACTGGCAGAAAGCGCAGTAGATAGAGAACAAGCAACACATCAATGGATAACAATTGAGAGCCTTTGCAGAAGACACAAATCAATCAATTACTGCATCATTATCACAGTCTTTTATCACATACCTTGTTCCCATACTGTGCACCCATCAAACCCACTCTCAAATCCGACACCTAGCCTCGGCCTAAGTATATAACTTCCTCTTTTAACCTAGTACCTTATACTAGCCTACTAAGGACTAGTCTATATCCTAGCCTTACTAACTTCTTATAAACTCTTACTTATCTTTTTAATAATTAAGTTAGATATCTTACTAACTATTAAGGATTTATCTACTTATCTATATTACTACTTATATATTTTATACTTATTTAACTCTTTAATAGTACTCTTAAAGTAGATAATTATTTCGCGTATTAATACTATCTTATATACTATCTACTAAGTATCTTTACTTAGCTATATAACCTTTTTATTTAAAGTGTAGCGGGCACTACTTAACTGGGAGTAGTGGGAGTGCTGGGGCTAGAGTTGCGGGATGTACGCGAGGATAGTGGGAGGTATTGTCGGTGTTGATGTGATGGTAGGCAAGTGCTTCACAGAGATTGCGATGTTATAAAGTAATGGGTAAGGAAGTTATTGATCTTGACTACGAGGTTTCTATCTATGCGCAATAGTGCGCCTATATACTTGAGGAGTCTTGGCTGATTAGTTGATTCGTGAAGGCCGAGCAACACGAATCAAACGAATCGGTCACGTGTCCAGGTTGTGATCTGCGTCATCGTACAACCCGTCTCCTAGGTATTCGTCATAAGTATTCCTCTTCTGGTTCGCTGTTAGGTTCTATGGGTTCAAGGTCCGGTGACCTTGCCATAACCGTAACATTAATCTTTATATATAAATACACCTTGTATTAAATTTGCATTAATATATCTCTAGTATTAAGTAAGTTATTAAGAAGTAATGATTTTGATTTTGATTTTTTCATCCGTGCGGATCTGACCCAACCCCAACCCAACCCCAACCCATTTGCCACTCTACTTATACTAGTACTAGAATTAAGCTATAGTATATAGAACTATCTCCTATTACTATTTAAATCCTTTAGAAAAAGTAGTAATACTATCTCTTAAAAGGAAATAATAGCTAGATTTTATAATAGCTAGTCGAGCTATTTAGCTTTATAACTTTGAGCGTAGTGGATATTGCAAAGTTTCGACAAGGTGTTGGTATTTATTGGGAAAGAATGACACAACAGGTCGATGCGCTGCCTCTTGAGGAAGTCTGCCAATTCTTGTACTTGTCGATGGATCCAACTGTGCAGCGGACATTCGCTGTAAACGCCTGCATCCTCATGAAGCTTTTCCTTCCAAACGCACGAGCCAGCATGAAACTGGCCCTTCGGGGTCCAGCACCGAACGCCCACCACAACAGGTTAAGCAGTCACCATATGAGCTAGGTATTGACGATTGAAATAACTCGCGCATACTGCGCAAGGGAGCAATTTGATTTCATCCTGTATAAATCGCTTACTGTTACCTACCAATTTGCTCTACAAATAGAGACAGGCCACGACTATGGAATCCCTTAAACATCGTTCCAAAGACAGTGAGACGCTAAGTGCAGGCGGTGGAAAAAGGGCTACATGTATGCAGCGACACTTGGGGCCAATGCGCAATTGAAATGCGCGTCATACTCGCCGCACTGGCCTTCTTATGCACGTGACGTTCCGCGCCGGAAACATTCGATGGTGGGCCACAACCCACTTGTGGTTCTTTCATATGAATTTCTCGTCGGGCACCAACGCCTCAGCAGCCATGCACCTTATCGACTCAGCGACAAATTTATGGTCCATCACTTCCTTCCTTCTATTCTATTTGGATAATCACCCAGCGTAGTTCGATAAGTGGAACCGTGTCTGGCATCCTTTCGCAATTCTTGCCTACCTATTCACTGCCATTACACGGCCTCTATCCCTCCCTGTATACGCCTAGTTTTTTACACCAGTAACCTTAACAATATTTACTCGATAATTCACGTCACCAAATGGCTCCATAATCGCCAGCCTCATCGACTATATCTTTAAAGCTCGATCCAACCTTATCGTCGTAACCTTAGGATTATATTCTGCGGCCGAGAGGGTGATTACCAAACGAATAATTGCCTCCTTGCGGCATACATTGACCTCCAAATAGCTAAATCCACCCGATCCCATCCCTTTAATAGCTCTACGCTAGAACTTTCGACGTAGAAAACGCCTGGCCGCAAGTCACCCTCCTGGCGATGGATAATGCGGATATAGTTCAAGTGGACACTATCGCGAATGACGACCAGAAGCTCAAGGAAAAGGCTGAAGAATTGGTAGGCAATACTTGAAATAAACATGGCATTCTCTTGCTGAATACTATCTAGTGTGGGGAGCCCGTGGGGGTAGACACAGAGAAGATTGGAGAAGATCTCGAGTCAGTAGACTCATCTGTTTGTGCAATCCTCATCCGGATGAACGGTGGTGGCGGAGCGGTTCGAGTGTATGGGAGCACGATAAGGAATATACTCACGGGTCCAACTGAAGGCGCTAACTTTGTCATGGTCATCATTAGAAATGGGGAGACATGTAGACTGTTTGGGAACCCATCAGTGCGATACTTTCGCCGAAGCGGTTCCTAGAGCCAACATATATTGAATCAGCGCCTCGCTTAATCGGATAGAGAGTTCTATTCTCATGCTCAGTCCATGAACCGATTCCGGGATAATATCAATGAATGGTAATGGTACTCCCCCCCATGAGCATATCATGTGTAAGTTGGGAGCTTGGTCCTGATACTGCAGAAGAAAACTGAGAAGGTTTGAGAACTGAAGATTTACGACCGATTTGTGATTTGCTGGACGTGATTTTTCTGCACGGATAAGTAACTGGCTGCTGGAATAGAAATGGGGTTATTACCGAGTAATTGGTCAGTTAACCCAACGTTATACCCCGGTTGTTGTAGCAAACTGTCTTTGGGTTCGTTTTCGGCGCGCATCTGTTTCATTGGTTGTCCAGTATTTAATGGCGATGCCGTCTCTTCATCACTTGCTAACGCTTGCCCCCGAGAGGTATCGTCCAAACTCGCCAAACTTTGAACCAAATCGTGATACTGATGGTACTGATTTAGCGGTTCTTCTGCTTCTAGTGTACGCAAGACAGTGCAAATATCCGATGAGAGTGGGCCGGTCTTTTCGGAATCCAGCCCCTCAGTAAGGTAGTCGAATGTGTTTTGTGACATGGTACCTACTGCCCATACAGAAGGTGGAAAAGAGTTCGCCCACCTGACTACAGTTTCAGGGCGCAGGTCAGAGATTGTGGCGCATCTCTTCCGAAGAACTTTCTTTCTTGCCTTAACTTGCTTGGAATCAAGAGCTGAGTCTTCTGGGCCTTTGAAAATTTGATTGAGGTTTCTCTTTAATATCGTTTTATTCACTTGGTTTATTGCGTCACGTTCCCGAGCTTGGGCCAAAAGTTTGCTGCCTTCTACGTCGGGAACCGAGTCCGTAAATGTTCGGATCGCCTCTGACAGCTCCGCCGCTGCTTGGGTGATTCTGCTAGCGAAACTGCGAAATGCCTCCTCTTCGCCTTTTACGGGACGCGCCTTAGTAGATTGAAATTTATTGCGCACGGCTTCGACCTGTCCGCATAACTTGTCTAGCTGCGCAGAAAAGGTAGCTGTAGCTGTCATGGTGGCGTTCCAGGCAGAGGACTTGTTGAATGAATGGAAGCGATATGGTTGGTGGGACTGTATCAACTCTATCTTTATTAGCAAACGTAGTAAGTAGGTGATAGGATTAAGCATACCTTCCTTGCGAGACGACTGTGGGAGACAAGAGTCAGAGTTGGGCGTCTAGGGTATTTATGCCAGTCTGCCGAAGTCAGGCGTTTCGGATGTGGTTGGGGTATGTCGACTGAATCCCTGACTCAGGCGCAGCCATCATGATGCAAACCGACGAACAAGAATCGACGTGGCAAATGCCTAGGTCGAGCTCAGACAAATCGCTTGCAAAAGCCATTCTAGCCGTGGAAGCGTCCAAGACGGCTGGCATGCACCTAGCAACTTAACTGGATCGAGCTTTTCGGCGCATCAGAAATCAACATGCAAGCTGGGCGTCTTCCTGAATTAGATTCGTATGGAAGCACTACTCCACAGCTAACATCAGCGGCACAGTCACCCTATCTGCAATCTTCCATACCTCATGCAGCTTCGCAATGAGGGGAATGCTGCTGTTGCTTCTGCAGCCGTGCTCGACAATGCCAGGAGAGAGCAGACAGGGAGAGATATAAAGGTTCGCGATCGCCGTCGACTGTCAATGCAACTTCTTCATCCTCCATTCACACATCCATCCTGCAGAGCATCACCCGCCTGTTACGCTTCTTTGTGACCATATCAAGCTCGCCTTTTCTCGTCAGCATAGCCCGATCGGTCAAGATCAAGTCACGTCCCAGCCGTCACCTCTTACCATACGAAGGCAGCTCGAAGCTTTCACTTGTCCTTATACACCGCGATACTCACCAAGGTAAAAGCAAGCAGTATCCGTTCCGAGGCAGCACGCTCATATTTACCTAGAACTATCTCCGCATCATGTCCAACAATCAATCGAACCCCTCTGCCTCTGCGCCACCAAACACCCCCAATCAAACGACCCAGCAGGGAAGTGGCCCTACGCATGTCGACAAAGTCGACAACAACAGTCATCAACCCCAGAACAGCACGCAGCACAATGACACGCAGCCCTCGGCAGTTATAGCAGTAGAGACTGCAGGAAATCAGGCTGACCGAGAGCTTCAGGCTGCCTTCCACAGGTCCTCTCCTAGTGATAGCTCGGATCAGTGAGTAGTGGTTCGTAGCAAATAACTGGAATGTGAAGTCAACCAATCAAAAGTTTGACAACGGAAGATCAATTCTCCGCTGCAGTCTATATCATGACGCTATCCCGACGAACAAAGACTAGTGTTCGCGGCTTGTAACTTTAAACATATAGCCTCCTCAATGCCTCATACTACCGCACTTATCTCACTTCTTCCAAATGACAATGCCCCTTTGTGAAGCCATTCAAACGACGCCAGCTATTCAGGCAGGAGCCCGCATACTCGCTCCACTACTATTACATTCATCAAATGTCGCGCAAAAACGAACCGAGGACGAACGGATGCGATGGTTCAGATATACACGCGGAGAAACATGGGACAAAGAATTCAATAGTCAACTTAAAGACCTCGAAGCGATTGTATGTCTAGGGACGAGGTGTATCTCTGCTGTCTACTAATATTGAAGGCACCGGACATCAAGCGCGCTGTCGAGAGAAGCCCAAATGTAACTATAAAGAAGATCCGACCTGATACAAAGCCTCCTCAAACCACATTGGAGCGACTTGATGCTGGCTGGTTACAAGTCCCAGCAGGGTATAATGTCTTCCTAATATCCTACGCCTCCGAAGACTGCACGCAGGCGGTAGTTGAAACACGGGCGGATATTAAAGATGACAGCTATGCGGTGGAATGGCTATGTGGCTCTGGTGTGGTGCTTTTTGAATGCATTTATTTCCGAACGGAGCCGCCAGGAATTCCTTACGCTTCCATACCGGTGCCCATCTCGCATTCGATGAAAGGAAATGGCGTGAAATAGAATGCGAATGGACCCCCTTCTTCTCCTAAGTTCATCACGGTGGACGGTGGGGTCCCTCCTTCGCGGCGTCCTTCAGTTCGAGTGCGCACATTTTCTTCTCCCCTCTCTGCTGTTGAGGCTGTTGTATCAGCGCTAGCCATCTCTGACGTGACCATGTTATTGGCTCCTACGGTAGCTCGTATGTCCTGTTGAATCGATTGAAGAACATTTGCCGCGGAATTATCGTCCATGATTTCGTCCAAGCCATTTCCAAGGCCGCCTATGGCGGTAGTAGTGAGCGGAGACTGACAAAATAAAACGCTCGACTGCAGTTGAAATCTGGCTCATGCGGCGCACACAGTAAATCGACGCGCCTCTCCGCACTACCGCCTGGCTGACGAGACTCAAAATTAATGTTCGTACCTGGCCCAATAAGGGCTTGGTAGTGTGCATGAGTTTCGGTATGCCGTTGTACAGTAACTTCGGTGTCTGTCGTGAGCCTCCGATCGTTTTCTGCTACCACCATATCAGCCACTAAAAGTTGGCCAAAGAAGCTACTATGAAAACTCACCCACTCTTGACGTGTTATCTCGCTTCTGCCTCTTTCGTGCTTGCTCGAGTAAATCCCCACCCAAAACCCCATCTTCAAAACCTTGGCTAGGTGTGATAGTTTTGTCCACTCTAGGTAAGCAGGAAGTGTTTTGAGCCAAGACGTCAATGCTGTAAACTCAA
>JAJTIZ010000077.1:0-187989 GCA_021365335.1 Phaeosphaeriaceae sp. PMI808
AGAAACGCTAATATAGTAAAACTTCTACTATAAAATAGAAGAAGAAGACGAATTTAAAGTTAAAGATCTCTATAGATACTAAGAGATAGGACGAGAAGAATTCTAAGATAGGGACTTCTATTAAGAATAGTTAGTTAAATAGAAAGGCTACCTAGAATTAGAAAATATATAGGAACTAGAAATTAACCTATAGAACTGTAAATAACTACTTAATAAGATAAGAAAGAAGTATAACCTACACCCTTATATAAAGATAAACAATTAACTACACTTAACTAAAGGTTATATTAACGAATAAATATAGAAAAAAGAAAAATACTACGTACTAAAATTATAAACTACTTATAGCTACTTGTAGAGTATTAGGTAAGGAACCTAGTAATTTATCGAAACCTAGATTACCCTTAAGAAAAGATAGTATAAAGGAACTCTAATCTAATAATAGAGTACTAGGTATCAACCTATCTTCAAGAAGAGTTACCTTATAATTAATATTATTAACTACTTCTAGAGCTTTAAGCTCCTCAACGAATTTCCCTAACTTATCTATCTACTACTATTTACGACGAGCTAATAGTTTTCTTTATTTTAGAGACGATCCTTCTTAGCACGCGCTACTAATAAAGCTTACAACGCCGCTACCTCTACTATATTAGTATCAATCTCTTATTACTCTAGATAAGCTAATTCCTTATCTAGTCTTAAATAATTAGAAACTAGAACATCTACTAGAACGTATACCTTTACACTATTCTAATAGTAGTGCCTATACTCTTTCTTTAATAATAATATTTAATACTCTAAACCCTTCTTAGTATAATATTAATAAGATACTATAGCGAGAACTCTAGTCTAATTTATATAATTACTAGTAGCATAATAATAGGTAGTACTGCGAGAAACTATTAGACTAGATTTATAAGGATATAAATAAGAGAGAGGGAGGATAGTATTACGAACCTTAAAAGGGAGTACAATAATTATATAGGAAGATAATAATAGGAAGGTAGTAGGGACGAGTTAGCTAAAGGGTCAACAAAGGTAGACTAATAGATAATACTACCCCGTAGATATACGTAATCCTACGCGCTTAGTAGAAAGCTAACATAGGATAAGTTATATGTATCCTACGATATACTATAGGGTCTTATAGAGTACTATAGTTAGGATAGTATAGGATAGTATAGGATAGCATAGGATAGTAATATATATAATAATAGATAATAAACCCCTAGGGCTTATTATATTCAACTCAATATAGTATAGCAATTCAAGTTATTACTTCTACGCTCTATTGTGACTAAGCAAGACTAAATCCCTCTTACCTTACTCTATCCTTAAGAACTAACCTTACTCTATCGATATACTATAGTATCTTAGTAGACTCTTAATACTAGGTTCCTATCTACCTCGTACTACTCTTGCGTCTATAAAGGCTCTACTATCTTCTAGTACTTATACTTATTAACTAGAGTATCTAAAACGCTACTATAGTATATATATACCTTAATTATATTATTAATAGTATTTATACGTAGTATAGTAGATAGAGGTACGTATAGGCGCTAGGGTTTATACTCTACCTAGAGTCTCTAGAAACTAGTATTAGTATTATTAAGCTACGTAGCTTTATCCGCCTAGCTATTATTATAGTAGTTCTTATAGTATAGATAGAGGTAGACGGCAGCGTAGTAAGTAGGTAAGGCGTTAAGCTTATAATAGTACTTATTAGCTTTATCCTAGGTAGCGTAGATATTAATATAAAGGTAATCTTTAGGAGCCTTACTATAGGCGTTAAAGTTAACTTAATTATATATACTTACGTAAGCTTTAAGTAAGTTAAGGATATATTTAAAGATAGGTATAACCTTATAAATTATACTAAACTTACTATCTTTAGAGCGCCCTTTAAGTTACTTAGTAGTAAGCTTTAGCGGCCTTAAAGCTTCTTAGTACTCTATAATTACAGCCTAGTTAGCTAAGCTAAGCCTAGTTAATCTTATCTAGTTTAGTACCTCTAGTAGTTTATTATTATAGTAGGTAGCGTACGTATCTTTAATCGCTATTACGTTTATATAGTAATTAGTATATAAGTTATACGTAGCTTAAAGTTTAGTAGCGCGCTTAAACGCTATATAGAATATATTCTAATAAGTAATAACTAGTTTAACTAGCTTAAGCGTTTAAGGCCTCTTATTAGCTAGTAACTAGGCGTTAACCTCCTCTTAGAGTTAGTAGAAAAGATTATATTATTACGGCATTTTAATATAGTTAATTATATTAATTAAGATACCTAGTAGGCTATATTTACACTATATTAGTATATACTCCTCCTCTATCTTATATTACTCTTTAGCGTTATTATAAGCGTCTTTATTAGTACTAAGTATAATCTTTTAGCTAATAAGGTTAAGTATATAGTAGATATAATAGAGGCGCTAGTCATTAAGTATAAAGTTATAATCTCTTATAATTATAGTAATTGCGGTATTATTATTATTAGTATTATTAAGTATAAAATAACCTAGCTTTTTAGCTATAATACTATATAATTTCAGTATTTAAGTAATCGCTATTACAATAGCCTCGCCTATATAGGCGCCTATAAGTTATAGTAGATTAATAGGTAAGTCTCTTATTACTCTAGTAGCGTTAGTAAAATAAGTAATAATACTAAAAAAAGTAGTATTTACTACCCTTTATCGTCTAGCTATTAAAACTAATATAGATCTTACTTATAGTAGATAATAGAGCTTAGATAACTTATAGTTATAGGTGCCTAAAGAGTTATATTATAAACGCTGCAATACTTACTTAACTTACCTATAGTACTATCTCTCTCTCTAGGTTAAGATACTTTATTATCTTATAAAATCTTAGTATTATAACCTTATAGAGTAGGTAGTTATTTTCAATAAGCTAGAGTATAAGAAGCTACTAAAAGTACTATAAGTTGAAACTACCTAGTACGTTAGTAGTCTCTTATTATATATCTCTACTAGTAATAATATATTAGCGTAAAGAGAGCTACCTATACAATTATATAGTTATTAGTAGGTATATTCTTTTACTATCTTTTATAAGATTATACCTAGCCTTTCGTAGGCTAAGATAAGTAGCTACTAACGACGTAGCCTTTATAACGTTAATAATACTACTATAGCTAGCGTTAATAACCTTATATAAGTAGTAGTATTTATATATAAACTATAGCTTAGATAGGTCTTTATATTTAGTAATATAATAGCTATATTAAAAGACCTAGCTTTTAGGGCGTTTCTAAGTCGCTAGAGGCTTTATATACTTAGGTAGACGCTCCTAATTAATACCCTTAAACTTATCTATAGGAGGAGTAGTATTATCTCTATCTCTATTATCTTAAGCCTCTATTATAGCTACTATACTAGCGCTACTACCCTTAATAGGCGGCGTAATCTCTACCTCTAGTTATAACTCTAATAACTATAACTTAAATATTTACATTATATACAATAAAATAGTAGTTTAGGATATAATAGCTAAAGCTCTACGCGGTAATTAGCGTTAAGATAGAGGCCCTATATCTAGCGTTAATAGAGGCTGCGAGGTAGGAGTAACTCTCGTACGTTTAGCGGTCGAATTAGTAGTTAAGATACAACGTTTAGGCGGCATGTTAGGTAATAAAATACTAGAAAACGCGTCAATATAGGTTATATAGATAGTAATAAGGTGTTAAAGTAAGCATATATATAAGTAGGCGCGGTAGTTAGAGATAGCTAGGTTTAAAGCTTTTTCTTAGCAAACAATATAAATATACTAAACAAATATAACCCTCTATATTTATTTAAGTTGCTAAATTATATAAGTATATTTATTTGAGTTGTATTTGTATTTGCAAATAATTTAAACAAATACTTGCAACTTATTTGTTTGTTGAAACCTCTGCAGTAAACACGGTGTGATAGCAATTACAAGAAACATAAGGCTTCAAGTTTCCTGTTGATTGCTGAATATTTTTGAGCTGAGTCGAGTAAACTAAAGAATGTATTCTGCCCGGGGTGATGCGAATTCCTACTTTGTCGCTCTGTTTGTTCCTTAGCCTAACCTACTCTAGTCATGTGAAAGTAGGGGCACTTGAAACTGTAGTTCTGGACAACAAATTGATGCACTAGCAGCAAGAAAGGAGCCCTATGGGTCGGTTGGCAGATTCTTCTGAGATAAGAGAAGCCATCGTCTTTCAGGCATTTACAACCCAATGATTGGGTATTAGTGTGCTTTCAGCATTCAGATGATCTTCTGCCCCTACCCAGGATAAAAGGTATGACAGGGACATATACACATTTTGAATACAGTAAGTAACCTGATTCGCGTGGATAACTAAGCGAGACCTACCAAAATGACAGAATCTAGAGCTGGTGTCACAAAGCCCAGACGACCAATAGCCCGTAACTTTTGCCGCGCCAAGAATATTTGCTGTACGTCCTCCTTCCAAGCTTGCCTCGCCCTGTACTTAAATGTTGCTCATCTGTGTCTTGCGGGTGATGGGGAAAGCCCACAGACACACTAATGTTGGAATGCGGGCCGGGCTCTGATGCGGAACCTGGCGGGCCGGTCATGGTGAGGTCGAAGGCATGAGTAAGAGCTTGTTTAGCGGGTGGCACCGCCATCGTGCTAAATTTGCCCAATTTGATAATTTTACACTACAAGTTGGACTACAGAAAGTCTTGAGAAAAGATCTTTTGCCAATAATAACACCCTATTAAACGCGGTAATGGCGAAAACCTTATTTGTAAGACGCGTATCCACGTGTCTTTGGACGCGACTTTAACACACACACTCAGTTGTCAACCCAATACTATCTGCCATCGAGCCTTGCCTTTTCCCACGATGCCAGTAACCATGCGATTCCCTTCTAAACCCTTGAGGGGCGTTACCCGTCCTCCTGCAGCTACTCTCAGCTACAGCATGCATGGCTACCTTTTAAATCCTATCGCACAACTCTTTCCACCACCTTTGCCACAGCGATTATGTAGTCCTCCCCCCATAAATTTTCTTTAAAGCTGCCGAGCAGATCAAAACTTTTGCGTCAACTAGATTTTTCCGTATCCGTAAAGCCCCAGGCTTCGATGCTAAGAGCCTCATCTCCATTACTAAGGAATGCAATACTCGCGTTATCTTCATTGATTCTGTTGCTAACATGACTAGTCTACTAACTACAAACATTCGTGACTTCGCCTATCGAGTATTCCACCATCCTAGCTGGGAGAACCGTACAATCATCATAGACGTCACTAAGATTTGTTATGATACAATTGCACTTGTCGATAAAATATTAAGTAGATAGTCTTGAGTGCAAAACCTAACTCCATAGGTTTCAATCAAACTAGGCGCACGGTAGCTGGTATTATCAAGGGATTCAACTCATTAGTTAGCATTGACAAACAGGCGACATATACCGCCCTCTAAATCATGAAGGATAATGGCTGCGCCTCCCTTGCAGTAAGATGTGGAATTCGAGGATCCGATTTTATGAAGTACAACAACCAAAACACTCTCTGCGCTCACTTGGAGGAGAAATAATAGGTATCCTACTCCGCCCGTAATCGTCCAGACGTAAGACATTAGCCTCAGGTAGAATTTACATGTACTGTTTCTACAGTTAAGATTGAAGACGGGTATGCAAGCATCGAGGCAAACTTTAGTCTTTTAATAAATAATATCAAAAAGTTTAACAAGGAAACCTGGGGTTAGCTATCTAAGGGTAGAACTACAATAGGTCGTATGTGTTAGCGAAGGTGATACGCCTATGCCTATTTAGCTCGAAAGGGTATATTATGTTTGTAGTCACACCGTTTGCACGATAAGCCGTATAGGCACTAGGTGGTGTAGTAACCTTGCAAAGTTTGTAGGAGAGGTAAGTAATGCTACCCTTAGCATTGTAGAGATCCTTAAATATACCTACTTAGAGATAGTAGCTTGTAATCAAGTATGATACTAATAGATATCATAGGTATAATCTAATAGTTCAAAAATCTGTAGGTTTATAAGGACTTATGATGTAGCATACAGTTATGTATATAGGGCATATAGCAGGCGCCGATCTGCAACAGGTAAGATAATCAGAATTGACTGAATTGAGGGCTATTTATTGAATTGGTGTTGGAGTATCCCTACCTATTTAATCTATCTCGGAGCCCCCTGCAGATCGTTAAGCTTACCTAACTCTCCTCGATTACGTGTAGGCTCTACTTCACCACAAGAAGCCAATAGCGAACTTAAGTTAAGAAGCGCAAAACCCATGACTATTATCGAGACTAAGCTATATAGGAACAATAGAAGTTATAGACGCTAATCTCAAACGCGGTTATATAATTGCACCCTCGTTTAATTTTCTCTACCTTTTTCGCCGTTTATATTACCCCACCCCCTCTTGGATCCTACCCGCCTTCTCTAAATCAAGCATAGCCTTCCCCTAAATGTTCTTGTCATATTCTAGTGAGGCTATAGCGATTATTACTTCAGTTTACTAGATGTCCACATGATTAGCTTTGGTTTGGGCATATAAAGCAAAGACTTGGTTACTTACCCTAGTCCAGCAAGCATTGATATTAGCGAGCAAATCTCCAACAATCTTGCCACCACAGGCAACCCTCGCACCCAATATTGCGCGATGATCGGCGCCTGGTACACTCAAAGCGAAGTATGCAGCCGTAGCGCAGACGCCGACGCCACCAACAGAACTAATTAAATAGCCGGTAGCACAAGCCCTGCAGTTTCCAGGGTGGGGAGCACGATTGCAGCTACTGATGAACTGTTTTGCTCGCGTACTGGCGAGATCAGTATCCCTCTGCTTAGTCGCATCAATGGCTGCGTCTGCACGGCGCTGAAGCGCAGGCGTACGGCGATCTTTCTTATTCTTCGAGGCTTCCTCCGCAGCCTTGATCAAAGCTGTTTCATCGATCTGGCCGGTGCAGCGAAGTTCAGGAAGAATCGGTAAGAGCGTCTGCTCGACTAGTTCAGTGTAATCGATTCCCCCAATTGATGCATTCCTCTCGGTGGCGGGACCACCTAGCTTGCAGGTGATACCGGGAACCGTGGCCTGTATTTCGGCCGCGAGCTGTCCCCAGAGAGCTTCGGCATTGGAAGGCTTGATAACCTCAGCAAAATAAGGCTTCATTTCAGGAGCGATTTTCTCAAGGTCAGAGACGTGAGTATTGGCCTGAGCACTGAGGGCAATGCCCAAGAAAATAGCTAGAGATCTGGTGCAGACCATGGCGTTGGTAACAAGGGAAGAAGTTGGTAGTGTGTAAAGACCTTTGCTATAGATGGAGACTTATTGTAGTTGGTGGTGGATGTTATGGGGAGACATAGACTCTTGTATTTATACACAAGCCCCCACCCCCTTGTTGCGTTGAGCTCGGATGATGGGCTCAGGTGATAACTCTTTCCGCAATTGTTCTGCTCAGATACACGACATGGATACAAACTGGTGAACGGAAATTTCCACTGGCCTTTTGTGGTGTGGATACGATTTCACACCGAGCCCATTCCTCTTCAGCATACTTTTAGTCCTAGATTGTAAAAGACGGCAAGAATAAATGCCTCGCGCTAAAATTGTGCTCTGATAGTCGGAAGTCAGACTGGTGTGAATATGTTTGATACACCAAATAGGCTAGCTCAGCTCGTATAACGACAATGATCAAGGTAAACTCGTCGGCTGTTTACTAATAATATTGATGGAAGGGTGCGTATGGTACGTGTGCCACCTGGTACTCGCCACACTGAGAAGTAAAGGCACTGACATCTTGAGTAGCATTCGGTCAAATGCGACTTCGTAAAGCATTGGCTACACTAACTCGGTCCGTATATGTAAAATGGTTTCACCGCTTCTTGGTTCATCTTGAACTCCTCCAAAGTGCTTATAAGGACGCTGGTTTCCCCCATTACAAGAACATCATCACACAGTGACTTCGATCTCAGCTTCCCAACACTTCTTCATTCACTTCCCAGCCCCAAGCCTCAAGCCTAATCATCACCATGCAATTCTCTGCTACCCTCACCCTCGCTTTGGCGTACCTTGCCCAGTAAGCTCGATATCTCAATAAAAGTTCGCCAATTCTCTAACCGCATTCCTCTAGTCTTGGAGCCGCATCTGCTCTACCTGTGGAGGCTGCTGCAGAAGGCAATGCCTCTGACTCGCTAGTAAAGCGCAATGACTACTGGCATTGCGCATGCCAGTATAGTCCTAACGGCGCCATTGACCCCATTACCACCGCGCGAGTAGTGGACTTCAACAGTGGCCGCTGGACACTCGGTCCGTTCAATTACATCTTCTACTAGTTATTGAGTTGGAACTAACCCAAGGCAGAGACCTTCGAAAGGGTCCGATTCCAGGGAGGAGCCAAATTCACCGGTACTTATGTGAGTTCTAAAGCATTCGCCTTAATAAATCTGATTTGGTGCTTACGAGACTACTAGGCTGTTCCTGTCAAAGGCGCTGGCAAGATTGGTGGGCGCGCATTCTACAATGAGTGCCGCCAGAACGGTGCCGGTGATTCTACCTGCTTTTAAATTCGACCGCAGTAGAGATTGGGTTGTTAGTGACGAGTATTGACTTGTACCAAGTTTTTCTATAGCTCTGATCTGATTGTAATGCCATTTTTTGCTCTATAACCCTTGCTCTTCGTGAATTATTACTGGTGCTGATACACGAAGAATCCACCGTGAATTATGAATAGAACTTAGGCCATACCGTAAAACCCCACCCAGACATAATGTAGGCCAGGGTTCTAGGGATGGCTTGCAGGGGTGCAATGATCCCGTTAGACCCTAGCCCACTTAGGTCTCGTGTGCGAAATTTGAAGGTACCCTGAAAACTACTATTACGGCGGGCTGCGGGCCTTTTTTCGGCGCACATACACAATACCACGTACACTAATAAAGGCGCTAAGTTCTTAGCATAAGATATCCTTTATGTACCAGGATGCTGCTGTAATCGGGCCCTCTAAGCATATTGCGTGACAATCTGCTATTGAAGTCAGCTAATATGCCGTAATCAGGAAACGTATAAAAAGACGGCCCGAGTGCGACTCGGATGGAACACCGGGCTAGGTATTTATATGGAATTTATGACTCCATCACGAAATAACACAAAGCTGCCAAATGAATTATTCTAAGCGATTCAGTTGGCATTGTAGTGGGGTCTTTTTTTTTCGTACGAATTGACTGGAAGTATGGGAATATTTACGACCCATGAAGAAGTGTGATGAAACAGTCAGGTGACTAGCAAGAAGAATTCGATAAACGTGCGATACTTGCTACTCGGAGAACTACCGAAAGACAAGACAACTATTGGTATCTCGTAGGAGCTTCGCCTCTCGTGCATCAACAGCCTTCCATCTTTACTATCGCATTTCCAATATTTCTCCTCTTAAAACTTATTTACACGGGTCCTTCAGTAGAGGGATACATTTCAGCAATTATATCATCGTCTCCATCCTTTCGACTCTTTCAGATATGTTGGCAGAGCTAAGACACATTTTCCTGGTACCAAAATGAGCACACTATAGTCTATTGTGTGCTATGTGTTTTCTCTTGTCCGCATCGCATGCAACAATTAACGCCGTCCTGCCTATAAGGAGTTCAGTGGCATGTGATGCACTATCAGCACAACTAGTGCTCACTGAATTCTAAGCAGATTTCACTTCTCAGACGGAAAAACAACACCCGCAAGGCGAAAGTTGTGTGGGGGCAATGCAAATTGAATGACGCTTGTAGCTGACACGCTTGCTTGCGTGTTCAACATTGCTGAAATATCCTTCCAATAGGTAAGCCCAAGCCTAGTCAATAATGGGGTGTAGCGGCTAAACGGTGAAGTAGATATGAGGTGTTCTGTGTCCTAACAAGCTATATGTTGGTAATGGTGTGTCAAGGTTCACATAATATTAGTTTGAAACTGGCTTAAACGGCGGACGGACGTTATTGATAAATTGAGATTGGCAGAGTTCTCATGAATAGCAAATAAACTAGACACGGGCCGGTAACTGCACGGTATCACGCTGCTCTTCAGTTATCTTCCTAATGCCTATCTCTCACCCTGGTCATTCTTTTGTGCGAAATCAAGTTGTCATTTAATACTACTGCAGTCGATTAATCCCATCAAAATGGCATTCCTTATATCAAATTCGCTTTTGCTGTATGGCAGTCAATAATGCTTTCGGTGCATCTACCGTCTCCTACCTCTTGCAACGTGCCGTAAAGCCGCAACTGCCATTTGATGAACAGACGACGTCTGATTGTATTTGGTAACACGATCAGAGTAGCGTGGTCCCCTGAACCAAGATTCTTGACGACAATTTCATTACTTGAATAGTTTCGCAGGTTGAATTCTTCGATTTGTGCCAACGGCGCCGGCCTCACGACTGGAAAGTCGTACTGTGTCGACGCAGCTTTCGATACTGTTCCAACGCCAAGCCCAACACCTTCTACAGCACCTTTTAATGGTTAGTTAGAGGAAATCTTTCAAGCTATGGGAGTAGCTATAACCAAGTTACTCACAGGTATCGAAACCCAACAGCCTGCACAGCCTGACATGGTAGGCAATTGCGATGCATTTTACTTTGTCAAGTCTCACGATACTTGTGCTGGCATTGCGCAGCACTTGGGAACCACTGTTAGTTAATTGACGCAGTGGAGTACAAATACGAGCAGCTCGTGCGCAGAACTCTTAGTAGAAACATACGTTTGCGTGTTCATTATTGGGCACACGCCAGCTAGCTACACCCTCGCCCTGACCCACCAAGGCCTCGAACAGGCGAATCGAAGTGGCCCCTACGGAGTTGATGCAGACATAACTGCAAAATCTGGTATTACTCTCGCACAATTCAGGTGGAAATAATTGCGCAGGTCTCCGGGCTCAAGCGTACGCTTGCATCTCGGTCATTGACCACACGCCAACGCCAGCACAGCCAGGCAATAGCATTGCCACACCGCTACTGACTCAATCTGGAATGATTTCCTGACTGCAATAATCAAGTTCCATTTTGTCGAGAGTGAATAGAATTAGCCAACGGTTCAGCCGAAGTATGTTTCATTGGCTAGTTTGTACACGTGGAATCCAGCTATCAAGGTGGATTTGTACTAGTATGTAGGCACAGACATATCGGTGTGTCAGTGGTCAAGTCTTCAATGTCCCCGGCCGCGTTCTTGAAATTCCTAGGTGCCGTGTGCGGTGTGATGTGTCTGTACCGTTACTAGCTTACCTAATCTGCCCGATACTGTCTTCGGTTAGTATACCAATCAGAGATGTGGCGCAGTGGCTTGACCACACAGGACGGGGGGCACTACGCGCACCACTGCAGCCCTGGCCCATTTAATTTTCTAAGGCATGTTTACGGACTCAATACTCAAATTGAGGCCGAGTAAGCGCCTGACACGGTTGTCTTGAGATCTGCTAGATCGAATATAAAACTAAGTTTTCTGACTCAAGTGGAGAAGCAACTACCGAATGGCCTGCAGGACAGGGGCTAATGCCGACGGAAACCTCCGGGTCCCACACAATTTACAACCCTAGACCCAGACCTCCCATGGGGCATATAGGACGCGCTCAGCTATGGATTTTTAGTGTTACAACACTAACCATATCAAGCGTTTCTTGTTTTAGCTAGCTATCTGTGCTGTTTCTTGTGACATCCACCCGCCGTTTGGTGTTGCCCGCTTCCGAGTGTTGTGCTGGGGAGCTTTATTACATATATGGGGTTAAAGAGAGGTTTTAGGGGAAAGGGCAGTATTTGTACGTCAAGTGCATCGTCACTAGCGGGCAAGCACGTTATTTGCTTCTTTGAGACTGATTCCTTTTATTCATTCAGGGAGCGATGAAGAATTCAAGGCATTGGAAACTCTAGTTTCTTCAGCAGCTCCCATCTTCTGAATTACAAACAACAGTCCTCTGATCGCATGGAATGCGATGTTGATGTCGCTTCGGAGCAGGATCTTTTAGTGCGGGCCTTAAAAGCACGCAATAATACGTAGTCTAACTACAATTCCGATAGTTCAATCTTAAAGTGGTACTTGCAGTACCCGCCCCTGTCAGTTTAGAAGGGCAAGTTACCGCTATGGCCGGAGTCTTTATTGAAGCGCATTACGCCATAGTAGCAAGCAGCCATTCTCGCTTTTACTATTACGCACGGCCCTGCGACTCGTAAAGCACTAGCTGCACTAAAAACACTCAAAGAAACATAATCATGCCAAGGCGATCCAAACGGTCCATGCGTTCGCGCAGGCGGTCTTGCATGATGCATTGCTTGCATTTGACGCCGTTCACGTGATGGATTATCGTTGCTTGAATATAACGCTGCAACACCGTCTTCCATCCGACAAAACGTACAACGCCTTCATGGCACGAAGTGGGAAAAGCTGGACAGATTCAGCTCACAGCAATCAGAATGTGGCTACAAAATATCGCGACCAGACAAATAGTAGTGGACTTTACAGGCTATAACGAATACGGCAAAGCCAAAGAATCCAGCCGCCTCTGAAAAGGAATCAGATACAGAACATGCTCGTATACCAATCAATCTTCTTGGCAGTCCTGTCCAAAAGAATGGGATTGGAGAAAAAGGAATATTGTCTCAAAAACAGCCCTCACCTAACCTACGTCCAGCTCATATTTCATGCCGCAGGAAGCATATCACCCGCCGCCGGCATTTTGGGATAATTTATCAAAGGTCTGGTTAACGAAGCAAGCGTTGATAGAGCTAGACCGAAGAAACAGTCAAGCACGCCCATCTCCTTCTCACTCGCCGCATCAGCGCACTCGCCGCCCAGCTACTCGAGACTTGGTCGCGAAACAGACGGCCACCGGTTTCCAGGCTGCCGATAATACAGACTATCTTTCCCGCTGTAGGCCAAAGAGTCATCTAAAGGCTATAGGATCGCTAGCAAGGCACGGTGGTCCGGATTTGTCAGACCTCAGGAATGTGAGTACACCGGAGCACTTCTCAGCTGCGGAACTGATAGCCCTAGTACCCTGAACCTACTTGCCGTTCAGTGAGCCCTATTCAGTCGGCGCAGAACCAACTACGGGGTTCCGCTACTATCCCGAGTACCAAGCCTACCACGAACACGACGAAAGTAAAGAACACAGGAGCTTACGACCGTAACTTTCACCAACATCTTGTTGATCATAGGATCTATCCTGATGAATACGAGCACCCGGATGGAAGTGTATCTGTCGGACCAAAAAACTTGGAGGAACTTCAACGGATACTAATACAGCCTCGGTTATCCCTTTCGCTATCTCAATTCTCTGACAGAGACTTTAAGGATTTCAAAAGAGCAGATAATTATACTGCTAAAGAAGAACAGGTATCTGAATTGTGATTCCCATAATCGAGGGTAGGGTTAGGAAGTTCAACTACCGCTCAGGTGGAATCCCATTCCTCAATCTCAATCCACTAACGAACGGTACGCTCAAGTCAGCTACCCCGGATATCTACTATGGTGCGCGGTCAGATCATCCCTTCGACGCAGCACGACCTTCCTATTGCGCCAAACTTCTTCTTAGAGGTAAAAGGGCCAGATGGAACTGCCGCCGTAGCTAAGCGTCAAGCGTGCTACGATGGCCCGTTAGGAGCAAGAGGCATGCACAGCCTACGGTTTTGTGGACGGAACAAAGAAGCCTACCAGAATGCTTTGGCTATCACATCGACCTACTGTCACGGTACTTTGAAAATGTACACCACCCACCTAGCCGCACCATCTAGTGCAGGGCGCCGTCCCGAGTATTATATGACTCAGCTACGGTCTTTTGCTATGACCGATACTCCGGAAACCTGTGCTGCTGGATATCGTGCATACAGAAACGCACAAGACTAGTACAAAGAGCAGAGAGATGAGGCGATTAGGCAGGCGAACGAGAGAGCCAATGTTGTGGAAGCCAAAGCACCAGCTAGCGAACTTGCCGCCAGCCCAGCCGACGACCGTGGAGATCATAGCAGGAAACGTTCCAGAAGATTTTCGAAAAAACCACAGACCCCACGGAAGCGCCATCACGCCGATACAAAATCGTAATGGCCGTTGCACTATCAGCCGAGAGGGGGACGCGTCAACGCCCAAAGCTTAAGATGGCAAAGAAGCGGAAACGAGGTGGGGGTGCTCGTAATATATTTCTGTAGTCGCCTGCTCCTTTGATTACCATTTGCACTACCTATGGCTTTGCGTTGACGCAATAGTAGTTATTTTTAACAAAGATTCGACGTAATGAATCTGAATTTAGTCATTTTTCTTTTCTTCGCAATACTACTTGAAGAAAGCTCCTCTTCTTACCGAACCATGCTCGCCACATCTTGTCTCAAGACTAGGCGAGCTGCACCTTTCAATGCTGCAACATCTCTCCGTGCTGCAATTCAGCGACCCTACTGCGCCGCAGCTGCGAGAACTTTCCACAACGCGACACCAGAGTTCACCCACTTGGGACCGCTGAGAACACTTGTCACCAAAGGAATCTCTATTCGAGTTGGCGACCCCGGGGAAGCCTATGTGTGTATTCCTACGGAAATCGGCTATGCGCCCTTAAAAGCTAGCTAATCGCGATCTCCACTTTCGCTAGGTCTCCTAGGCCTTCGTTATCCGAGGGATTTATTTGCGATTTTAAGTTACAAGAATAAGAGGGCCCCGGTACAAAGAGCTGAAGCTGATCAAGCGCCTTTAGACCTACTACAATCCCCCTTTGATGTAATCCCTCAAACGTCAATTTAGGGGGATGGTCAATTTTAAAACAAAAAATGGTAATCAAGGATCGCTATATATTAAGTACTACCCCCCCCCCCCCCCCCCCAGAGCGAGGGTCTATTCAGTTCGTTACCTTATTGCGTCCTCAACTGACCACCTTCCCGATCGAGTTGAAACCGATATCTGTCAAGACAACTTATTATACTCCCAGGAAATCGTTCCTCGAGCGTCAACCAATGGAAGCCTTATGGAAACTCACAGGTGTGTACCCACTTTGTGTATACGTTTCTTGCCTTGTTTTTCCCACGGTTGAACGGACCGGAGAACGTTTTCAGGCTTAGCGAAGGTGAGAGTTCCTCCTGGAATCAGCCGCAGCATTTTATGATGCGCTGTTACAATTCATCAACATTGCCGACACCTTCAAAATCCAACGATTTTCACACCTATACAGCCGAAATACCAGTGCACGTAGAAACGTAACTGTCTGCTATATTGATAAGGTAGTGGAAAATCGCAGTCGGCGGGCAAGTAGTGTGAATTTATGTATAAAGCAGAACAGAAACTACGTGAGAAAAGCGCCGAGAATGACATGAATGAAAGGTTCAATGTCTTCCCCCTTGCTTTGAAATTCATTATCCAGTCGTAGAGATCCACCTCGTCGGCGGCGCAACAGATGTCACGTATGCCGTGGCCATGGTGTGTTGTAGCCGGCTTTCACAATACCCCACTACTAACGAGTCTTTGCTACTCATCATCAACGCTCTTCTTTGTTTTAGCTCTACTGTGGTCGATTTACCGTGCGGATTAAGTTGGTGGCGGATATTGACTATGTGAGTACACGAACCGGTACCCTAATGACTAAGGCCCTCCCTTACTTGGATCCAGGCGGAATCAGAAGATTTACTCACCAAAGTCTATAATGAACGCGATTTCAAACCGCCTCAGGATCGGAGCAGGCACGAATGTGAAGAACACTTGAGAAATATTCTCAGTTTCATTCACCCAGAATCAGCAAGGCAGTATGCATGTATCACAAAAAGAATCCTCTATCAACTTTCATCAAAGAGGACACGATGCAGATTTTATCACACCCACAACAATATGGCGACGAGGCCCATTGCTCAGCATAGAAGAAATGCAACGTATCGTAGAAGGGTATTACGCCAAAATACCAGTCGAGCAGAACAACTCCGTAGATGTACAATATTGGTCTCTCTCATGGTTCTACGAGTTTCATCTCTGCCCATAATTAGATGAACTTATATACAAGGTGCGAAGTTAAAGAGTGTAGGCCTTCTCTTTCTAAAATTTCGACAAAACCGTGAAATGAATTATTATTGTCGCAGGGGGCAGTCTCTGCAATTCTTAGATTCATAATTTCTACGTGTTTTTAGCTCCCAGCGCAAAAAGCAGACCTGTAGCTTTCATTACCTAGATGTTGGGTGGACATCTTTTTTGAGTTTTCTGATATTTTATGCACCATGCCTTCACAGTGTATCGAACGTGCTCGCACGTAAACCATACTTCAATATAGTCGCATAAAGTGATTGTCGATAGGAGGAGACAGAATGCGGCAGATTAGGTCTACTCTTTACGATGATGAAAGATGGTTTTGATACAGAAGAGTTTATATAGAAGCAGTTGTGTGAAGCCATATAGATGCAGATATGAGAAAGCTTCATCGCTGATCGACTTTGCGGCCTGTCGAAGCTGTGATTCGACCATTCGGGAACGTTTTGGAACAACAAACTCCACCAGTGACCTCGAGCTTTTGGGCATTCCTGAATCCAAACTTCAAGAACTGTAAGATATCTCGAGTAAAAAATAAATGTGCCAATATGCGCAACAGAGGGATCCACAGAGGGAACATAGCTATGGGGGATATTTATATATTCCAGGAAGTTTGGTTGGACACAGTCCATTACACAATCTTTTGTGAACACTCGTCGACCTTTACTATCACTTATAGGGTTGCTTCTGTCAGCGAGAATGATCAGATGGGGAAAAAATGACAATTCGACTTGATTGGCTGCCCGGTCATGGGATGTTGGTGGCTCCACGCGTAGGGATGTCGATAATTTGAGCACTTGGCCTGGTTTCAGCAAACAAATACAGAACATAGCTCGTAATTTAATACCTTGCTGGTGAGGATCAAGTAAGGAAATGCATGCCAAGTGATGAAAATCGAGCCTGGATGACAAGACCAGGCCGATCTTGTGTTGCCCCATGAAATGAAGATATCCAGCGTCGCTGCACCTATTTGAAAAGACTCCACTATATTCTAAACGACCCCTCCCCATTCCTCCTGCCTTGACCACAATGCCTCATAGCGCCTCCACTTCTTCCGATGGACATGAGTCTGGAGATATATTAACCAGATCTCCTGCCATCGTAGAACAACCTGCAATAGTGTTTGGATGTATATATCCCTGTGATTATGGTGGGAGGCCATGCGCCAATCAAAAGGAGGACCCTGCCGATAAGGTAATTCGAGGATTTCGAGTTCCGGCCAACTCAACGGTCTCAGCGGATGAGTGAGTAATGTCGTCATGCACTAGTTCTTTGGCTTCGTGAAGGGCCAACCTCTTCACCAGAAATTCCCGCATTTGAAGCAGAGACCCCAGAGCTAATGGTGTCTTGGTTTCCTTCAATGTCAGACGCCGCAATTGAGTAATCGATTGAGTGCTGTTGAAGAGGGCGAAGCACAAAGCCAGCAGAGACCGAACTTGCGTAGCGCGTCTGCACGGCGTTGCGCTGGCTTGGCGTTTCGGCAACCTCTTAGCTCCGCATGACATGACTGGTTGCACCCACACCCCCACTCCCCCGACAGAAGAAAAAGAGGATAAGCGACGTCTCCCATCTTCGCAAAACCTCTTTGAAAGTCCCTTTACTTTGGTCTACATGTCAGAATCGCGGACTTCGCGCAAACGCCAACGTACGGATCAAGGCCCGCTTCACCAGACCAAAAGGACGCGATCGAAAAGACAGAAGCTTAGCGAATTCCCTGTATTTCAATCACAATCACCACCGGCATTTTGGGACAATCTCTCAAGATCTGGCTCATCAAACGCGCATTGAGAGAATTCAATCGAAGAAACAGACAACATAGTGAGTGTTCACTATACTTACAAGCGCGACGGCCGGCTACTCGAAACTTGCTCGCTGCATGGAAAAGAGAACACCCCTCTAGACCTGATATTCTCGACAGTTGTACGGCCGAAGCTTTGAGGGACATTGCGCAGCTAGCCCAACAAGGGGGTCCAGATATTTCTGACCTTAGAGGCGTACGGATTTTCCATTTCGATTGGCCGACTCCCCGTGGCAATAAGTCTACCTCAAGAACAAAGCGTACTACACCAGCTATAAATTATGGTCCTATGTTATGATGAGGTGTCTCCGACTTAGAAAAGTTAGTCTGCGCTAGAACATGGCATTCAAAATAGGATAAATTATTGTAGCGAATTTGGCAAAGCGAAGAGCTGTGTCTGTGGCGACATGATTTTTGAAATGTAGATGACCAAAAAGAACTGTGCCCGACCGCCTGCAATACTCATCTGGGCATGGAATCAAGTCGTCAGGTTCAAATCACTTGAGACGCCGCTTCTCAACCTTTGCCTTCCAAGACCGACGGAAGTCCCGAGGTTATCCTATCTTGCAAGTGCAGAAAATGCATCTGTTTGTAATTATAGTAGGCGCTGGTCCCGGTGTAAATTCGGTGTTGGTGGGACACCCCAATCATGATCACGTACCAGCTTGCGTTTGACTGGAGCGCCTGGAATGCGACTGAGATCGATCAAGGCATTAATTGCATTAATTCGGGTTGTCAGCATTATTGAGTGAGCTCTGAAGAATACCCGTATAGTAGTGGGGCAACGAGTTTTCGTTCCAGGCTATGCTCAACCCGTTCTAACTCCCACTCTGCATCGCCCAGATCAAGCGCAGATCGACTAAGCTATCTTCTGGCATCCTCAGTCTCGATTGTATCGAAGAACTCAGCCCACGATTCTAGGAGCTTCTCCCTCTTCAGCTTCTTCTTAGTGTGCTCAAAGTCCAATCCTGCCTGCTTGTACAAGTCATAGATCCTGCTTTTGTGCATTCTTCTAGCTTCTTTGGATGTAATATCGTGTCTCTCTCGAAGTTCGATGGTCAGTGGGTGCATTTTCAGCAGACCAACCTCCAAATCGGTTAGCTGGGTAGGAGCCCGCGGATCAACGTCACAACTCATATGAGTCTGCCGAAGGATGCCCAGGGAAGGCGTCCTGCACATCGCATTGAATGCGCTCGTTTATATAAGTTTGGAAATTCCAGCATCCCGGTGACCTATGACCTGTTGCAGACGACCTCGAGTCGCAACAGCATCAACTACTTCACCAACTCCACGCCGGATATTGGTTTAAGATTTTATTCATATTATTTTTTATTAAAGGCAAATAATTACATTATACCATACCCGTTCCCCTATGATCGTCGCGAAGTTTTAGACAATGTTCAGCTAGAAACTTAGGTTTTGGTTGTTGGTTCCGTTGCTGAACAATTCGTGATCTTGACTTGATATGCTTGCGCCGTTGGGACCGTATTTATTCGTATAATTCTTTTGCCGTAGATAGTTTTATTTATATCGGTGCGTATTTTGGCGAGCCTGTCGGAAGATATCTGACAGCTACTAAAGAGATACTAATACAAATCAATGTAATGATCCAATAGTTGGTCAATTGGAGCAGATTATCGACAGTTAAAAAACCCCGCACAGAATGATAATGGAAAGGGGCTTGTTTGTTTCCCCTTAAAGAATGGTAGGGTGCCAGCTCGAATGGTGTGTGGTATGTTGTGGCTTTTAGGACGCATGGATGAGAAGGATGGGGCGTACATGGGCAGTAAGCAATACTGCGCCCTTTCGCGTCCGGTGGAACCCGAATAAGCGAGCAGGGTTCGATATAGCTCTTTTAGGCTTGTTTCCCATGAATATTTGACGTTACAAAGGTGTTTTAGGTACGATTCAAGAAAGAAAGTCCTAATCTAGCCAATCATACACAGTAAATCCGTAGAAAACTTTTACTAGGGGTTATTGCTCGCTTCTTCGGGTTCCACCGGACGCGAAGGGACGCAGTAAGACGAGCGTGCGAGGTTGCAGGGGTTGGACTTGGCATTTCAGGCGCAAGTGACTCCAAAAGCGCGACAGTCATCCCGCTCCACAACTTCTGGCTTTACCTACTAACTTTTGATCCTCCAATACTCCAGGATCTGCGTCTAATTGACGGGTTCAGTGGCTAATTGTTGGTGTGGTCAAGTTGTGCCAAAGATTGCGTCGTCCTAGGAGATGGCCGAATTCTTGTTTTGAAGCTCGTGAATGAGGAGGCTACTGCCTTTTGAGCTGCTGCATTGGTTGGTCTCCGGTTACTCATAGATTCTTGGCTATCGTACTTGATGTGATTGTATTCGATTGCAAGCCTGAGATTTCTGGCTATGAAAGAAGCAGGGTGATGACATTTTGACTCTGTTTACGCATCTACGCCCCAATGGGGAGGACAGCTTGAATATCAAGTGTAGCTTTTGGTGTAACTTCCTATGGGCTTCGATACTTTATGAGTCATTAGGTGTGTTTTTCGTGTAAGGTTCTGGGGTGGGAAGAACGCGCTTAGGCATAACTAGGAGATGGGCCATTGATCTCTATTGGAAGAAGAGAGCAAAGCTATGTACTAAAAGAGCGCCGGAGATTGACCCACCCTGCTTCGTGTCCCATGGTACCAATTTGGTAGTCTATCGGGCCGGAGCTCCATTAGCTTCAACCTTCCATCTTCCCTATGCTCGGCTCAAAAGTTCTGCTGTGATCTCTTGCGACAGATTTCCTTTTATCATTGGTACTCAGATAGGATCAGCATGCGCACGTCACCTCAGGCACTCTATTGTAGTACCCACGTATATGATTCGCATATCTATGAGACCTACTCCTTCGCGTGGGAATTCCGAGACTACTAAGCGCATTAGTCATTCCTGTCGCCTTTCGTTCAAGTTCGTCAGAGCTTCTTCTCCGTTCAGTTCCTGATTGCTGTTGTCTATGAGCGTGGTGTTGGGATAAGACAGCGGATAGGATGAAGCAGGGCCTTGAGGCGTATTAGCATTTGATGTGTACTTCCTAGAAAAAAATCCTGCGAGTGGTGCCATTTTCTGTGATTAAAGGTCAACTGTCGACCTGACCATCCTCTCATTGGCCTTGCTTTTCTACCGGTGGATGTCACCTAGTACTTTTGCAGCCGCTCTTGAACGTTTTAGGATTGGGGTTCCTCGTTGTGTGACATAACTAGGTAGGTATTTGTTATCTTCCATTCTTTGCTTCGGTTAACTAGCAAATCGGGTTGGACCCATCTAGCGTCAAGGGTGTTTTCACCGAATAGATTCGATCAGCAAATCTAGCCCGACGTGCCAGCAAGTATTACAAAGAGGGACTAAGGGCAACAAAGGCCCGCAAACCAAACTGCCCTTTTAGTTAGCTCGATAGCATATTACCCCACTGCCATATTTTCTTCTGCTTTTCAACGTGGTATAGGGATACGGGAACCACGTGTGGTACATCCCAACCAAGAAAGAAGGTACTATTAGTGTATTTCGTAATGTTCCAGACTCATGTTACGCATTGATGTTCCGTGGTTACGGGCCTTTTCGCGTGAGCGATTTACCAGTGGCACTTCGGTAAACAGCTCGCTTGTGAAATATGCGGTCATTAGTGAAAATATAAAGCATTTCCAAGGCGACCCGACACATGGAATCGGGCCGAGAGGCAAGGGGGTGATTGGCCCCTATTCATGAAGCAATCCCTGCCCTGTGCATAATGGCGGGGATTGCGAGACGTACTTGACGTTGCTGTTTGCTCTAGGGGTCATGCAAATGCCAGCATAACGTTCACCAAACGGCTCATCGTCAAATACAATTATGAGGTTTTTGAGTCAAACGCAAGATCATGTTTCTCATGCACCGTGGACCAGTTGCCATTGCAGGGGCTGCCGCAGATACTTAGGGCGTTCATTAGCTTTCCCAGGCCAAAATCGAGACAATTTTGCCTCTTATAGGCTTAGTGCGGCTCACACCCCAGACCTACCTCTGATTAGGGTCAAAGATTGACCCTGCAACGGCTCATAGCAACCGATTTACCCTAGTTCATTAGCCAATTACCTAAACCCTAGTCTGTCGTGGTCTGTTCATCTTATTGGCTTACCCATCGTGTCATGACTCGATTCGGCTCCGCATCTTCGGATTCCTGCTTAGTGGTCTAGCTGTCACAATCCATCGAGTTTTAGGCTAAGGTTCAACAACGAACCCCTGGGTACCGTAGGAGAGATCTCCTGTAGGCTGTACCCCGTACCTAAGATGCTTATATTTGTGCTTTGTCCCTTCTTTTGAGGGGATGATCTACACGCCCTTTGTCATCTCCTCTACCCTAATCATGTCAACAAATGATAGTCTCCTACGAGCAGAATCGCAAACCGTACTAATTTATTCGTTATGCATCGTCTTTATCACACTGTCTACTGTTATTGTTGGTCTAAGGCTATATACTCGTACCATAGTCCTGAAGGCTTTAGGCGTGGATGATATTGCAATTGTAGTTGCACAAGTGCTTGCTATTGCGACCTCGGTCTCCACAATCCTTGGTATGATAAGCCGACCGCTTTCGAACCAATCTTTGTTGACTAATCCACTGTTAGAGGCTGCATGGGGACTGGGACAACATACGCAATTCGTTCCTCTAGAACTGCAATTCAAGCAGGTCCAGGTATGTCCCGCAAACAGGAAATTTTCCTTTGATGTCGCCGCTAGGTATTGGCGTAGTTTCACCTGTGCTAAAAATCCTTAGGCTCTTTACTCCGTTATTATAATGTATAATGCGGGTTTGATCGTTGTTAAGGCCTCATTGCTATTTCAATATCGGCGACTCTTCCCGGGTGGGAACACTCATAAAATATGCTTCTGGTTCCTCGTGTTCCTTGTCCCATGGGGCATTGTACAAGAAATACTTCTTGGCTTAGCATGTTTACCAATAAAGATTATCGTCCCTAGTATGGCAGATAAATGCCTTTCTACTCTCCCAATTTGGGCAGGTTTATGCCCGGACTATATTCACACCTGGCCACAGCTAATTATCCTTAGTACCTTACCTCTGCAATGAACATCGCAACTGACTTCATGGTATTCATTGTTCCTATTCCAGCGGTCCTTCAATTGCATATGGGCAGAAGGCAAAAGGGGCTCTTATGTGCGCTCTTTTGTCTTGGTTTTTTGTAAGACTCGCCGCCCCGACTATTTCTGACTAATTTAACGCTTGTAGTACTTGTGCCATCTCCCTGATACGTATCACTACTCTTCATAAAGCGGTCGACACCACGGATCCTATGTGGGACAATGGCCCAGCCGCGTACTGGACTGCCATGGAGCTGAATTGCGGAATCATTTGCGCATGTCTACCAACACTTCGACCATTAATATCGCGTGTAATCCCGAAGCTACTATCTTCAAAGAGCGGGACCCATAGCGGCAGTCATCAACTCAGTTCGATGCACAAAAAGAGTCATATGAATAGCAAAAGCGGAATATATGTGCACAACGAGGTTGAGATTCACAGTACAACCGAGCTGAGAGGGGACGCCGAAGCGGGCTCGCAATCGATGGAACAAGACAGTCAGCATGAGGGTTCCCAAGCCGCGGCTGAGTCGAAGCGAGGAAGCAAATAATAGTATCAACACTACCGGCTCTGATACTCGGATTGTTACTTGTTCCAACGTTGATCACAACAGGATTGGACCCACCTAATAAATTCTCGGCTAGAAATACAGAAATTTCAGCTTGAAACGGCTTCGGCAGGGGCATAGCTGGACTAGAGACAGGAGCCGATAAAAGTATACCCAGTATGGTTATCGATGATAGCGTACTCAAAAAGTAATGAAATCAACCTGGAGGTTGTGCGAGCAAATCTCCCAACTACAAAGATGAATCCAAGGATGTCACGCGGCGCGTCCCAACTAAAAGTTTGGTCAATTGATAGTGAGTCGTGGTTAACACCTGCACATGTACCATTTGTGCATCCAAAATGTGTACATTAAGCGCAGGAGTGAAGCATGATCCAAGGGTACATGTGCACCGAAAGCTCGAACGCTCAGGGCTTGTTTAGCGCAGCGAGATCAAGGCCCTTCACCGGCTCAGTTTCGTGTCGACACTGGTGTCCATTTCAGCGTGTAGCTTTGTTTCATCCAGATCAAGCTGAACAAAAACATTTTGCGTACGTCTGAGGATTTAATATACCCATCAGAAAGGTGAGAACTTTTCGATTGAAAAAATTGATACATCATAGAAGAGAGTCACCCAAGGGCAGAAGACCAAATGCGTCGCATAGCACGGGAGAACCTTAGGTGTAGTTAGATCCTTAATAGAGTTGATCGGAGGGAATTGAGATTTACAGCACCACCTGTTTCTGCTCTCTTACCCCACACGCAATGTTTCAAAAAATATCGTCGTCCATCTATGCTCAGGTATTATTTGATCATTCTCAATCTGGGATTTAGCTTTTGATAGTTCTCCTCAAGAGTTACCAAGCATGCAGCTATGACTATCAACTGCGAAATGAGACACCGACTGTATCTAATATTACAGATTTATGAACATGCTGGACGATTTATGGGCTAGAAATCCACCGCCCTTAAGGATGATCCTGATGCCCTCTGGGCTGTCAATTTCAGCATCTAGATTTTGTTTATTGAGTTCAAGAGGATGTTTTCGTAGTCGCGGAATACATCTCCCACTGAGCTTGCGACATTGGGCCAGGCGAGAAACTTGTCAACCGATTTGGGTGGCTGGACTCGGGTCAGAACGAAAGAGAGCTCAGAACCCGCTGCTCCCGCTCCCTTTGCAACAGTACCAGTAAACGGAACTATATCTAAGACAGCGCCAAAGATGGAGCCAAGAGCTTTGAGTTGTGTAACGTCGTCTTTAGGGCAGGGAATACGTCTGTTACAATATCGCCTAGCTTGAGTGAGATAACTGAGGATGCGAACGTTGTGGCTGTGTTGAGAGAACTCACATTGTTGCTCCGGTTTTGAATAGCAATGGTGGCGTACCTATAGATTATTAGCCAATATTTCAAACTAGAAGCTGCCCAAAGAAGAAGCTGAGTATTTTTTTTGATGGAATGCACGTACCACGCTGGCAACTTGATAGGCAAACATGGTTGTCCCGCATTACAGGACCTATCAAGACCACAGAAGAAGTTTGAGGCGCCGAAAGAATCCGCCAAGGACTGTATGTTGTTGGTTTTTGTTCGAGTATAATTCTCTGCCGCTTTGACGAGAAAATCTATTTTGAGAGTGTTCCACGTATTTAGAGTCAAGGGATCTGAGGGACATGAGTCTGCACCTTATCCCGTGCCTTGAGGTATGGGGGTTGGCGAGGTTAACGCCAGGCTCGAGGAGCTAAGCAAAATAAGGTTAAGAACACGCATTGCGCGGAATTGAAGTCTTCGGCTTCAACCAATGAGGTCAAAGATACGGAAACAAGATGTTCCCTGGGAAGTTACGAGTAACGGTTTTGATAATAGTAGTGAGCGTATAGATATCACAAGGTGGTAACCAAGCCGTTTATAACAATTCAAGTCAATCCATCTTTAGGTATCACCTTGGATTGTCCAGTTAGAGATGTTAGCTACCTCAGGCTTCGCAGAGATTATCTGAAACTTCTAAATTAATACACAAGATAAAAAGGTCCAAAAACTATCAGAAACACGGGCGCTCCCGAGGCCGTTGCAGTGTACTCTTCAGTTCCCAAGTCTGCGTAGATATGAATATGGGCTAGTTGGTAAAGCGTCGCTACGCTGGCCGGTTTTGATATGAATCCTGGTCACCTTGGATCTGGCGGCGAATGCTCAAACAGGACCACTTTTACGTGAAACAGCAACAACCAGTCACCCTAACTTGGCAACTTCATGCGCTTTACTCGTAAAAGTACGAGTAAGATTAATAGAGCATAGTATGAGACCAACGATTTCTTGACCCACTCACTTACTTAGGTAGGCTTACTCATACAATGAACTGCCGATTAGCCGACTCTCATGTAGACCAAATCGTCATATCGATAGCTTTTTCGATCTAGCTTTTGCCTTAGAATATGCACTACCAATTGCGCGTATGCCCTTCAGCTTAGGATGCGTATCGTGTCGAACAAGCAATGCGGCGGATGACGCAAGATGGGGCGGTGTTTCACTTATGTTCTAGTGGGCGAGCACAATTGTTATAAACCCCCTATTATGAAAAGCCTTGATGAATGCGATAAGTTTCAAGCGCGATTTCTTGATCTTTGCGCCTCGACCTGTGGTTTTGTTGATGAAGGTGGTCGTTTTTTCAACTCAATCAACCACTTGCGACGAGAGTGTCATGATCAATATCATTGCAATGAAGTGAATACGGCTTCTCCAATGATACATCAGAATAAACGGCTGATTATGCATTACTGCATGCGCTGACCTCTGCCGTAATACACAGTCATAGTTAGAAGCAGACTTTCCTTCCTGTCCACGGCCGACGTCTTGGAGGCCACAAGTTGAACTCTGCAATCTGTTGATTTTGGATTTTTCTGCTCTTAAATAAGTAGCTTTCTTAATTTCCAAAATACCTGTTGACAGTACACACGAAATGGCCTTTTGGGCGATCCTTGAAACAATTATTCAATGATCTAATCCTACTAATGCGAACCAACTCTCTCATACCGAATCTGTGATGCTCAGAGCTAAATCCATTGTGCTGAGCGGCGTTTTGCAACTATTGCGAATAAAAGAATGTGTAATGCGAACCATACGCAAAAATCCTAGCAACGACAGTTTTCTGTCTAGTTTGCAGTCTCAAATGGTGGTGTTAGGAAGAATTCGGGTTTTTACTGAAGCTTTGTATAAAAGATCATTTGGCGCTGGTCGACTCTACGCGTATTTCTTGAATAACACTATGTCAGCCTCGTGGTGGAATATACCTCCTTGCAATCTTCTAACAACCCTTCCTCTCTGTACCACCTCGCCAAAAAACGGACAAGCACCCTAGAATTTAGTAGTCAAGCCCATACTGAGTCGCATCTACCCACCGAATAAACCCGCCATGATGACACGCTCCTACTCTTATAGGCTGCCGTTATATTCCTTATGGTTGCGTAAATCTCCCCTGGAATCGCGTTTGCGCTTCTAAGATGCGCTATTCCGGAAGCAATTTGGTCGCTGCTAGAAGTGGAATCCAAACTCGCAAACCTCCGATCACGACATCGTCAGAAGCCTCTTTACAGGAACTGTTAGGTAACGTTTTTCTTCATATCTGGTCATGGTCACTGTTGCTTCCAGCACGTTCCTCGGGAATGTCCGAGAAATGAGGTAAATTTATCTTGATACCGTGATTGGCATGCGCGTAGTGGCATGGCTGACACGATGGACTTTCTCGTATAAGAGCGGAAAAGCCCAAATGTTGGGGATTACCATTCCTACCAATCCATAAGTATTTCTTCTTGAGGAGGGCTTTTCTCCCTCATCCATCGCCTAATATGTCAAAGTTCTTCTCCAAAAAGCAAGATCCCTCAGGTAATACAAACAGTAGTGAAGATGGCGTACCCAACTCTAACATCGAAACTGGATCTCTCTACCAAATAGGACAAGCGAAGCGCCAAATCGGCATCACATCCGCTATCTTTCTCATCTTCAACCGCATGATCGGAACTGGTATTTTTGCCACACCCAGCGCCATCTTCTCTCTTTCCGGCAGTGTCGGTCTGTCACTGTTCATTTGGCTCGCGGGCATGCTAATCGCAGCGGCTGGTATGGCCGTCTATCTTGAATTTGGTACAGCAATTCCTCGCAAGGGCGGCGAAAGGAATTACCTCGAATATGTGTATCGAAGACCGAAATTCCTCGTTACTGGACTCTACACTGGCTATGTCGTTCTGCTTGGCTGGGCAGGCTCTAATTCAGTCGTGTTCGGGGAGTACATTCTTCATGCTGCAAACGTCGAGGTTAACCGCTGGAATCAACGTGGTGTGGGCCTTGCATGCACTACGACTGCTTTCTTGATCCATGGCACGGCGCTGAAGTGGGGCCTTCGGTTACAAAATCTTCTTGGAATCATCAAGCTCTTGATCATCCTTTTGATCGTTGTATCAGGTTGGGCAGCGCTTGGAGGCGCAATTCGCATCGAGAAGCCGCACAACTTTGACAACGCTTTCAAAGGCACGACGGGAAGTGCGTATGGAGTTGTCACGGCGCTATACAATGTCATCTGGAGTTACATTGGGTACAGCAATGCAAACTATGCACTTAGTGAAACGCGAAACCCGGTCCGAACGCTCAAAATTGCGGCCCCGCTTGCCCTAGGCTCCGTGGCTGTCTTGTACATGTTTGTCAACATCACATACTTCGCCGCTGTACCTGCAGAAGAAATCATCTCATCCAAGCGCCTAGTCGCGGCTTCTCTTTTCCGCAACGTCTTTGGGCCCACTGCAGAACGGGCCTTGTCCGTCTTCGTTGCGCTGTCAGCCTTTGGTAACGTTCTCAGTGTCATCTTCTCTCAAGGCCGCCTCGTACAGGAACTCGGTCGTGAAGGTATTCTTCCATTTTCAAGACTCTGGGCTAGCAATCGGCCCTTTAACGCTCCTCCTGCTGGGCTCTTCGAGCATTGGCTCGTTTCGGTCATCATTATGCTTGCTCCTCCTCCTGGTGATGCGTACAACTTCATTTTGAACGTCATCTCGTATCCGCTTGCTATCGTAAATGTCTTCGTTGCCGGCGCGCTGATCCATCTTTACCTCAACCGCAGCAAGTGGAACTGGAATCCGCCAATCAGCGCCTCGCTCCCTGTTGCCATATTCTTCCTACTTAGTAATATTTACCTTGCTGTTGCACCTTTTATGCCACCAACAGATGGTAGCAGTGTTTACCAAAGCCTGCCATACTACCTGCACTGCCTTGTTGGTATTGCAATCATCGTTGCCGGTGGCGTTTACTGGCTGGTTTGGGCTGTTATCTTACCAAGAATTGGAAATTATACCCTGGAAAAAGAAGTAGTTATTGCCGATTTTGACGGCTGGGAGAGGCATGTGTTTAGGCATGTACCAAAATAAGGCATTTTTAAAACCTGGATATCTCACTACGCAGTCACACAATTGGGTGTTTAGTAGTCTTTATAGTTTAGTAATACTTTTGATATCTGATACCTTCTTTGCGCTTATCAATTTTAATATTCCCACAGATTTAAGAGCGACGAATTCATTCTAAGACCTGAATGACATACCTAGGAATATTTTCTCAGCCTTCAACAAAAATACTTAGTCTAGTCTTCAGCAGTCTCCCCTCATACGACTGACACTGGATACTATACTAGACGGACATAGCAAAGGAATGTTAGCTGGCAACGACAGTTGGTTCTATTCTGAACGACATTTCCAAGGGGATTTAGAAATATTATCTGATTTATTCTCATCTGGACTAGTAGTAATTATTCAATCATAGCGCAGATTTGCCCTTCCTAAAATGGAAAGTGTATATGCGCTATATGAGGAGGTGAATTGCACCATACTTAGTTTACTTTGACGAGGGCCGAAATGCAAACTACTAGTAGATCCCGTACAGCGCGTACAGTTTTCAGAATATGTGGACGTCAAGTCGCGCAGTTCAACGACTTGGTCGCGAAGTTGTTGTGTCTGAACCCCATGGGGCAGAAGCCAGCTTGTCAGGATACCTATTTTTGATTCTAAGGCATTGAACTCCATAGCGCAGATTTGGTAACATTGGGGCATTGCTCTTCGCCCAACGGACTGCCAAGGGTTCCGTGTCAGAACATCTGGTGATTGAGGGGGGCAACCAGAAACCTTGATCCAGGCACTTAAGTTCCAAGTCTCTTCAATATAACAATAGCACTGTTCCGAAAACCCAAGCCTTCCTTGTCCCATCCAATTAATAAATATCCTCTAGCAAGACTTATTTTAAAATTGGAGGTAAATCAGCCCACCAAGGGTGCATGACAGTTGAATTTCAAGGTATGCTGGTAACAAGAAACGGTCACACAATTTTCACGGCAAAACGGTCACTAGCAGGGAATTTTTTTGGCTTCTTGTTTAATTTCAAACGAATGCAGTGCCAAGTAAAGTATTCTACGTCGCAGGTACTAATGCTAAACTTTGCCTGCTTCCCTGTCCTCTCAGGACTTTGTTTCCGGCGCTTCTCATCAAGGGCGGTGGCACTCGCATGACCGGCTTCGGTGTCGGGGGAGACTCGATTTCAACTTCAGAGTCGGATGTGAATTGGTTTGATGAGTCGTCCTCGGATTCTTCTTCGGTTTCGCTTAGTTTGGTTGTGGAGTGCTGGCTAATTGGAATTAGTGGGCTGGCCTGGAGGTCTTCAGGCGGTGGTGTAGGGTAAGGGTGGGCCAGGGTATTTGCATCACTCTCTGAGCGTAATGGTGTTTCTGGTGTGGGTGGTTGGGGTATGAGCGGCGAGGGCGTAGTATATTCCAGAAACTCGGTCTCATCCGGCAGAGGGATAGAAGCGGCTATCTCGTCATCAGTAATTTGCCGTGTGCGGTTTTGAATATCTTGTGGCGGTAGTGGAGCGGTGTCTGGGAGTGGGATTTTGTCTACCACTGGCTCCGTTTCTAAACCTGCTGAAGATATGGGTGCATCGAGACGCTCATAAAAGAGCATAAAGACGCTTCCTTGATGCGCTTGATCTTCTGATACAGCGTATACATTATCGTCACTGAACCGCCACCATTGTTCAGTCGCCTCCTTGTGGTCATGATCGCCGTCTTGTTCTGATGGTGACACGGCTCCAGCATACGGTCGATAACAAACGTAATGCCCGTTCCCATGGGAACCAAAGTGGGTAACAGCTGCTCGCAATCTGTACTGAAAGGGGGATGCGGTCGTTGCCTTGTTACTCTCCTGGAGCATGGATCTTGTTGGATCCCGTGGCCACTCCTCTAGAGGCATATCAGGCTGTCTCGAACCGCTTGGTGAGTTGCCGAGACACCAGTTTCCGAGATCTAAAATGCTAGGGTATGATACATTTGCTGTGTTTTTGTATTGTGCTCCGGTCCTCTCATCAAAAATACTCCGATTGACGTGAAGTACCAATAATTTGGGTGATCGAGCAACCACAATTTGCTTCGACTTTGAGCTCTGTACCCAGTTCTTCTTGGGAATATTGAGTGTCTTGACCAGAGTGTTGTCGTCAAACTTTTCGTCGTCAATCATTTCTGTTACAGTGAGGAGTTTGGTGTCAAATGACGAACCAGGCTTTGCGGCAGCCAAGGGTGTGAGTGTCATTTGTAGCTTGAGTAGTGTGCATTTTGCACATTCGACGCCGTCAATGTACTCTAGCTTTGTGTACTCGTCGAGGCATTCACGAATGTCGTATCCGTAATGATTGCCGAGTGATACGGTGATGCAGTTGAATGTGATGAGAGAAAGACCTTCCGAGTAACCGCACGTTGTACACCCAACACGCTGGGCAATCAAACCGTCAAGGGGATTTGGTGCTATATTTCGTGACGATGACTGTTTGCGCTCCACCTTGTGGTCTTCCGTAACTTTCTGGCCTTTCCCTACGGTAAGAGAGCCGTCCAAGCTCTTAGCAGCTTCGACCCAGCTAGCCGAAGCTTGCGTCCTGGTATTCGAAGCCTTCTTAACCTCCTTATCCAGTTCATCCAAGACCTTGGAATAGTATTCTTGGGCATCCTGCTGCGTAAATGTGCTCATGGATTTGAGCTTCCCACGGATCCAGAAGTTCTGGCCTTGATTCTTTGGGTTATTGAGCTTGGTGAGTAGTTCATGCAGCGCACCATTCGTGGTTTCGGAAGTGAACGACGGGTGCTCAGCGGTCATTGTCGAGAGATATTGGCGCAACGGAGGCAAAGCGGCAAGACCCTGGATGACGCTGTTCTGGTAGCACGAGTTGCTAATGTTGCCGAGACCGGGAGGAACGTTGCTGGCCCCACTCGACAACGCTTCTGTGAGACCTCTAACACCTTTCTGGAGCAGGCCCTGACCGAATATGCTGCTCAATATGCTGCCGCCGGACTGCGCAGAGTCCTCGCGTGTTTCGGTGTCGGAGAGTTGATCAGGTGCACTGTGTGACCACAGCATACTGTTGATGATATTGGCAATTTGGTTTAATCGCATCCAAATAGGAAACCCCAAAAGCTCGAGGGCCTTGAGGATTATGTATGCGCCAGCGACAGTCGCAAGCAAAATCGATGTAGGGGATGTGTCCAGCTCCAAGGCGCTCCACCGCCCCTGGGGTTTGTCGAACGAGTGATAGCGATAGCTAGTCATAGTTTACACGGGCAGGTTATATCGAAAATAATGATGATGTACGTAAACTAGACGTGAGTAGTCAACCTTCGGGCCAACGCAGCGAGAGTGACGGACAGAGCAGACACGGTGGCGTTGAATTGGTCCACGACATGGAGCTAAGACAATGGGTTGGTGGAGGAGGGTGACGAGGGTGACGAGGGCGGGTGCGACGACTAATTAGTTGAGGGCGTGTTCTGTAAAGGGTGAGGAAGTGGGAGTCGCGCCAGAGGCCCGTGATAGGCAACTGTCAGTTGCGTGCTATCTATCGGCGAAGGCGCGGGAATGGATCTAATTAGGCTTAGCGCCAAAGGTAATTTCCAAATTTGAAGTGCACAGCTTGGCAATTAGTGGCATCACCTCATCGAAGTCCGTTTCCGCCATCAAACCTGGGTATACACACGAGTTTGGAAAACCAATAGTGTCTACTTTGTAAGTTACTTACGCTCGTGGTTGTGCAATCCTAAGCATGCCGTAATAGTGTATCATATATCGTGCACCGTGACGTCTGCCTCTGCGTCTGCAAACTCAACCATGGGCGCTCTTGGTTCAACAACTCTACGATTTATCAAGTCATTTTGTAGAACTCGCCAGTAATGAATCACTCAGATATTCATTTGACTTCATCTTCGATTTTCAGCTTTGGGTTCCATATCATCTGAGTCTTCATCTTTCTTATTCTCTCTTCTTACCCTTCCGGACATCTTGACCTTACAATGGTCACCAATAGTACCCAAGAGTCCTTTACCCTTTTCCAGATGAAATATTTATTCAAGACAGGATATTAGCAATACAATACGGCTGCACACTATTTGAGCAAGGCCTAATCAAACGCTACCGAGTAATGTGGGTTGATGCGTTAGTAACAATTCCCTTCTACTAAAAGGGAGAACAGGCTCTCCGCCCCGGCGGTTAGATACCTCGAACTCGTATCTCAGAGCTGGAGGGAGTTTGTTACGTTTAATATTCTTCAGTATGGTACCCGGTTTGCCTTCGAAGCCGAGTTCATAGCTGTTCTTGAAGCCTTTCGCTTTGCATGCGGGCTAACAGACAACTTTGACCACCTTGTAATACTTTCTGATTGTCAATCAGTACTTCACCGCATACAACGCAGGTCAAAGTCCACCTCCCTATTAGATACACGCTTATTAGGTAGCCTCTTGAGATACGCAAATTCGCTGTACGACATGGGGATTACGGTGGAGCTCCGATGGAGTCTCGCACACGCTTACGTTGAGGGGAATGAGCAAGTGGATGAGCTTGCGAAGCGATTTAGACGATCTGCACAATATATTCTAATACGAGAATTGCCTGATATCATGGTAAAACATGTCACCGTCACTTCAGGTTCGTTGGAATCACTTCGTCAAGCCTTGTTTGAAAACATCATGCAAAGGGCCGACGAGGAGAAGAGCGAGAACAAGGCAATTATGGAAAACGCAAAGATTTGATTCCAGAGTCTAATAAACCAAGCATCCCATAACGCCATATTACCTCCACTCTCAACCGTGTGAAGTCATGCAGCCACTACAAGAGGATATCTACCCTGAATAGGTACTCTGGCTGAAAAACACTACGAGGGGAAGCCCAGAACCTTTTCCAAGCCACCGCGAGGTGAGGACGTTATTAGCAACTAGGAAGGTATTAGCAATAGCGAGAGGTACTAGGCGACAACATGAAGGCTGCGAGACTGCGAATACTGTGAGACAACCGAAGAATACCAAACAAGATCGACCGATCCGCCATTTCCTAGAGCACACCATAGATTTCGTAACGATTGGTCAGCCTGGCAACATGTCTTTGTGGATGCGATATCGTCAGAGCTGAAGTACCAGAGGGCAATGGAAGGATGAAAATTCGGTAGATGGAGTTCTAGATAAGTTCTAGTAAGCCTCGCTAAAATGTGGTCTGCAAGGTGTACTAAAGGCGGCTGTAGGTCCAGATAATGTACGGCTAAATGAACGGACAGTGGGAAATGGGAGAGGGAATATCGAACGGAAGCAAAACTGCCTTGGAAGTTGGAGCTTCGTTACTTCCGCAATTCGGTTACCACCGCTTATCCAAGAAATTTGTTACTGTTATTACATGAGCTTCGCAGTAGTTTCTAGTCTAGATTGATAATGCTGTGGAAGCGGTATATTTGCCAGACATGATCCTGTAAATCTGATACCTCAAATAGAGGAACTTATGGAATACAGTCCCGCTCGAATCTATACTAGGCGTTAATAATACGCAAATACTGATAATAGAAGACGGTGTGACTAGCTGGGACTCGTTTGGTCAAGAAGTAACTTTACTGAGACTGTGTGAAAAAAGAGTACATCATAAAGCCTTGAAACCAGATCTATTGACTAGGGCCAATCTAGGCCTGATTATACTAAATCGCGGTAGTATTGGTTGATTACTTTTTAAAGAGAGATACTAGCCTACGTGAAACCGATAGGAGTAGCGGTAGTACCCGCGTTGTAGTAATCCGCGTAGCCGTACTTGATAGCTGTGGATCGATGCATTGATCCGGGGCTGATGCCTCAATCCATGCGAGCCTTGGTGCCAGACCTCGACGAGCGAGCTCGACATTTGAGTCAGACAGACCCGTTGATGTGGTATAAAAGGTTTTCTACTTCATGCAGGTGCTACATCAATTCATTCGATATGACGCCCGTCATTCTTATTAGCTTTGTCATCTGCTTTTGGGGTGAACACCTGCTGAGTGCTGTGCTCATTTATTTCGATGTTAGGGACCAGCTCAGACCGGGAAACGAGAATTCTAAAACGAGAAACGAGAATTTTGGGTACGAGCACCGCTAGGAGGCAAACCTAGCTATACTATTTGACATAGGCCTAATAGGGCTGTGTATTGCTGGCATAGTTGCGGTTCTGGTTACACTCTGGCTGAGAAGCGGGGTATTTTCCTGGCTTGATATGGTCATTATGTTCAACCTTCAGCTTTTTGTTGTAAAAATGTAAGCTTACACTTAGTATGGTTGGCCTCACTTACTTATGCCCCAAGTAGCTTGCCTGGGTTCTGCGACGTTTGCAACTCTCTCCTCGTGCTATACAGCTAGCTTACACGATGATTATCTTGACAGGGCTTGATAACATTTATACTGCAAAGTAGGACCTTTAAAATATGGAGTATGAGCATTCAAATCACCACCAGTATTAAGAAGACATGTTCTGCTTGTGAGTCAGCACTACGTGCTCGTCTATGTGCGGCTCTGTCACACTGGCGACGAGAAGGGCATGCGATATCCGAAACGACTGATGTGAACTATGAGCGATTGAGGAACTTAAACATTATCACGAACGCAGTTGCTGCATCACTTCAGATGTGTGGAGCAATCCCACTCTCGATTCTATCACTTACTAACGGCAGAACTGACGCCCGTTTACGCCGAGGCATCTTCTTGGTCTGCTTTTATTACGTACTCTGACCTTGGACAAGCATGCACCGTCGCATAGTCATTGTGCAGTATGCCTTTTTGCCCAGTTGGCATCAAGGGTCGACTCATCACACCAGCAGGAGCCCTTGTGCGTAGGCTACGCTTAAGAATTGCATCGGACGGCGACATAATGAAACTGAACAGTGTTTGAAGATAGACGAACATTTGCGACTGGAGAGAAGTGGCACAAAGACAGGTTCAGGACTCATGGTTGAACAGGGCTACTCCGACACATGCTAGCCTGCTCATACGTAAGGGTCGGCGACGTTACATACGCAGTCTCCAAATTAAATAAGCTACTACGTATATTGGATTTTTTTGGGCGCACAAGAGAGCTGACTTCTCCACGTCCTTCCAGTAGACCAGCGGGCGCATTTATACCTCCATGAACCCCGTGTCGCATTCACAACTAGCTCAACGCTACATGTTGCGGGACCTGATCCAGCCTCTTCATAATGTTAGCCTTGTACCATCCCCTGCCCCATCTCAGGATCTTGATTAGAAAAGACACAAGCTCAAGTGTATCGCGTTGAAGTGTGGTGCGACATGATCGAAAACAGTGCATATGAAAGGCCCCATTATACATGAAATGTACGGCCATATTGTATATAGGGCCCATGGTCACAATAGAGAAGCAGAGGGCTGGAATTTCTCGCGGCGTTGATTCAGAATCAGTAACTGAGTGGTTGTCAAGGTCCCGAAGGATTGTGAGCATAGCAGCACCACTAATAGCGGCTTCATTCTGTGCACTTACTAGACTCCCATTTAAGCTAAGACCCTTTGCTTCTACAACTAAAAATGGGAATCGTATACCTATTTCTGCCGCATGCGGATCGCTTAGGATTGACCCGTACGCCTGGTGATTGATAAGTCGCCGCTGCTGCCTCGGCCCAAACCCAGTGTGTGCGAGCCCAACTGTGATATCTGGCTTTGGAGTAGATATATAATATGGATCTGCAGCTTCGGTACTAGTAGTTGGTGCAACTGATGGTGTAGACGAAGACGGTGGTAGTGACGGAACGGCCCCAAGAAAAGCGGCAGCAGTAGCAGCGGCGTCATCTGGATTGAAGGTGGGAAGGGCAGTTTGTGTTGAGCGCGGAGTGCACGTTCTGCTATATTCTTCTTCTTCATCATCAAGTGATGAGCTCGCTGGCTTGAGAGCAGAATTCCATACTAGTCCATGAGGTGAGCATCTTATCGCGAAGCTTACTACCCTATCCAGCAAGCTTACCTTTCTCTGGCATGTGCACCCTCAGCTCGGCAGCCCAAGGGTCAGATAGCATATTTATAAGACTATACAGTATTGTCTTCCAATCACCCTCGAGCGAGCAACGGCCTACATGTTTTCGGGATTCAGCCAAGCACCAGGCTACAGCGTGGTTGAAATGTGGTTCGTCCATTGGATCTACCACTCGGTCCTCCCATGATTCGATGCCCAGAATTTGTCGGACCTCGTTGTCTATTACGGGCGGAAGGTCACTGAGGCCCTCAACGAAGACATTAGCTTGGTTCATGTTCCGCGTCCGATACGTTTGCGGAGATGGCTTCTTGCTTGGGCTGGGCGTGCGAGATCCATGAGAGCGTGCATCGTGTCTCGAAAGGCGTCCACGACTCGAAACTCCGCTTCGGGGGGTTGGTGGTGCTGACATTGTCTCTGGTTTGCCATCAGATCCTGCGTAGTGTTGCAAGGACGGAAGTGGTATCGTAGAAAAGGAACGTTGTAGACAGTGAAGCGCGTCCTCTGTGAGAGGTGGGTTCTCGAGAGGTGTCAAGGTGGGGGATACGCGAACATCAGCACATTGCGGTTTGTGGCGTTTCGCTGAGCAAACGCTGGAGTTATGGGACTGTTGAATGTCACTGTCAGATAGTGTCCGTTTCATCGTCTGGAGTATGCGTATGCATTGAGGGTAAAGGTCGAGAAGAGAGCGTGCTTAGTTTTGTTTGTTGACAATTGCCTGAGCGCCGGGACAACTTCTACGAAGCTTCGACTTATATGTCGCAAGGCTAACCACCTAAATTTGGTATTCTAACCTACGAAAAGCTAGCACAATACCGACCTCGCAAATGCGTTGTTGTAAGTGAGTGACGTTGAGATATGATGTGTTTGGTTCAGTATTCTACTAGACCACCTGAGCACGTGCACACGCGATCACGCGCACGTCAAAGTCGAACCAAGAGCGGAAGAGTATTTACATTGATGTAATTGAAGATCGCAAACCTCATCTCATTTGGTAATGATTTTAACTGCTACTGCCTAACTTGCAAAGCCAAGTAAATTATTCCGCGATTAGCCCTTGTCGCAACATGCTCCGCGGCGATGTCAATGATGCCATCTTCCTGATCGTTTGCTCAGGTCTCCAAATCCGATTCGATCTAAGCCTATTCCCACAACAGCAGGTCCTTCGGAAACATCGTATGTAATATCGTATCCGAGAATTTCTTCTGTATCGCAGGCGCCGACATCTTGTGATTTTGCAGGAAACCCGTTTTGCGCAGGATGGAAGTGTCATTATTGTGTCATGCCTGCTGCCCGCGTACCTGCGCATCCATCCACGACCGCACATCAAAACGCATGACACTGGTTGCCCTACGACATGTAGCTCCATAAATTTTATGCACGGTCGATTTTCACGCATGTGGGGTATCGGACGTTCCTGTACCGCTAGTAGCAACATGGAGGCGGCATGACATCAATGATCGATAATGACATCAAGCGAGATATGCAAATGTAAGGGAAAACATGGATATCTTAAAATCTTGATGAGCACTGCTGTTCTTTCTGGCCAAAATCGCCCTCGATGGCTTGAACTAACGCGATTTTTGGTTGGTGTATTTTCCTAGGACTTCGTTCTAGATGTACTCCGTATCTATCTACGCGTCAGAATTTAATTCATGCATGAGATACGTTAAACAAGATCCTTTGACCGTTTTATTTTACTGACGTCGACTTGACTCGGGGGGGATTTTTGGGGACAGTCCTAAGGTATAAGACTCAGCAGTTTACCTCCTTCTCATCCATCAACATACTCCATTTTCACAACTTTCAACCAATATATACAAATTCAGTACTCAATCCAATCAAAATCAGCCAGTAAAAATGTCTGACACATACAAGCCCACTGGTAAGATCATTAGTATTTTGTATTTACATTTGCTCAAGGCATTACAGAGAATGATGGCTTGAAGCAAGATGGCACCCCTGACAAGAGGGTTGGAACTGGAGGTACTTCAAACTGTTCCATTTGATTTTCAGCTATTGACATTAATAGAATTTGCTCAAGGCAAGGTCGATCCTCATGAGGCTGGAAAGCAGGGTGGCAACACGTCTGGAACAAGCGCCAACTCTTCGGACAACTCCTCATCAGGTGGAAGTGCCAAAGGCCGTGAGTTCCCCACTGTAATGTTTAGATTACGCTTACACCGCTATAGAGTTTGCCCATGGCAAGGTCGATCCAATCGAGGCAGGAAGGGAAGGGCGGTAATTCGTAATTTTGTCACTATGTAGTGGATCAATGGTACTAATACTCTACAAAATGATCCTATTCAGCTCATAAAACAAATATATTGTCTAGAAAGTTTCAACTGTAATGTGATAGTGTACCGATCGTTCTTCCACACGACTGCGGAGACGAGAAGCTGGGATTGCATTTCAACACGACAACAATTCTGAGCAATCGATCCTCTCGTAGTTGGAGTTTTGAATCAGAATTGGCAGTTTTCCTAAAGCTTTTTACGAAATAATTCTATCTTATAAAAAATTAACACAATCTGATTTGTGAAGACCTACACAAAGTCATCATTTGGTGCAGCTGTGTTGCATCCAAATTTCATGAATCAAGTCATAATTCCATGATGTTATCTAGCAATACATCACGAACATGCTTTAAATGTGGCCCTGAAATTTAAGATGCGATTGTAGTTCCGTGCTGAATCAAAGTCCCTTGGTAGTATTCACATGGCAGGTTGCTCGAGAGTAAAGTACCTTAGCTTCAATACATCACAACTGGCACCAGATCATCTTAAATCCTTTCTATTAGATATAGTGAGAACTACATTAATGCCGCAGAGCTGAAAAATATTCTTCAATTAGTCAACACTATAATGCTTTGTTTGGCTCATTAAGATTCCTCCAGAAGCTCATGGCAAGAGAAAAAACAAAGTATATATCATGCTACCCTGTATCACTTAGCAACTAGAGGGATCCTGAAATTCTGAGTTATGAATTGGTTTGGTAGCAAAAGCTGCAAATACTTCAAAATATTGAATATTTAACAGTGGTCCATGAAGATGAGGCAATTAAACTTCCAGTTCAGTTGTTAGGAGTGTTAAGCTATTCCTATATCATTCAGCATTTTATCTGCATCTTTGCGCCTGTCAAACACTGAGATCTTGTGAGCTGCGACTTGTGCCAAAGCCAGAGTCTGGAAAATACGCTACACCCACGTGACCTGATCGCCAGGAACAAAGACTTGTCATTGCGGCCACTTGTACTTCTCTTCCTCACCCCTTACCTAAATTCTCCTTATCTCTACATCCCCCTAGGGGACCTAATCGCTTGGAACAAAGACTTGTTATTGTGGCTGCACCCCCTTCCTAACTCCTCTCCATTTCTACATCTTACGTAACCTGATTACGACGAATAAAGACTTGTTATTGCGGCTATTTATACTTCTATTTCTGACCCTCTTCCCCACCCTTCTCCATCTCCACATCTTCCCCAATGCTCTCGTTATTCTGATATCATCGACTAACTCGTCTCTGGCTCACTCGAATCCTCTTTAACGGCCCCGCTCTCCTCGTCTACTTTCGATAACCCCTCTGCACACCCTCCCCATCGGATACAGTTGTTGGTGATATTAGGATAAACCGTGAAGCGAAAACCGTTGGTGTGGTGTAGAGGAGCTACTAGGTAGAAGCCCGTTTATTTTCCGTACCTATAGCTGCAACGCGACCTCGGACCTGTCCCAACCGTAGAGAATCAGCCTTCCCTTCCGACCCTGGACAGCCAATAGCCATCATAAAAATGGGCAAGCACCCCCTAAAAACTGCTGTCACAACGCTAATAAGGACTAGTGGAGGATGAACCCGATTCTGGTTTTTAGTGGAATTATTTTTCTACGATTTCTGATGACGCCGTCCGCGCACGTGCTGACTTATTTCTTCTATCCGTAGACTGGGAAGCACTCCTTAGATACGCTGCTAATATTAGAAACGGAATGGGATGCACACTGCTAACTGATATTGGCCTTGGTTACAATCACATGGTTCGCATCATTCGTTTTGCGGATAGAGTTCAATGGGTAGTATGACTTCGACTTCCGCCTCTGGACGATGGAACATTTTCAGAAAAAATGGAGCGTGAAGCTAGCATTATCGCACTTGTTAGGAAAAACACTAGAATTCCTGTCCTAGAGGTCTACGCAGTTGAGAGCGACAGCGACTGTTCTGTAAAGGCGCTATTCATGCTTATGGAATGCCTTAATGGTAACGTTGGAATGGATCTAGGAATGAAAGTTCTACTAGAGTATTAGCAGGATTTCTCTAAAGGCCTAGCGGACATACACGTAAGTAAGTCTTTATGTGGAGAAACCGCGACTTATTTTGTATTTTAGGTCGAACTTTCAACTATACAGCTTCCTATGATTGGAGCCATACAGGGAATAAATGAAGATGGTATAATCTAGTAAGGCCCTATAAACGGACTTGGTGGTCCGTTTACCACTGCTACAGAGTACTTTTAGGCTTGGTGTGCCAATGCCACGTTCGGTATATCAGGCGAACAACTACAGCAAGCATGTGGCGGATATGCTGCTGAAATTATTCTAAGCATTGAATCCTTTCAGACGAAGCTGGCCATGGTGGCTAGTCGCCTTTCTAAATTCGACAAGGGTCCGTTTCCTCTGATCTACGGTGATTTTGGTCATAATAATATTGTTGTCAACGATGGCTATAAAATAATTGGTGTAATTGACTGGGAAATGGCATGGGCAGCGCCTTGGGAGGTTGCTGGAGATTTCCCCTTGACTCTGGCAGTTGTTCCGCCCGCCATGGATGCACCGTGGCATTACGATGAAGTGGACAATCCAAAAAATACTGATTTGGCAAAAAGGTTTGCGAACCAGAGAGAGTACATCGCGAATATAAAGGATGCGGAAGATGCTAGAAGCATAACAGAGTCGCCGCGTCTGTCGAACCTTCTACAAAACTCTCCCAAGCAACGCCTAATGTATGGGATGGACCTATATTCGAATGGAAAGGCGGGATTCTACTCTAATTTGGTCGATGATGTTTCATAGCAGTAGATATTAATAAGGATAGAAAGGATTGCCTGATTCCAGTCTACTTGATTGTCGTCTAGCATTCAGGTAAGATTCGAGCCATGCAATGCTATCAGAAATTATAAGTCTTTGCAGATTAACTAAGTATCTAGGCCTTTTAGCTTCCCGCGATAAGGGTGCATAATTATCCTCGGAGTGCGCTTTCTCTTTAAGGCTCATTAGAAGGAATACTTAAAGGACCACATCAGCAGATATAAACAGATGAATAACGTGCATCCCTGCGTAGCGAGACACCCTATATAGCGAAACAAATAAGGGGTACTTTAACTTTCAGTAACTAGAAAAGCCATGCGCACAACGAATATTGCTCTAACTCTATGAAAATAATTAGCTATAGCTAATCCTAAATGCCCATAATCGACTATTCCCTAAAAGTTAGGTTCGAATCGTTACCTCTAAGCCAGATTTGTATAGCGCCTTCTTTCGTAGCGTAATAGACCTCCCTACAGCACTGACGTCAAGTCTTTATTACTCTAAATTTTTATGAAACAGCATTATCTTAGCCTTAAGACCTCCCTCTAGTACTGTCACGGTTTAGGGTGTCTCATGAAGTGGCAACTCACTTGGAGTGAAAGATATGGATTGTTTGGGACTAGCGTTGCAATAATCACACACACATAAATAAAACTCTGTAGCTTCCCATAATACAAGAACAGTTCAATCCTCAACTTTTCCCTGCACACACATACTGTCCACAAACCCCGATAAGTACTCTAAAGTTATCATTAGCCTTATACGCGCTATCGTGGTCAAATTCATGCAGGATCGCCATATCAATTAGTTCTTCTAGTAGAATCGAGACTCTAACACTAGTTAATGTAAGATGACCTCGCACGTCTCATCTCATCATCTGCGGGTGATTTACTCTAAGGTCTACAACTGTGCAGATCGCATAAGCACTCGGAATGTAAGTAAACCCAGCTAAGGATTGGGAGCAGTATTACGACTCAAACGGCTCAGCGCTTGTTTGGTCAGCCAACTCGTTCCAGCGTCTCAACCGCTCGACACAGCCATCGTACAACTTCGAGATGTAGTCAAAAGCACAGCAATACCTACTTTCGTAACGTGAAAACATACCATAACTTTGCCTTCGAGCGCCGAAATCCGCTCCGCTGACGAAAGACCTGCTCAAACCACCACCTCCTCATGCTTCTCGAGCCCACCGGCGCGATTCCTAGACCAAGCAACAGCCGATATCTAGTCTCGGCTCGTTGAAGGGGAATATAATTATATGGTCGGATAGAGTGGGGCAGCACTGGAAAACGAAGTCTGCGCCTCGGCGAGGGGGTTTAGTGTCACAGGCAGCACGCCATCGTTGCAACCACATGAAGGTGGAAAGGCTCGATATGTTTCGGTGATAGAGCTGTCGCACAGTCATACCACGAACGGGCCCCTACATGAGCACGGCAATCTTTAGGGTTGTAGAGATGTGCTTCAATTTGACCTCCTAGTCATGACGCATTCAGCCATGGTGGACTGCCTATCGGTGGACACATACGTTGGAAGCTTGTACAACTTCATGCCGGGAGCAAATGGCACGCGAGCGATTCCATTCTTCTAACATCTCCGCGAGATCCTTGTGGCTACTTGTGCAGAGACTGTTTGAACAATGTCACTAGATAGGCTCGATTCAACTCTGATTGCTCTCTCCACTGCCCTCTCTGAATTAATTTGGTGCGAAGCTCGGGCCAGATACAACGAGGACCTCCCCGATCTAATCAACTCCTTAGAGACTGCCGCCCGGTTGATCACGGAGGAGTTAACTGTTACGTCTAACATAATCATCAGTCGGACTGGAGACCTTCGCGCCGTAATTACTCACGCATGTGGATTACTCTTTGATGCTGAGTTTGAAGAACACTCGACTTCGGTCCTCCGCTCAACATCCCCCGTGATATCGCCATGCCTGGAGAGCGCCACGATAAAGATAAGGCCGGCATTACGAAAGTCAACATATTTCCCACACGAGCAGAGATAATGAGCGATGTAAGAGAATTCTTGCCTTCCACCGATCCAGATCAGCCGCATTTCCTTATCAGCAAACCAGAGAGACACATCGACACTCACTTCGACCTCCTTCGTCACGATGCCTTCGGCAAGCTAAAAGACGCTCTCGGAGACTTGATGAAGAATATCATTAGTGACCCGAATCAGCTCACAAACCCGAGGCTTGCATTCAGAGACACCCGCACTTACACCTACTCAAACGAATTTGTGAGTTACCTGATGCTCAACAGCCGCAAAGGGTTACAAGCTCGAATATCCTTCCTTCAGCCTTATTATATCCGCAGAGGGTCTACAGTGGATAGGCGCAAATGGTGGGAGGAATCAAGGCGCCTAGGAGAAGGCGTTATTCTCTCCTTTATGTGGATATAAGGCTTTTGCTTACGGTGGGGTAGAATTGTGTTGCAGCTGCGTCCGGGGTGAAACCGGTTTCGCCAACGACTGTAGTCATGCGACCATACCAGTACCTGTAAACCTGAGGCAGATTTCCGGTCAAATTTTTGATCTCTGCCACCAGAGCGTTCTGCAACCTTTTTCTCCACGTTTGGCCCTGGCCTCTCCGCCGCTATCGAACACAAATGCACACCGGGCTGCCTCGCCATCACCGTTCAACGCGTCCCACTCATGCCGAACCGCCTCGCTGAGCCTTTATCATTACTTGCGGCACCTTCATCAAGCTGAACTACCTCGTCGCTGCCACCGAACCGCTTGGCTGTCACTATCACCCTAGTCCTCCCTCGCAGAGCCGAACCACAACGCCTTCGTGTAACACTTCCGTGAAGATATCCGTCCCTCCCCAATATGGCCTTCTGTGATTTTCCTCCCAATCTGCATTACGTCCCATCTCTACTCTTGCAACGAATGATTGCTCATTATACGGGTTCTTCATGCAATGAACACTCCGTATGTTGCCTATAGCATACAACCCTGCTATTCTGAAGCAGAACTTTTTTTCCTTTCCTTTCGAGATACTCCTAAATTCCGCCGCTAGGAATCAATCCAGAGGGTCATCTTGGCAAAAGACATGCATCTTGTCGGTGGCGTATTCAAGAATACGTTTCTCCTGCGGGATTGCGACGTCCAGTTCGTAGACGGTTGAATTCGCATAATAGATGATAATGATCAAGTGATCGTTACTCTGATCAAGCTAGTTTTTGGATAAGAATTGAATTCATAAGGGATAACAGTCGTATTACCTTCAGTGCCTCAAAAGTGACCCCCGCGTGGTAGCTCGCCATGGCCCAGGCAGGCTTATTGTTAGGTGCCGTATGTGTGACGCCATGGGCCGCCTCCTAGGATAGCAGGCTTGAAGTTGTCTTTAAGAAAAGGCCTGGGCAGCGCCGATTTGCGAAACCAGGTGGAAGTGCTCTCTTCACTGTGAGACAGAAGGCAGGCCTTCTAAGTGTAATGGGTAGCATTTGAGACGCCTTTGCAGTCAGAGTGGATTGGCTATCGCAGGTCAAAATTCCTATATCTTCTACGACGTGAGGGGTCCGCTTTAAGTAGTGCGAGGATACACGATTTTATTTAGACTAGTAAGCCATAAGTTTATCCACCCACCGAAATCCGAGCACCTTTTGTGTCCACTCGCTAGAAAGTGACGAAATCGAAGCTCAGTAGGGGGCTTACAGTCACAGTAAGGTTTTAGTTAATCAGCGAAAGCCACTCGCTCCCCTTTCTCAGCTAGCCCGGTCGCCTGCAATTCCTAACGAATCGATATGCAATGCAAAGTTGGAGCGCATCGCGAGAAGGACTATTTACAAGGATATGGCCGCCCAGCAATCTCCATGCCGTGAATTTTTATCACCATGTTGCACAAGTGGCGTCGCCTTGCACTGGGCTTAGAGTTGTTTATTGCAAAATTATTGGTTGAGGAGGTGACAACTAGACAGACAACTGTGCGTGCGCCATCGCTACGCATGCTTGACGTGCACGCCTCCAAACATAGTATAGCTATACCTCTATTGATACAATTAAGATAGCTAAGCAGCTTAGTAGGAAGGCTGCGACCGAAGTATTAACGCTGCTAACTGTTGAATTTAAACTTTAAGAATAAGCAACTGCAGCTACTGTATTTTTTAAGACAGTTAAGAACAATAGGACCTCATTAGATTTATCTGCGCTATAACTTAACTATGCCAGCTGCAAGAGATGCGTTGGCTAAAGGCCTTAAAACGTACATGAACAGACCTTAGGGTACTTAAAATCTACAGAGTATATTCCTTCAGGAAATGAAACAAGAGCGTTTCTAGCTTTGAGAAATGCCTACAAACCCAAGGTAGCAACCTAGTTGTAAAACAAGAGCCTAGTGTACCTGAGTGCGGAGACTTTATAGAGATTGAGTCTCGATATCTATACCCGATAGTGTTGCTCTACCAAGTATGCCTTTTTTGTATAGGCAACAATCAGTTCCCGTATGATCAACGAATGAAGCGCTGGCCGCGAAAAGACGTTCTAAACAAACACGTGGATACCCACTTGCGGAATCCCGAATATTAGGGAGAGTCCGAGTGTCCCTATCCTAACTGTTCTAGCAAGCTGTTTAGTAAGAAGTATTTCAAGAGGCACTTTTAGATGTGCACAAAGTACCTCATTGATGCGTACAGACTTCCCCACCGTGCGTTACGAGCACATAGGTGGGTACAGGCGGGCGTCGGAATTTGGATCGAAAAGACCATACCGAATAGATTTGCGTTTAATGCGTTGGAGCCTTCCACACTCACTATGCTCACCGCTGGTAAACTTCCTCCAGCAGCCTGGCGCTGATCGACACTGCAAAAGGCCTCCGTCGCCCCGCCTCTCTAGCTACAATGATATAGCTACGTATGTGAACGTACCACCTGCTAATCACAAGCAATCTAGTGCTAACTATAAATTCTAGATCAAGCGGTTCCACTTAAGTATTTCTCTAAGTCATTCTAATCATTTATTAAAACGGTTCAATTAGTGTAGATGTATCTAATATATCCTTCTTTCTTACAAAAAGATTTAACGAAAGCATGCATCATGCGATTGAAGGGATTTGCGCCGCAGACGAGCGGTTTCAGTATGCTGCTGACAGCTCTCGACTTAACGTCATGCCACAGTGATGCTGTTAGGTTGCGTCTTACTTTGCTCAATTTTAGCTACAGGTTGGCTGGAACCTTAGTCCCAGTAGTTCTAATGCTAATGAGGACATCCATCGCAGCAATGACCAGTCGTAGAACTTATTTTCATGTGATAAGTGGGTTCTTTCACCGGGGACGTGTTCCCAGCTTTTATGTGTGCGCAACGCAACCCGGGTTAGTAAATCACACCGAACTTCTCCGTGCCTAGAGTGCAATGCATGGTTAGAAGCATCTCTAGCTCGCCCTTTGAACGACAAGGAACGCCCTTGCTATGTTAAAAGTTGCTCACCTGAAGCACTTGCGCATGCGAAATGGCTTACCGCTAGTGGCCTATTTTGTGAGGTGATACGGGGTCATTATGCCCCACACGACGCCAGTACAGATTGAAGCCAAGAAGAACGGGTGGAATCGTCTAGGCCAAAACTTATCTATCTTCTTATCTTCTGCGTGGATAATACCTCGTGCTGACTAAGGCAATAAAACAGCGCCTATAAGCTGGGGGTTAATTTCCCATAAGTTGGGGAAAAGCTGACTTACCCGTGATTAGCCTATTCCAAACCTATACACCTATGAGGCGGTGCCGTGGATGCCTCCGAGCAATCCCATTACTATGCCACGTAGAGAGTGTGCTTCGTATATACTCTTCGCAACATCCCGCACGACAAGCCGAAAGTGGACGCGATTCCTGCTTGACTGGAGAGTCAGAGCATAACCGTTTGGGAGGCGGCATCGATGCCTGAATGCTACTTGATGATCTCTTTCGTGTCATGGCCCGGCTGCTACTCTTGCTCCTACTCCTTCTTGCACTCGACACACCTGATGCCGTTGAGCTTCCGCAAGTCTACGGCAGGTGTACGGCAAAGTAAAGACCGCCATCGTCGACGCAATCAGTCAGTAATAGGCGAAGGCATCGACAAGCAAGTGCAGATTGGTAGATGAGGGGCTGTAGCGTTAAGGGGGTGGCCTGAGCTGCACGGTCAATTTTCTGATACGGTTTAGATTTAGAATCAAGGGGCATTCCAGAGCGGAATACTTGAGTAAGGAAAATAAAGTTCCTCTAGTCCCTCCAAAATCCTCTTGATACAGTTTCTTTGATCTCCTAATTAGACATTCCCGATACCATTCTCGCTATCATACCCACTACTATCAGGTCGGCAGCCGATACCAACACTGTCTCCCTGCAAGACCCCGTTATTGAGGATACACTTCTGACTGTTATCATCTCGGACTATGTCGATTCTGTGTTTGCTTTGGGTCACTGTGACCATGGTGAATGTGTCTTGGCAACCACTATTGGGTTGGGTTCCATGGGTCTGATGCCAAGACTTATTGGCGTCACGGATCAGGACACGAAGCACAGGGATTGAGGCAGCAACTATGGTCACTGCCGCCTCAACAACACCCCATATCACGAGAGAGGTCCCGTCATCTGTTATCATATCGTTAGTTGTGTCATAGGAAGCATGACAAGGTTTGGACAGGGGGAAGAGAAGGAGCTGTTTAAGATCGACTAACAGGTAAAATCCCCGCCTGACATTGTGCGAAATTGTATGACTTTCATAATAGCAGCCGCGCCGGCACTGGGAAAATTTCAATCAGCGTTCCACATCATCTTCAGCACAAAAGCTCATAGGACGCTTACAATATCCCCATGCTCATGGCCAGAGCGACTCCAACCTTTTCCGCCTTCCTCATGTTCAGGAGCATGATCACCTTCCATGGAAGCAGCGCGAGGATGATGTCCATTGCTGCGGAGTATGCTTTTGGGGTCTTGTCAGTTTCTCCCTAAATTCCACGCTGGAGTCTTCATGACCAGTAAGGGAAACCTACCGCCAGAGAAGGTGGCATAATCAATAATAACGCTGACGGGCCAGCAAGAGCCGGGGACGCTCGGGTTATATACCTTCTCAACTGGGTGGCAAGAAACCCAGATGTTTATCACCGACATAGTCATGAAAAGATTCATGCTGATGAGGATGAACCAGACGAAATACTTCATCCGACCTTCTACAATACGTAGCAGCGTGATGGCGAAGGATGTTTTGCTCCAAATGATAGCAAAGACGGCTGGTGCACCTGAAAGATATCCCCCGAGTCCAATCACACTGAGCACTGACGGATCAATAGCCTTGATATGTTTGCCGTACCCAAGAGTGATGATCCAGCTAGTGAGGCTTGCGCTAATCGAAAGCATGATCTATAAAACGGATGTTAGCGCTGATAATAGACCTGCATTGGAAGGAGAAAGTCTCACCCATGACGCGATAAGCACCCAATCGTCCCACCCGAGTCCAACCCGCAACCGATACCTGCAGAATACTCTAATGAGAATAAAGACAAGCGATATTGCCACCATGAACCAGACAACAAGATTCGTTTTCGGCCCTAGGTCCCCGAAAGCTGGCTGCATGGAGCCATTACTGCCGTCGTACACCGAGGAAAAATCGTCGCCAGCCATTACGACCTAGGCTTTAGATTCCAGACTGTAATAAGGCATGAAACTGAGACTAAAAGAGGGATACACAACGGTATTAGCAAGGGCGAAGGACGGCAAAGCGATAAATACAACACAAGATAGGACAGGTGGTGGATACAAGGGGTACTGTGAACTAGTGATATTGTTACAGTATATATACTGCGGATGAGTACGAGATTATTCGGTGCAGTACTCCATTTCTGTGGCGCACTGCCAAAATCAGCCACCTAACCCAACTACCCGTAAGGGGTGTTCGAATATGCGGAGCGGGAAGATCCCCGTGACGTCAAACCGCTAGCGGGAACATTGCCATGCCGGAACATACCGTGGGAAACCCAGGGTTGGGTGTACCTGTTCGCGATCAGGGATTCCATGATGTGGGCGAGTCAGCTCTGGAATGAAGCCGACTGGTTGTGCACTGGCCAGCATGCTAATTCACGCAGTGTAAGCGGTAGGAATTGCTCCTGTGGCTTGTTTTGAGGGTTACGGGGAACGGGGTCGTCAACCCCAGCTCTTGGCATAGAACATCGTGCATGAGGAACGCTGGCGCTGTGGACGCAATGTCGTAAATCCCTCACAAAACCCTGGTTCGCCAGGCACAGCCCATAACTAGTAAGAACAAGCAAACCCAACTAAACTAGATGCTAGCACGCGTGAAGGTCACAGACTGATCGGTGAGAAGAGCTCGGGAGTCCAAGCAGTTATTCTGTAGATAAAAGAGTACAATAGAGAAGAGCACATTGCCTATTCCTATAACGTGTTGGATAAGCGAGTCGGTCACCCCACCAACTTTGTGCACCTTTGAAGCCGCGCAACTCAACAACGTGATAATATAATATATAGATATTGATGCAAAAGATTAAGCAGTATCTATAGTATCCTTTTTGCATGTACGTGAGTTGTGCCCAGTCTCTCTGCACCTTGTGCAGCGCGCCAGAGCCTAGCGGCTGAGGCCTAATCGCTCACCACCCTAACGCTGTTCACGAGCAATCTACTACTCAGCCTCTCGTTGAGCGAGTAGATCCTCTCCAGCTCCCTTTATTAGGACTCCTCGCCTCTAAAGTCGCTTTTTCTTACACTACTTTCACTTTAACACTACCTCGTTGGCTCTCGCGCATTAGCTTAGCTAAGAGCATCATTACTTTAGCTCCTTTCTTAAGCTAACCTAGCCTGCGCCGCGCGTAGCTAGCAGCTTATTAGCTATATCACGTATAGCTGTATAAGTTGGCGCAAATCCTCGTTACTCTAAATCAAGAATATATTAGATTATTACCTCCTCTTCTCTCTTAGTAAGCATATTTTTCCACGCTCGACTCCTATTTTGCAGTGAAAAGAAAGGCACTCTATATAAACACTCGAAATCAAAAGTTTATGGGTAATGGGGTACGGAAACAACTTCTTCAAAATACTCGAAGCAAGGCAAACGGTTATGCTATGGAGTTGTGGCGGCTGTTTATCGGGGCAGCTATGATCTAATCAGATGTTTGGCGGTTGCTTGGCCCGGCAACCACGATTCACGATTCACGATCCAACCTCCAACCTCCAGCCTCCAACTCCAACCATCCTGTACTCACGCCTATGAAGCGCACGCTCGACTCAGAGCCCACGCTCATTCAAACAGCACTGCCTGCCAAACGCCTTAAACCCCTCCCCCTCACGCGCAAGGCTCTCTCCGAGGTCCAGGTGCCTCAATCTGAAGGCGCTGCGTGCGACTATGAAGATGGCTTTAGTCTTCGTCGAGCGCCACCCTGAACTACCTACACACATTGCCTCAAGTGTCGAACGCATATTAGGAACAGGCATAATAAGGAATATAAGCGGGCAGAAGGACGAAGAGGATATAACACGGGATCAGCTCTCAACATCCTCAGCGATCTAGATGCCCTTATCCCCAATTCCAATCCCGATGCTGATCCTTCTAATCCCGATGCTGATCTTTCTAACCCCCCTATTGTCTTTTCTCTCGCAACGGAAGGGCCCACGCACGAATTGTGGGTGCATTACCGGGCTGGAAATGAATATCACATGTCCTGTATCGGGTCTTGGCGCATCACGCTGCCCGGTCATTCGGAAATGCTTGTCGAGCATCTAGGACGGGTGATGGAGTGGGGGGCAAGCGATTTCAAAGAACGCATTGTGGAGAAAGTAGGGGCGTTGTGGAGGAGTATGGTGGGGCCTGAAGAGGTTGTCTTGCTGTAGCCCTTGGGTCATTTTTTTCTTCCGTTAATGAGCTCCCCTTCATTCTTGCTGTGTATAAGGCATTTCTTACTTGAGTAGTATTCTCTTTGCATACATTATAGTAGTTCACGACATGACTTGAGAATGAAGAGAAAAGTACGACGGAGATGAAGCTTTAAGTTTCTCGAATAGGTAGCTTGCCTTGTCCGGGTTGTCGCCTTTGGTGACGCGTTATTTTTGCGTTACTTATTTGTAACGCCTCTGGGGCCAAAACACGTCTTCGCTGATGCCAACGCCATTTTGTTGATACTAGGCTTGAAGGACTCTAGCAAAACATACTAAACGACTACCTTACTATGCCAAGAACACGTAATAACAGCAGCAAGACGCTAACTAGGACCTGCCATTGGCCATTCAACCTCTTGCTTAGCTTGTTTGATCGTGTAACTAGGTATTCTGCGCGTAGCGACGGGTAGATGTATTCTGGTGATAAGCGCATCGGGCTTCAAAGAGGGATATGAGCTCTGCGTAAGATCTCTTAACAGGTGACGGAAGATAGAGGCGGTGGCGGAGAACTTAGGGTCATCTTCTTGAACTTTCTGAGCAGGAAGAGTGAAGTTGATAATGTAGTGAACAATTCCAACAGGGAACCCAAGACCGAGCCTAGGAGTGGCCGAGCTAATAGTGATCTTGCGCATAACGGAAGAGCAATCTCGCGGGGTTTAACTTGTTAGATATCTCAAGCACATGCCCTCAACCTCCGCCATGCGGTGGGTGTCTCTGGGGCTCGTGCCTATGAAACCTGGTTGGTCGAATCGTAGTACATGCTTTTGGTCAATCCTACTGGTATCGGCCGCCATGCCGATGAGCTGAGGCCGTCATAGAGCTTCACCGTCTTTGCCGCGAGATGAAGCCCGTGGATTCCATCTTCATGGCTCGTGTACAACCTCTCACGCTGCTCGGTTGAGCGTCTATTTTTCTATCGCGATCTGTGATACAGATTTTGTTACTAGCATGATAATGCATGCGACCGATTTGATGCTACACGCACTGCCACATATCATCGTGGGCAAATGTAACCTAGAGAACTTTCCAGAAATTTACAATTGCTATGTATCTCGATAAAGCGCAGTGGCTAACTGTCGCCCTGAAAACTGTCACCGCTAGTAATGTCGACGTAACCGGAAACCGACACCCGGAGTAAAGAAATTCAACACGAGAAGTGCAGAGACAAACAACCCTAATGTCAGTACAGTAGTGACATAGTATACAACAATTGGAGAGACTGAAAAATCCTCTCTGCACTCCTTTGTGCCAAACGCTAAAACTTGAGTAATCACTATAACGAAAAGCAAAATTCCAGTACATTGTTTTTCACCCTGTAGATAAGTATCTTTCTTTGTTAGCTCAGATAGCATGTTGAATGTAGTACTCAAGAAGGGGTTTGGTACAACACAAAACAAGTACACTAACAAGTGTAGCAGTATTGAGCACCACCCTAGTAGACACAAAGCGTGCATAGACACAGAGGAGGATGGGGTCCATCATAGCGACGGTTATAATGGCGGTAGTGTAGTCGGAAATGACATAACAAGAGAAAAAGAACACGAGAGCAGTGTGAGTGAGAGTGAGGCGCCAATTCATAATTGCAACGATTGAGATGTCAGAGGATTGAGAACAATCAACTAAGCTGTTCAAGGGGTCAATTAAGTATGGAAGGATAACAATAACGCTATAGTCAAGATACAGCTCGATCGGCGATCCACCAGTCTGGCGTGTGACATAACAAGCACGACGTGCATGTGAATACCGTGACATCTGCATGCACATTGTTTTCGTTGAGGTAACTGAACTGCCTGACGCTGTATAGCGTTTATGCATGTTGCCCCTTGCAAATTACGCATGAAGCGTGCGTATGGCATTGTGCTTTGGTTAGGTCTGTTGAAAATAAGGAGTTGAGTTAACAAGTGATTGATTGAATACTCGGCTGAGCTGCCTATAGGTATAGTATCCACACTAACCCCAAACCGGGATGTAAACACTGAAACCAACACCGCTTCCCTCCATATCTCCCATATACGCCAGCAGCTCTTCAGATGGCGCAGGAGCAGATCAACTGATTGCAGGTACAGTTACCTCAGTAACTTCAACAAGGTAGAAAATGCTTAAAAAATACGCCTAGCATGATTCTCAAATCTTAAAGTACAGTCTTCGAGTTCAACCGCCTGGTCTCGTCGTTAGCGGACGCCTATTCAACCTTGATATGTGCATAGGCGCTATGCGTTCAGCCGCCATGGTGCACGAATTAACTGCACAGATTATCTCAATGATGCCCATCCTACCGCAGCAGCAGTTGAAATATGAGTCGCGGTAGGCAACTAAAATATCTTCGAGGCTCTCAGGAGGCCAAGTATACAAATCTTCCATTATAGATAGCGGGTTATTCTCGTACGTTAGCAGGAGTATAGCTCCATCTGTCGACAGAGTCGGAGGTAGTGAGGCGTATGATTAGAAGTATAGTGGGTGTTAGGCATGTTTGGTTCCTTCGCCACGTTATCGAGGCTTATGAAATAGTTAGATCATGCAATCATATTATCAAAGAGGTGCTGTACAACCTGTCAAAGGCGGGAGGTGTGACTAAGTTGGAGGGTGCTCCAAGATCCACCAGAGCGTGGTTGTGTAGCACAGACCATAGGGTGTGGGTCCCCTTGATGAAGTAATGACTCTAAATGCTCCGATATTGATTGTCGGTACGGCCAGGATACGCAGTCAAAACGAGAGCTAAAAACAAATATCTCTATGTCCACCAACCCTTGCGTTGATGTTAGTTCAAGCTCATCACCCGAAGTGAGCCCTTCCTTCTTTCAAGGAGTTATTCCATTCGTCGCAGCATTCAATAGACCGATACATGGAATGCTCATAGAGATGATTCATCCCAGTACATCTAAGCGAATTCCACCCACATTGTGAACCACCCGTCAAGAGTCAAGAGTCACCGTGACTCCAAGTTTTACGACATATCACAGCTAATGTGACTTATTTTTTGAACTAGGAAATGTATCAACATCTGTCAAGACTACAATTAGTTGAGGTTTTATGTGTTTGTGCCCAACATTCTCCACACCACATCTGATCGCATAATGCAACCACTTTGTATTCCCCCACTAAGCACAACAAGTGCCCATCAGTGCAAATCTGCCTTGCCCCACGATATTGCCCTATAACATTGAAGGTCGTCAAAACGCTGACAGAACATGTTTCGCCCATTTGGGAATTCATGACTAAACTCCTCTTCCTCTAAAATGTAATGCAAGTGCCGATTGTTGCTGATAAGATCATTAGTAGATTACATCTTCACTATTATGGCACGTGCGCTTACGATGCTATCTGCAGGCGTTTTTCTTGTAGATCCATTCTGGGTGTCTTTGCTAAGCATGCTGCTTGCGGCCGTATCTCTTCAAATGCCAACTGGGGTCATAGTTTGCACAAAATCTCCACCAAGCAAGGATTAAACACAGCCATGCAAAGACAGCAGTCGTGATACACAAATATTCGGGATATTATTTCTGATACCTGTATATGCCTGGTAGAATTTGTGAATAGATATTTTCCTCTAATGAGGGTAGAAAATAGGGCGCAGCCCACGAGGCTGAACTACGCTCAAAAGTATTTTGGATTACGTGATGAAGGAAAAGATTTCAGCCCCGATTTAGCATGTGGCATAAGGTGATGCGACATATTGATATACACATGGAGTATGGAGCAGGTGGCGACCCGCAATCTGTGAGTTGATCAGAATCGAGTGAATTGAGAGCTGCTTGACGAGTTGGTATCGGAGTCTACATCCCCATGTACTCTTTCTCGGAGCCCCCTGCAGAGCGTTGAGCATGTTTGAGTCTCCCAGATCACGTGCAGGCTCCGACACACGCCAGTAAATAGACGTGGCTTTTAAATTATCACATAATTATACTTTTGCGATCTATCCTATTAGTCTACCAATTTGGTTTTCTTCGCCAGGCACGATTCCGACCAAGTTTCTGACCTATATTCCAAACCTATTCTTTCCTTATGGGCTCTTCTACTCGACGCCAGACTCATTTCGAACACGCATTGAAATATCTCATTCTTCTCTCATGATGTAGGAGGTCAGTGGAAAATGCTTAGAGATCAGTTGCCTAAAACGAGCCACTAGATTGCTGGTGTTGAAGTCCTTGAACCGTTACTACTCCCATAATAGAAACTACTGGCTTTTTTTTTGCCTAATAATTAGCTATGACGGGTTCTTTCAAGAGTTCTCACAAAGATCTAATATTGTCCCCAACTATGTTTCCACTGATTATGCGCATGTTTTACGCACATTTTTAGTTATGCTTGTGTTGTCAGCGCAAATCAGTCCAATCATTCTCCACCATAGAACACATCAGTCACTCCTGGTAACTCTATATCGGTCAAATTGCATATTGGAAAATGTTTTCGGTCCACCAAGTAAGTTTTATTTCCAAGGCTAAAAGAGTGACGTGCGTAGCCGCCTGCGTTGCCATGTGTTGAACTGACAATAAGCATAACCGCCTTGCCATGTAAGAAAATATTCAAACCAAAGAACGTGTTCCATGTGCCCATCTTCTAGCTGCCGTTGCCAGCGCCGTCTAACCTCTATCCGTCCAACATACACCCCTGATCACGCCGATTGGCGCGTCCTCTAAGTACAGATGACTTTGTACGAGGCCCTCTCATTGACAGGAATAGGCTTGCAGTTCCTTGCGGGCTCGAATGGGAAGGTTGGCCCATTACCAGAGCAGTTCGTTGAGCCAAAGAGCTGCACTGTTTGCTTTGTTAGCTAGCCAGGAGAAATATTAAAAAACTCTCACGCCAAATTTCTAATCTCCTATTCTCAATGATGGATAATTATTGAAACAGGGCTGTACCATAGCAAGTTGATCGAACAGTGTAGTCCACTACCAAACTTTGTTGGTTGGCCTCAAGCTGAAAGCATGTTTCACTTGGAATATTTTGGTGCTGTTTCTGCGCGCAGGGCCGGTCCCGAGCGCAATTATTGCATGCCCAGGTAGTGAAAGATGCTGCACGCGGTTCCGGGGCGGCAACGCTAGAGGCAACAAGGGAGAGTGCCGAGAGGACAGCAAGAGTGAGCTGCATGATGTTTTCGATTGAGTACAATTTTTTGGGATAGAATTCAAATCTGAGCTGTAGTAGTGGGTAAGAAGATGATGAGTCTGTGGTTGTGTCTTTTTGCAGAGCGAATTTCAGTTGTCTTTATACACTCATGGCCTGGCTCTATTCAAGGCCGATATAACCCTGAGTGCATAAGATTGCGTAAGAGATGTTGGTGGGTCAAAACACGCTGAAATTTACATCTTTGCGATTGGTGAGCGTTCACATACAGTCGCTTTTGTTGCGTATGTGGCTCTGGTAAGCTGCAAAATATTATCCTCATTGGATGGAAGAGCCTTAGTGGCACGGGCTCGTTCATAGAATTTTCGCAGTACACCTGACGTTACACGGGCGTTGGTGTAGTAAGCGTGCACGACCAATGTTTGTCCTATAACAACTTTTAGCTTCCCGTATTTTGCGGCTATGGCCTTGCTGTACCAAATTCCCCTCTTCTTGCCATACTTCTCTCTGATTTTATTGGCCACATGAACGGTAAATAGTCATAATATGTGCTTTTATCAAGCCTGGGTAATGTGCACGCGTCTAGGTGCCCAACATCCAGCCGCTCCCATGACAACACCAGAACTTATTTTCAGACGTGGGCTACTAAGCATATTTTCGGGCTCAGGAAAGTAGTTTTGGGTTTACAAGGAAATTATATCATGCCTGTCAATCTCACAAGCACAATAGTGCCGGTTATAATGCTTTAAGGACCTTTTGGTCATCCCTTTAGGGTACGCCCCCTTTACTCAACGCTGTCAACTACTATCACATTGATGCGTCAGTTAGTTTACTGGTAGTCCGAAACTTCTATGGGTGAGCCGATTCATCGCAATCATGCGACAGAACCGCGTGTAAGCACGGCTTACACCCAACACATGATTTGTTGGAAAGTCATCTGAGCACTCGCGCCCATGTAAGAATATTACTACAATAACGACTAAGGAAAAACTGTAGGCTCAGGCGGTCTCACATCGGGATTTAATTCAGCGTAATCAGTAGGCTTCTTGGAGTATCTAAGGAAGGACAATAGGCTCCATTGTAAAATGTTCAACTAAAAAAGGATTCTTGACCACCTAATGGGCTCTTAGCTTTGGTTTCATTGGCAAGGAACTGTGTTGTTAGATTACTTGTAGCAATCTCATCTCATGTCTTTACAATCCATAGAATTACTTGACTATAAAGTCCAAGGCAAACATTGACGTGTGTGCATCCAATGTAGTAACTTAGATACGCTGGTTCGCGACCCCCACTTAAGCCAAAGGACTATGACACCCATATCACTTCTCGTCTTGGTGTTCTCAAATATAAGTATGAAGCCACTGTCCAGCTTGTGGCGGCCGAACATGTCATGCACTCCCGCTTGCTGCGCTTGCAAGGTCACACGGTGCATTCGGGGGACACACTCAGAACATGAGTCTGAAATGATAACAAGAGATGTCATAGTACATCAGATAAACGAAAGCCTGATATTAGGGTCTATAACGGAATGGGGATTTTGACATGATGTTATGACAACGATTTAAATGTCAGGAAGATACGTAGGTATGATTATAATCTAATAATACGTAGAGAAACGATTTCGCATGCTTAGTATCACTTAAATCTCCCTTTATTCCATATTATATAAAAGACTTCAGACCTGTATTCCAACACCACAAATCTAGTACCAACCATACCAACATCCCCCCCACTTCCAAACAATCCCATCCCTACCCCCCACCAACAACCGCCAAAAACCCCAGCACCCTTTCCCCAAACCATGCCCTCGCCCCCTCCCCACTCAACCCATGATCAGCCCCCGGATTCACCCCCGAAAGCCCACAAACCACCCCCTCCGGAGCCGCACGAATCCACCGCTGAAGCAAGCCTCCCTTGTCAACAGTCGGCGGAACCATTTCGTCGTTTTCAGAGGGCAGGATAAGTGTCGGCTTTGTTAATCGTCCGAATGTGCGGGCTAGAGTCTCGTCGTCGAGGTCAGAGGAGAAGTAGTCGTCGTCGCCTCCCTTTGAGATGAGCGAGTGCCATCGGTACGCTGTGAGGGGTGATGTGAAGATTGGTAGGATGAGGGCTTGGGGTACGATGGTGTTTTGCTCTCCGCGGGTGATCATATCTTGGGCATGTGTGAGGGTGGTTTGAAAGTAGTCTGGAGGCATTAAGAGGCTTGCTGTTTCACGATCTGAGGTTGGTGCTTGGAGGATGTATGCATCGACTTTGTCGGCGTTGTATTTTGAGTTTGTGTATTCCATGATGTCTTGACATCCTGTTCGGCTTGTCAGTTCTTCGTCCAATATTACTTTAATTATGGACTTACCGGTTGAGCTTCCAAGTAGCACGATCTTTTCCTTGCCCAAGTCTTTCAGATAGTTCACAAGGGAAGAAAGATCCTCGGCGTCATTGGCGAGGCTGGAGTAGCCAAATCCGGTGTAGGAGCTGCGCATGCGAAATTCCCAACATGAATAGCTTAGGTCTGGGCTAGCTTGAAGAGTCTTAACGAGCGAATCGAGTTGTGTTGTGTGTGGCCCGCTGGTCAGACCTCCAATGAAGACCAATGCATTGCGACATTGTCCATCACCACGTTCGTAAGCACAGGAAAATGGGAGTTGCGATGGGAAAGGATGAACAACGACGGGAAATGGGTTAGATGCCATACTAGTCAAGGTATTGGATAAATCGGCTAGACATAATCATGGACTATCTTGGTTACCGTTAACGTTTTATAGGTCACCTGAAGGATCCATTGGGCAGGCCATTGTCGCCAAGATTTGAGGTTCTGTGGAGCTATTCCAGCGTACAGACGCGGGTGTGATTGGTTATGGATGAAACGGAGGAGCTAAGGCCCAAGGCAACAAGACACGAAGAAGATTACATTGAGCATCCTGGGTGTAAGCCACGAACTCTATTTGATGGATTAGAATGACAAATGGTATCATGCGTAGTTAGAGTACAAAAGATGGCATGAGCCAAGGCTGGCTCGATCCGCTTTCACCAGTACGATATTCGCTCTATATGCTGATGGGTTTTTCACCCACTATCATGCAGTTTCAGGTCGCAATGCCTGTATCAGAACTGTTGAAGAGTTCCGTCTAAGATATTCGTGATATTCGTAATGTAGGTGATGTACGTTAGTTCAATGCCTGCGTTTCCCCTGAGTACTTTGCTCAAAGGAATATGCCCGCAGCTACCGCGGCCATGGCACCAAATTTTGCATCCAAGAAAGCATGCGCTGTGGGAACTGCACCGCCACCAGTTGACCTAGCGGGCGTGGCGGCAGCAGCAATCATGGATCTTACGATGCTGAATTGATCTGAGACTTGTTGCTCCTTGAACGACCTTGCGCGGCTCGGCAGCGCAGTATACCAAGCTGGTTTTGAGAAGAAGGTGGTAGTCGTACCGTCTTGCGTCACAGCAGATGGAATAGTGAAGTTGGATGCGGATCGTGCGAAGGCTGCGATTTCGGAGGCTGCGGATGACCGCGAGGACTGGTAATCTGGACCGAGCCCGTTCGTGAAACTAGTGTATGCTTGGTTTCCATTAACAACGACACTAAAAGTCCAGCCTGAGGCCTATACAGGGTTAGATGGATGTTCACTAGAGCGGTGAGACGGAATAACTGACGTCTGCAGGGTCGGTGAACTTTGGGATGGAATCCGTTGGTATGGGCGGCACCGTATACACCATGAAGTCTGCTTGTGCAACGCGCACAGCCGCCGCAATGGCGACGATAAATGGGATTAGCTGCATGCCTGTGGCTAATGTTCCGTAGTGAAGGAGAGCGAAAGCGCGGTGCAAAGAGGTTAAATCGAGTAGGTAGTGTGTGTACAGCTGCAAATGACGCGCGTTACGGATGACAAAGAACAAGAACTAAGTAATCGCCCCCCATAGAAGTGGCAAGCTGAGACATCAGAACCATCATCGACAAAGCTGGGCGCAGTTTCTTCGTGTCAGATTGTTGGTGATCCACAGTTGCTCCTCGGCGCGTGCTTGGTAGGTATGTGATGAGGCAGAGCAAGGCAGCTCTGGTCTGTGCATTTCTTTTGGGGCAGCCTGAGATCGTTTCCTTTGACATTCTCCTCCCTACACATATATTTTCCACCCCTAGACTCTTCAGAAAATTGGACACGGTCACCATAGCTAAGGTCGATGATGACTTCAGTTCGCGGATATGAATTTATCACGCTAGCCCCACACGGGCAGCTGTGAGCCTGCGAACACGTGTTCGAAGCATAGGTCACGTGCTGTAAATAGTCCCACAACCAGCCCGGTACGGGTCGCAATAACTACAGCTATTACGGGACTTTGCCTACTATGGTAACTGGAAAGGTCACTAGTAACTACACTGCACAATTATTGGTTGGTTTCATTTACTGGGCAGAAGGATTGTACGGATACGGCATGCTCCATCTCTAGTGATATGAACCTCCCCACCTAGGTAATGCCCGCCCGACGTGTGGGTATTACTTCAGCATTGGGGAAGCAGGCCGCCTTGTATTCTGAACCATGAGTATATTATGAAGGGCCATCATACTGGTATCTTAATAACCACATGGCAGTAATCTCGGCAGAAATTCCTTAGCGCCATGCCATGCTACAACCGACTCCTTCATCAGCGAATCTCGTTCGTGGAGTAATATCTCGTTTGTCAGGTGCCAGGAGAACCCTCGATCATGAGAACACAATATATCGCCATCGGCCCTCCTGTCACTATTTATCGAACTGACGCATTACCTCTTCCCAACTAACATGCATAACTTCATTTCATAATACCCGTAGCGTAGGTCACACCGAATCTTCCGACGATAATACCGAGCCCGGCCTCCGGCATTCTACATTTCAGCACCAATAGCACGCATGATAACCTTCTCCAAAAGGTTCGGCTCACCCGGCCGCTAAAAGCTAAGCTTAGTTTAACCTTCGATTTTGAATACCTACGGTGGATGATGTTCGTTTATTTTCCGCCAAATTGCAAACGTCGGCGGTTTTCAAAATAAGATTTTCAGGGTGTCACGATTAATTTGAAAGAGACTCACTAAAATATAGCAACACATCATACCCATGAGAAAAATTGCTTTTCACCCCATCTTCGAGGATGGCTTGTGAAATTTTGCAGGGTTCGATATATTTCTCTCGCCTTAATGATCAGGTAAGTCGCGCAAACTGCCGGAGCCACAGTCATGATTGGCTGTAGCGTCGTATAACAGTGGCCTTTATAGTGCTCCGACACGCGATTACGCCGGCATTTGCTGTTCTATAGATGGCTAGACCCCACATGAACTGGCGGCTGGATCTGGGGTGCATAATCTTTAAAGCTTGTTTTAAACAACTTGTCCGCGCGACAAAGTGAAAAAGCCAACCAATCTTCTTGCAATCACTCTCAACTTGAGGATTATTCAGAAACGATGGGGCGTGGTCTTGCTTTCACCGCCGTTGCGGCTCTGTCTCTACAAAACGCATACGCTCAAAATACGTGTAGTAACGTGGATACTAGCAAGACGTATGACTATATCGTGATCGGCTCTGGCGCTGGCGGTATTACTGTCGCTGATCGGTTGACCGAAGCGGGAAAATCGGTACTTTTGGTCGAAAAGGGCCCATTGTCCAGCGGAAGATTCAATGGAACGATGAAGCCTACCTGGCTCCAGGGGACCAACCTCACGCGCTTCGATGTCCCAGGTCTGTTCAACCAAATTTGGGTAGATTCTGCTCCAGTCGCATGTGCCGATCTTGACGTAATGGCTGGATGGTGAGTTTACCAACTGTTGCCCATGCACTTCTTGTATAGAGTGACTGAAGCTTGTACGTTGCTAACTCCATCATAGTGTTCTTGGAGGTGGTCAAGCAGTTAATTCTGCTCTTTGGTGGAAACCTCATCCAAGCGACTGGGACGTCAATTTCCCGGCGGGTTGGAAGAGCAGTGACATGCAAAAAAGTGTTGACAAGGTGTTTCAGAGAATCCCAGGAGCAAGTATCCCACTATTTATAGCACAAACTTGTAAAACTAACTCTGGAAAAAGACAACCACACCATCCAAGGACGGGAAGCTCTATTTGCAACAAGGGTTCGATACAGTCACGAAGGGTCTGGATGCAGCTGGCTTCAAGTCTGTAGTGCCAAACGATCACCCAGACCAGAAGAATAACACCTATGGCCACGCTACTTTCTTTATTGAGAACGCCGAGCGCCAGGGTGTGCTAGGAACTTACCTAGTCTCTGCAATGAAGCGGAAGAACTTTCAACTTTACACCAACACTAATGCCAGGAGACTCGTGAGGACTGATGGCCATGTTACTGGTGTTGAACTAGAGTGCTCCAAGGGCAGCAATTCAGGGCCGGGTTTCTCTGGTACCGTCAAGGTCACATCCGGAACTGGTCGCGTTATTGTTTCGGCGGGAACTTTCGGTTCGGCAAAGTTGCTCATGCGCAGTAAGTACTTCTGGTTCAAATTGGGAAGCACTTTCTGAAAATCATAGGTGGCATCGGACCAAAGGATCAGTTAGACATTGTAAAGGCGTCAGCGACAGATGGAGCAACCATGATTTCATCTGATAAGTGGATCAATCTGCCAGTTGGATTTAATTTGAACGATCATGTCGGCGTAAGTGGCATACCGCAACACTAACAACTTGCCGTTGAAGTATTGACACTTCATTTTAGACTGATATTCAAATTTCACATCCCAGTATCGTCTTTTATGACTTCTATGGCGCCTACACTAACCCAGTCGCCGCTGATAAGCAAGCGTACCTCGGTAAAATACCAAGTTTCCCAGCTCTAGATCCATTTCTAACTATCTACGCAGAAAAACGATCTGGCATCTTGACACAGCCTGCGCCAAATCTAGGACCCATCTTCTGGAACACAATCAACGGATCAGATGGCAACGTCCGACATATCCAGTGGCAATCTCGCGTCGAAGGCCGGACTAGTAGTAAGATCTCCCAGAAACGATGCACCGGATTGAAAAGTAATGGTTTCCTAACTTGCATACAGCATCAATGACCATCACGCAATACCTTGGTATGGGAACAACTTCGCGTGGACGAATGGCCATCACATCAACTCTGAACACCCGCGTCATGACCGCCCCATACTTGCGCGACGCAAAAGACAAAGAGGTCGTGATCCAGGGAATTGACTACGTCCGAGGTATTCTAAGCAAGATTCCAGATTTGACATGGGTTGTACCTACGGCTAGCCAAAGTACGACACAATTCGTGAACTTGGTAAGCACTGGCCTTTAACGCTAAAACGCATGATTCATATGGCCTTGACTAACGATTATTTTAGCTGCCTGCTACGACTGGTACTCGAGGCTCAAATCACTGGACTGGGACTTGCACGATTGGCACGGATGATGGTCGTCAGGGTGGAAAGGCTGTTGTGGATCTTAATACCAAGGTTTATGGCGTAAGTGACAAACAAAACCTACGATGCAAGAGATGAACTAATTTCATAATGCAGACTGATAACTTGTTCGTTGTCGATGCGTCGATCTTCCCGGGTATGACGACGGGTAATCCGTCGGGCGCAATCGTTGCTGCTGCAGAGCGTGCCGCTGAGAGGATTCTTGCACTCAAGAAATAGTTTTGTTTACGAATATTAGTGGAAAAGTACTAGGTTCGTTCAATATGTATATACTTGACAATGGTATTTATGGATCGGGTTGTACATGATAGGCAAAGTTTACTATTCTGAAATGACTGAAAAGTTCACTAAATGTATACCCCCGGTACTCAAGCGTCCTGCTTAGCTGGTGTGCTTGGGTACTTGTCCTCACGATTACCGCGCTTGTATGCCCAGGTTGAATCATCCATCCCATCACGAGTTGCCTTCATATAGTTTCTGAAAGCCGAAGACATGGCTACTACCTGCTCCAGATGCTTCTCCGTAATCTTAGGTGGTCCTTTATTGTTCTTTTGCTTTGAGTCAAAAACCGCCAGGGCGACCGAAGTTTGAAAAGCTATTACAATCAGTTACCCATGTATAATGTGACATGGTGCAGTTGACATACCGTTTCGGATCTCTCTTCCATTCCATTCGAGGCTCTGCACTTCTTTCCTCTTCACATATTCCTTTGCGTCATATTCATATCTAATCTCAGGTGCGCCGCGCTGTTCATGGTCGTCCGTTAATTTTCGGAATAGGTTGTCCCAGATCGTTTTGCGTGCTGCATCATCTAACTTTTCGTAACCAAGTGACAGATGAATGCGTGACATAAAAGCTTCATCAAAGTGGCCGACACGATTGGTTGTGAGAAACAGGATGCCCTGGAAATAGTCCAAAGCTCGAAGGAACACTTTTTGGACGTCAGTAGAGTCCCATTGTCCCGCATTCAAGGCAACAACTTACCAGATACAATGCTATTGCGTTTCAAGTCGTGGGGATCGCGTTGCTCAAGATATACGTCTGCCTCATCAAGTAAAACTATTGCGTCCCAGTCGCGCGCTCTCTTGAAATATTTGAGAAGACTCCTTTCTAATGCATCCGGTTCATGTCCAAGATCAGCTGCTGTAATGCTGAGTAAAGGCCGCTTAGTATATTCCGCGACAGACTCTGGTGACTCTAGTTAATGTCGTACTTTCACAAGAGCTCGGACACATTCTTACCAGCTGTCAATGTCTTTCCAGTTCCCGGCGGTCCATGCAGTAGGATGATTTGACCCTCTCCCTTGCCCTGGATAAAATCTGCGCTGAATCGCTTGTATTGATCACCATCAGTGTAAGTCCGAGCCACTGCTTGAATCAAATCTTTGTTTCCCTTATCCATGACTAAGTTATCAATTGCTGTTTCCGCAATTTCGGCCTCGCTTAGGCCATCCACATTCAACAAATCTAGCGTTTAAGTCAATGTTCCTTTATTTTGTATTGGGATTGTTCGCCAAAAGTTGAAACTCACCATAGACGCGATCCTTCAATATGAAAGCATACATGTGCGATGACAAAATCAAATACTGGTGTTCCGAGAGAGTTTCTACCCTTTTCGGGTTTATATCAGCGTAGTCTGTAAATTTGTGTTTGGCGTAAACCTCAAGAGGCTCAAACGTGGGCTTGCATTCTTTACATTCGCACCGTGGCACGCGTAATGACTCTTGGATGGTGAAAGCATCATACTGCGGGATTACATCAATTAGCCCAGAGCTATCCGGAGACGAGGAAGACGAGGGCGGGGGTGGTGGAGGTGGAGGCGGTGGCATTCCCATAGGTGGAGGTGGTGGAGGTGGCGGTGATGATCCTGACGATTCCGATACTATTCCGGCCGAATACCATGGCAATGATGCGTGCTCGACTACCACACGAGCACGTTCATACTAGGTGTTGTTAGCTAGTGCCATAATTTCTCATCAAGATGAGCTTACCGATTTTGATCCGTCTCTTGACCCTAGCCCTGTGTACTGGAGAAAACATGGCCCCTTCGAGTATGAGAAGTATTTCTTTCCACGATTAATCAGCCTCTCCTTGGTAGCACCACTATCTTCTTCGTCCAAAAATCTGGCAGGATATACAGGTAGCTCGGAAATTTCGCGTTCGTTATCGAATATAGGCACCTGGATCGAGCGGAGTTGACGATAAATTCTCTTGCCCCCAAACACCAAATTCCACACCGTTACTGTATAAGGTTTAGGGATCCGTGCGCCATTTTGCATGCCTATGCCTCCTACCACTCTGTGCACAACGTATGCGTTGAGGGAACCGTTAGGCTCCCGAACGTATGCATCTATGCCCGGTTTTAGGAGTAGCCAGAAGGACGCAAACGAGGTGACTGGAGTTTTACTTCTCCATTGTAAACGGGCTTCGGCAACAAGGATATTTGGCTGCGATTCGAGATATCCTTTCAAAAGGTCAATGTGTTCATCACATTTCTTATTGAAATCTTCGGAATGCTTTTGCCTCAGTGCCGATGCCTCATTCTTGTATTCCTCCAGATCAGCCAGATGATAGTACAGATCTTTATATGGAAGAAAATATCGGCCGGCATGCGGCCCTTCCCAGGCAGTATTTCCAGGAAGTTCAGCTGAGTAGTCGATCACAGACTTCAGAACATTTAGTAAAAATGGGGAATGTATCCTAACCACGGTTTCTCCGATGCGATCAAGCTGACCCAGTGTTGCCTTCTTTTCGCTTCTACTCAAGCCTCTAGCTTCTTCCACATTGCTATATGGTGAAAGGACGTCCTTGGTTTCTTCTAGCGCAGGCAGCTTCTCATTGGCACTTGTTATTTCGAATTCCACAGGCTCATCGTAAGTACTTCGGCTAACGAATTTTGGGTTTGCATCACCTTTTTCATTCTCCTTGAAATAGTTTACCGAATACTTCACGCGCGTTTCGTACTGAGTCTCAGGGATGTCGGAATTCAAATCTAAACCTGGAGGGGCAGGGGGTGGCGGTGGCGGTGGTAACGAGGTGAGAAGTGAGGGTGAGAGGAAATTAATAGTTGCATCGTTTTCAACAACATGTTCCCAAAGTCGCTGATCGATATACCCTTCAACAAAATCTTCGTCTCCAACTTGGATTGTGATAGAACCTTGTGCTATTTCTTTCAGGGTGGCCTTGTCGTCTTTGTACCACTCTTTTAGAAAGGTTTCTACAGCCTATAGCTGTAAGCATCTTGAAAGTCATTAAAAGCGCGGGAAAATTGCATACAGGCCATGTGCGAACAGCCATCCATGGCACTACGCAAGGTTCGCTCCAATCCATTGTAAACTTTACTATCCGGCGGCGGTCCTTCTCATTTTCATTCGTGGCGACTGGTTCAGCTTTGGAGATTTCAAGAGCTTTGTCTATAGCTTGACTGAATCGTGCCATAAAACGTTTATGGCTCGTAACCCTTGGATGAACATTTTCCTCTATTGGGTCACTCTCTGTTGACTGACGTCAGTTGAAATCTTGTCTGTCTTTAGAACTACCTTTGAGAGTACCTCCATCCATCGCCTCGGAATCACTGGATGACACAATATCGTTTGTTCCGTCGCACTCCTGGTCAAACTTGAGACCTTCAGCCGGGCTGACTGTTTCTATGGGCAAGCCATCTAACACTTGCTTAGCCGAATCATGTATATCATCAAGTTGTTCAGCTTGTATGATAGGCTGTGTAGTTATAGGCTCTCTAGTCGCCATAGTGGCGAAAGAGCGTGAGTACAACAATCTATTGATGTGATGCTAAGTAGGCTCAATAACAATTTCTTTTACTTTGATAGTATGCGGACAAAGGTCAACAATCGCTTTGAGGGGTCTTCGATGTCCTAGAAAGCGCCCCCACTATTTGGCACGAAACCACTTTCAGAGCCGGTCAGCTCGTGGTGCACTATGCCTGCCTCAGATGCATGCTCTAAGGTCTCCAAATTGACTTGTGACATCACCTCATATTTTGATTGGCTCGCTAATCACTTCGCAGCACACAGCCCTGCTGCAGTGGGTGTGGCCTAAATGGTAATGCAGGTATGCGAATCGTGATAGGGCACAGTTTCGCTAAGCCCCGCGGATAATGTATTAGGCTGCCTTCCAGCAATAATCCTTTCGTGGGGTCTAAAAGCTGTACAGCTTTCTTCTAAATCTTAAAAGAAGTTTGATCTAACATATCTTGCTTCGAAGGTAGATGGGCTACCAGAATGGCCGTTGGGAACACTATTGGAAGAGACGAGATTGAGAAGTTTGAAGGCCATATGCTTGTAAGGAGATTCACGGACGAACTGTGTGGGCAAACAACGCTAGAACGCGCGACCATCAGCGTTCAGCAGGAGCAAGATGCAATCGCAGAGGAGCATATCAGAACGCGAATGCGCGCGTTATTCGAAGACGAAGATAGAAGGCAAGTCTGAGGTAGTTGCAGCAAAAGAGACGGTCAGATCTGACTTGATGAATTAGTGATGCGGTCTTCCATGCAGTTGAGACCGCAAGACTCACACTAGAGAAGACATGCAAGAAGTTTGAGGTTGTAGAGCAGCCCTCAGGCCTGGGGAAATTAATGGGCCGTAAGTCGGCTCGGACTGCGGCAAACGAGGTTATGCGTGGGAAGGCTGCGCTTGGATTCGTCCAGTTAAATGACTATATCAATGGTCTTGAGAGTACATGGAAAGATAATCAAGGAAAGGTGAGTCGTGAGGTCTATTAGCAGAAAAACGGTTACTTAACAGTAGACCCAGTTTTCAAAACGATTTCGAAGCATCTGTGGAGGCCTCGATGCTCATAAGAAGGCGTTCGCAATCTTTCCGTCGCAGAACAACTATGCGGCTGCATTGTGCGGTAGCCTCCAGCTCATTGTCAGCGCTGCTGTAAATCACGATGAAATTGCAGACACTATTTCCGAAACGGTTGCGAACATTACCCAGAAGGCAGCTCGTGCAGCGAATACATTGCTTCTAGTACGAACACGAGCAATTCGGGAACTGTTTTCTGAGCTTTATGCCCATGTATTTGAATTTTATAGCGATGCTATCGAATGGTATATGCAATCCAAAGCCTCTAGGTTCTGGAACAGCTTCAATGCAAAAGTCAAAGAACGGCACGAACAAGCCGCCGCAAGGATCGAAAACATCCTTGTAGAGATGTACCGAGAAATGAATATGGCTCATTTCGCTGAGTACAAAATCCGACTGACAGAGAAAGAACGACAAGCCGATATTGCTAGACAAAGACAACAATACCCAGATCGATACGAGCTATTGTCCGCCGGTCGAAATGCGCAAGAGATGCTTCTAGGCTTACATAAAAGTAGATGCATAGAAGCGTGGACTGACGGGAGAACATTGGAGGGGCAAGAAACACTGCAATCTCCAATCTCATCTAAAAGAATCTCAGCAATAACTAATTTGTTGAACAGAGCAGCAATCAGGAGTTTTGCGACACCTCTAGAAACATTTGTTGTCGGGAGTGAAGGTCAAGATCTTTTTAACGATGGCAAACTCTGGCTCCCTGATATCACCATATCGATGAAACTCCACAATTTCATTGGAAATGACGCTTCCTCTCCTACATTGTGGATATCAAGCCCTGATGCTGGACCAGAAGAGTTTCCAAGCTCGCGTGCAGCTGCAGTGAATTTGTTTCTTGCGGCCTGGCAAGCGGAGATGCCACTGGTCTCACATTTTTGCGTGAGGCTTCGCTATGCGACTCTTGCTAAGAATCGCAAGGTGGAAGAAGTGGGTCTGATTGGATTAGTGTACAGTCTAATCCGCCAGCTCCTACAGTTTGATTTTGAGGATGACGAGTTCTTTATACCTAAGAAGGACATCGAGGCATTGGACGGGTCTGATCATAGCTGGCGACAAGCTTTGAATTTGCTTTCGACACTTTTGAAGACGACCCCACACCTTTCCCTGTGTCTTATCCATGGATTGAATGATTTGGCATTCTCATCGTCCGGCGCCGAGTGGTGTGGTGCTTTCCTTGCGATTTTGTTCGCCCACCAACAGTCATCTCCAAATACTTTCAGGATTCTACTCACCACTACAGGGCAGTCTAGGGCTCTACAGGAATATGTCGACGTCAGTGATCGCATGTTCGTTGAAAACGGAGCACGTGAGGTAATGCGTGGGGGACGGTGGATTGGCGCTACCGAGCGTGCATAAAAATCAAATATGTCCTGATCTTAGAATGCTCAGGATGAAAAGGAGTTAAAATTTGTTCTCGGGACAAAAAGATTTTCACAGCATAGAAATGGGCATACTCCTAGCATACAGCTTGGCCACGGACTAATTGGCAATGAACTACGCACTATGCCTGAGGACTCAATGTTGGCACTAGCCTATACTTTGAGGAGCTAACATTTGGCGTTTCTAAAACAGTATTGCATTTTCATTCGAGACGCGCCAACAGACCAGCCGCTGGCACAAAGAATGTGGTTCCTGTGAGTGGTTTCGAATAGTCCAACAACCGATCATGCATTGTCGGAGGGTCACCAATAAACATCCGCTGGACCATTTTTTCGATAGTCGACAGGTGCCGCGAATAGCCAGCAAAGTATGTTCCGAATTGACCACTACTTGGATCCCCAAATGGCATATTGTATCTGAGTATATCATACTCCTCGCCATCCTTTTTGATTGTCGCCAGTGATTTATGAGAACGTTGCCCAGAGTCTGCATCACCCAACTCCATATTATCCAGCTTCGTACGGCCAATGATGGTTTCCTGCTGTTCAGTGCTGAGATTGCTCCAGCCTTTCAAATCATGCAAGTACTTCTGCACCACGACATAACTACCACCGACTGCAGATAGATCTTCCTCACCAACGAAGGCGCTGGACTCTATATCTTGGCCCACAGGGTTGGCTGTACCGTCCACGAATCCTAACAGGTCGCGCATATCTAGATAACGGAAACCATCTGTTTTGTCGGCCACGGAAATTGAATCGCCTAGTCGATTCATCAACTGTCTCTCTAGCTCGAAGCAGAAGTCGCGGCGCTCGGAACGGATATGCAAGAAAATATCACCAGGGGTCGAGATAGCAGTGTGTGTAGCGCCTTGGACGACGGGAAAGGAGCGCAGCTCCCCTGGCCGTGGCATGCCGGTGAGGCTGTCCCAAATGTCGCTTCCGATGCCAACAGTACAACTTAGTAAGGCTTTAGGATCTCGAAAGGAAATGCCCTTTACAAGGTCGCCAATCCCTATGATGGTAGCGCGCACAGTTGATATCGCATCTGGGGATGAAGATATTGATAAGACAAGAAACGTTGCAAATTGAGTCAGTGATGCATCAACAGACTGGGCCTTGCTTCCAACTGGGCAATAGCTGCTGTACACAGACGCAAGCATAGTCGGATTTCGGGGTTTCCGTAAAAACCTGATTCGAGGTGTGGAGGTCGTGATGGTGGTGCTAGCTCGGTACGAATATACTGCACTTAAATTCAGTTGGGAACCAAACCGGAAGGCGCGGGATTTGTTCATGGAACTTCTAAATACGCGTCTGCATGAACTCGCATACATGATATGATGTTGAATTTCTCGCTCTCAAGGGCACTTACACGGTAATTGATCGTACGGCAAAACCGGATAACTTGGGACTAATGAGCGGGGTCATCAGAATTGATTGGCCAGTGTTATCGGCCATGAGGATTAGTGAGTATCAGTCAGCGAATTGAGGATTGGCTACCAAGAAAGGGCGCATTTCTGAGTCTATGAGAAAACACTACAGCCAATATGCAACATTGAATGCCTGCTTACTCCTATTTAAAAATATCGTTGTAGCCACGACAGTAAAGAACGTTCAAATTTTACGATGAATATAAATAAGCTATCAAAAGGTGGCATTAGATACAATCATATGCATAAAGGATAGGTAAACTAGTCTCATTGGTAAGCGTTTGTGAGTAGCCAATGTCCCCGCATGCCATCGTCGACGTCATATAGCCGGAGTACAAACCAATCAGCATGTTACATCGAATCCTTGGTAGACTTTGGCTGGTCTAATTGGTAAACTCGGCGAACTTAATCAGCTACGCTCAAGCTTCAGGCGTTGCTCAACATTCCACAGGGGTGGCCAACCCGTCATGTTTAGCCGTAGTGTACCGATGGACTAGGATGACCATGCGCTCCAGTCTCGGACCGATTTCACTTCCTAATGCTTACAGTACATACAAGAACATCCATATGGCTGCCCATATACTCTACCCACTGCATATTTGTAGTCTAGGTTTCAAGTATATTATCATCCGTCCACCCTATCTTCTTGAATTTCACTATCTGTTCAATTTTATCAGTAGAACATGCCGAGTCTCCCTCTGAGTGAGAAGACGACGAATCGTCCAGATGAGTGGAAAATCGAACAAGGCCTCTCGGGGGCTGTTCTCCCAGTCCTTGATATGACTGGTTCCAAAGTCAAGGCCCTCGATCCTCAAGTATTCGAAGATCTGGTGAGAGATGATGAAGCCATCAAGGCCGTGGGTAATCGTGATGAACTATTCGCCCGCGAGCGTAAGGGTTGGGTTGGGTAAGAATCCATCGTGGCAAGCCTTACCACTATTTGCATACTGATTAAATTGTCAGCTTTGTAGAATGGGAGAACTATCCTAAAAAGAAAGCTGCCGCTCGCAAGATATTGACTGCCCAAACCTTCCCCCCAAATCCTGAGTATCAGCTTGGTCCAATTCCTGCAACCAACCCCGTCCTTCCAGGAACGCGTTGGAAGATGTGGCATCATGAAGTTGGTGGTGAACTTACCAGTATTCCCGACGATTCATGGGATATTGTTCTCAAGGAGAAGCATCCTGACATGCTACATTTGCTACAGTTTCCCTACAACGGAGAGCCACCCAAACGGCTGGTAACAGATAAAACCATCACGCCAAACTCATTACATTTTGTGCGCAACCACGGAGGCATTCCAATAATTAACAAAGAAGACTTCAGTTTTGTTCTAGACGGTCTTGTGAAGAATCCGCGGTCATTTACTCTCGACGATTTGATGGACGAAACCAAATTCCCTCGTATTGAAAGGCTCGCAACTATTCAGTGCTCTGGCACGCGCCGTATCGAGCAAATTCTGAAGTACCCAGGCCAGGGTGATGAAGTACCCCAGGCTCCATGGGCTGAAGGCGCTATCAGTACCGCTCGCCATGTCGGTGTCAGTTTGAAGAAAGTCATCAAAGCTTGCGGAGGCTTAGTTGATGGCGCTGAGCACTTGGAATTCTACGGTGCAGATACATATTTCAAAGACGACCACGTCATGAACTATCTGGTCAGCGTTCCCTGGGATAAGGTCAAAGCTAATGAAGTGTTGCTTACCTGGGAGATGAATGGGGAACCCTTACCCAGAATCCACGGATATCCACTCCGCGTTGTCGTTCTAGGATATATTGGCGCTAGGAGCGTGAAATGGCTGTATCGCATTAAAGCCATTAAGAACCCAACAAGAGCTCCTGTGCAGAGCAAGGAATATCTTTACTTTCCACAGCAGGTTGGCAAACATAACCTTAAGATGACTGATGGAATACAGATTCAGGAGATGCCTGTCAGCTCTGCCATTATGTCTCCGTGGACGAAGCAAGTTGTTATTCACAATGGGAAGATTCATTGTAAAGGTTGGGCTTACTCGGGAGGTGGTAGGTGGCCAGAGCGTGTCGAACTCTCAATGGACGGCGGCTTCAACTGGTATACTATACCGCCCGAGAATCTATCTGAAAAGCGAAAGTGGGCTTGGCGTACCTGGGAATACGATCTTCCATGCGATGTTGAGGGCTGGGTGGAGATAGTCGTACGTTGTTGGGACAACTCCTTGAACACGCAACCTTCAGGGGTAAGAACGGCTTGGAATTGGGGCCTTCATGTCACTAGTTCGTGTCACCGGATCTCCGTTTACAGTGTCAACAAAACCAGACCAGTTACTAAGGCTCGACTGGATGAGTTTGAGAGTAGGGGAATTCCATTCGGACCCATCACGGTTCCGCTCGCCTTTCCCTCGCAATCATGGGAGGAGTACGAGGCGTATTGGGCCAAACACGATCCTCGTGACGCAAAAGAATAACTTTCAGTTGGGGTATCCTTTCATTATATTATTCTGAATATCTATGAATCAAATTATGGTTTCCAATAATGGCGAATACAACAGAACCAACTCTCACACAGCATTGTTGTTGCTCACTAAATTTATTATCGCATGAAACGATTTCATCACTTTGTGTGATTGCCCTATTCGTTTCTAAGCTATGCTTGCATGGAGGCGTTGAATGATGAACCTATCCCAAGATAGCAATGAGGTTCTTATTCGATTTGCAATAGTCGTCGCAAGTCGATATCCGACCTAAACCATCCCTGCCTCCATTTTGCGTAGTCTTCCTCAGTGCAGCGCTGAGCTCCTGAATTTCCTTGTTTGGTAGGCATTTCAGTTCGTTGATGAGAGCGTTTGCTGTCGCCACATCAAGGCCCTTTGCGCTAGTCGACATGATATCAATGCCCGCGGGTGTATTAGTGCTAGGTGTGGCGGTGGAATATGAAGCGTAATATGGAGCGCCCGAGATGTCGCAACCCCAAGCAATTAGTACGAAAATACCTGTAGCGCCCTCGATGATACCAGTGCCAGAGTAATTCAGAACGGCGGAGTAGCGCGAATCAGGTGTGTCGATACCATAGCTTGTGTATATGGTGTTGTTAAGTTGGAAGGAGAAAAGGTCATTGACTTGCCCCGTAGGCTTAGTTAGATCGACAGGAGTGGGATCGTATTGCAAGTTGAGGAAAGGAAAGTACTGTGGATTGGTGGCATAGAACATAGACCAAGGTTTGAAATACCAACCCTCTGGAGGCGCTTGCCATGGTGGGTAAGGGGAGTTGGCAGTCAGCCACGGAGGTAGGCGGACACGCACTCCCTTCGCACCTTTTTGTGGCGGGCACTTTGAGATAGGGTTGGCAGCTGTAATCACAAGCGAGCCTACGAAAATTAAAGTGGTGAGAAGCATGGCGAAATTGATCGTGAAAACACGGTATACTCAACTCAATGATGTTAGACTTTGAGAGCTGAAAGGTAGGGCTGCTAGCTATATATACATTGCAGGTACAGGATATCAGCACGTCGTTTCGCATCGCTTCCACCGATCGCAGCATGCAGGTTACTAACCACTTATGTACCATTTGATGAAATTAGGTTTCGTGATAATGGATTTGAGCTGACGAGGCTTCGCTCCGCATATATTATTGTCCCAAAAGCGGTATGTACTAAGCGAATAAAATGTGATTGACCATTCTATGCCAGTCAGCAAAATTGCGCCTATCAGCAAATCGCCATAAAACTAGAGTCTGCTGATCTTTCCCGGAGGAAACCTGCCTCATTAAGCTTTGTGCAGCAGCCCAGACGCGGGATGATGTAATGCATGTGGACAGAATGCTGACGCTACTAGCAGTGTCGAGGGAGGTACGCTTGTAGTATACTTACAAATAAGCCACAGAGTTATCGTTAACTCTTACTCCTTGCGGACACTTTTCTAATTGATGCACCTGAACTGTGTGCCGGATTGGGAGCTTTGAAGCGAGGAGTGTGCGGGAATAGGGAATAAAACTAAGGTAGACTATTATAAACTAGAGGTTAGAAACTAAAACCCTAAATCTTATACTTAAAAGAAACTAAGTGTCCGAAGAGTCAACGCAAAGTCAAATTGACATACGATGACATCCGACGAACTGCAACCCCGGGAGTGTTTCAGCGATATGATAACTTTTTGGCGCGCACTACACTTGGCGAAGATTATAATCTAGTACACCTCCATAAGCTAGAAGTACTATAAACTACTTAGTAATGCAGCGTCGCAAAATCCCTCGTAGAAAGAGGTATTAATAAAGTTGAATTAGACACTATTACGATGGATTGTTGAAGGGCGCTCCCTCTAGACATCTATCAATCCGCTTCGCGTACTTGATCTAGAGCACCTTATACAAGGGGGTAACCTGAGCGGGCTGCCGCGCCCTCCCTGCAAGCGCTTCCTCTAGTGCTTATATTGCCACATTGCCACATTAAAAACAGTGCTTATTCGGTATTTTGTAGGACCCCCATTTGCAGCAATTACAGCAAGGCAGCGCTCCCTCATATTGCCGGTATACTTTTCAAATTCTTCAGGCTCAAGCTTCTCCCACTCCTCCTCTACGTACTGCCTAACTTCCTCCTTTGTTGTAGGAAACCTCCGTTGTATCCTCCCCTTTAATAGCCTCTAGACATTCTCAATTGGGTTTAAATTAGGGGAATTCGCCGGCCATTCCATTATAAGTATGCCATTCTGTTCCTAAGCTAAGCGCGTTGCTTTTGCTGCGTGGATTGAAGTATTATCTTCTACAAGAATAGGCTGGTATTTTAGTGTTTGCTATAACTCCTATGCAAAAGACTTAATATTTGGGCATATATATATCTGGTATACGTTGCTATTTATTGTCTTCTTCTTATAGCTAAGCTTAATTGACCAGTCCTCTTCAAAAACGACTAAAGGCTCCTTATTCTTATAGGAGATACTACTATAGATTATCTAGCTTGAATAGCCCCTAAATTTAGGGATATAGCAATTAATATTATATTTCTCCTCAGCACGTCTAGTAATAAAGACTTGGCCTCCGCTAGTTTGAATAGACGCCTTATCTGTCTAAATTACTGCTGCCTATATCTTAGGAGTCTATTTAAGGTAAGAATAGGCCTATTTTAGCTGGGCCTCTCGTTGTTCAGGCGTAATAAGAGGCTTTTCTATTGTAATATGGCGAAAATATCCCTCTTTTTTAAAGGCTTTTAATAAGGATCGCTTATAGGCAGATATCCCTTTAAGAAAGGCAATCTCCTTAAAGGGTTTCTGCTGGTGCTAACGATCCTTTTTTGCTCGTGCAACTAAGCGCTGTCGTGTTGGGGTATTAATATTTGGCTTCCTTCCCCTCTGCTTTTGAGGGGTCCATGGATTCTGAAGAGAATTTGATATAGTTCTGCGAGGTATACTAAGAGAGGCAGCAATCCTTTGGTGATTCCAACTAGCGTATTGAGAGAGGGAATAAGTAATATCACGCTCACGGTAGGAGAGACGGGTACCTGGATCTCGAAGAGGGTCTTGAAGAATTGGGTATTGAATTCTTGGTGGATGGTGACCACGCTGCCGGCGAACAAGATTTGGCATTTTACGATACAAGGATCTCTCTTCCTATTGTTTTATATTACATGTCTAGCCGTTCTGGTAGCTTCTGCGTATTTATAATACGAAGAGCTACGCTTTATATGGCTAAGACAGCGCCAGCGCTAGCAGGGAGGGCGCGGCAGCCCGCTCAGGTTACCCCCTTGTAGCCTAGCCTAATAGGGCCGATTTTGAGAGAATGGGCCGTAAGACACGTACGCTTAGGTACGAACAAATCACTGAGTCTGATTTGCCACCTAGTTATGTGTTCGACTGTTTCGGACTTATCGTAGCTGCTCGCCCTCAAATGGATCTGGTGGCTTTCACGATGCCGGATTCAAGATCAACAAGCTATCTGTAGAATAGTGAGGACGAGTATACACTAGTTGTGAACGTTGTACCCGGCATCTATGATTCTAGGTAGATCTCCCGCAGTTTAGATGTGCTTCATGTCGTAACGTTGTTATTATATCATGTGTTAGGGTTAGGTTGTAGCCGTGGAAGTGTTGGGACGTTGCGAGAAGAAAGTGCGATCTCGATAATTTTGATAATTTGAGTCAGATAGAATATAAACGTTCACGCGTACCAAATCTAGGGCGATCGCTTAGATTCATTATTGCTACTGATCGTACTTATCAACATTGTCGTCATCATAATGCGGGGTCAGAGGCTCCAACAATGCCACTATATGGTCGTCGGTGGTTGTATCAGATATGGTGCTCTCCCATTCATCGTCATAAATCCCCGCCGCCTCGTCCTGATCTTCACAGGTATGCTCAGTTATATGATAGGACTCTTGCAACCATGTCAAGCACTGGGAAGCGCTCCACCAGTGATCAGGTGAAGGCTGAAGGCACCCTTCAACTACTGGGCGATAGGTTGCAGGCACCAAAGCCACGTGAGATGGGAGCACATGTTGTATCCATCCCTCGGAATCTCCAGGGTTCCATGCTTTATCGGACAATGGATGCCAAGTAGTGAAAAGCTGCAACCCAATAAGTCCTACAAACCACATGTCGACCTTACCAGTGTAACATAGAGGCTCGCTGAACATTTCGGGTGCTATATAGTTCAGAGTGCCTACAAAGCTCTCCATCAATCCTACAGTATTGCGTTTAGAGGTGCCGAAGTCGACAAGCTTGAAAACATATTCTCCTGTCACAAGCACGTTATCCGGCTTCACATCCCGATGCATTAAACCATGCTGATCCAAGCACTCCAGCGCACTACACAGATGAGTCATCCCCCTCGGGACTAGCCGTTTATCGATGGGTGTTTGGGCAAGGGTACGAGGTATGTACTCCATCTGTCCATGTAATTACTTCATTTGATAACTATGTTTTGGAGCCAGATCTGGAGTTGTTTCAGGGAGAATTCCTCATTTTGCTGCGCTGAAGTTGTGGAGTTTTCATCGCACCTCCCTGATGTGCCTGCTATGAGGAGGGGCTTCCCGAACGGCTGACGAGAGCCGTAATCAATGAGGATAGGTCTCCACCTTTATCTATCATAGTGTTGTTCGGGCCAAGGCTGTTATTCGCTAGTCCGAGAGAATAAAAATGGACCACTGCTGCCTTGATCGCGTCGAAGCACATATCGTAGTCAATCTTCCCCTTTTGCAGGCGGGCTTCGAGCTCAAGCGTACGAGGGTGTCGATCTAAGGCAAGACCGATGATACGACTCCTCCTCAGAATGACATCATGATATTAGATAATTATTTTAGTGTTAATTACGTCGCAGGATCTCTAGTATCTCAGCTTCCTAGAGAAGTAGTTTTAGCAAGGTGTCTGTTCCCACGAGCTCGTTGTAGCTTCCAATTTTGGGACCTTTGACGAAGTTGCTGCCGTCAATCGAGACTGAAGCAGTCGTGATATGCGATGGAGCCTCGGGGTATGTATCTTCGTCTGGAATAATAGACTTCAGATTGTCTGTGATGTTCTCTAGGCTCAAGTTATTAGGGCTAGCTGGAGCTTCACTAATCCAGACCTGGTAATTACGAGTTATGATGGTGAACCGTGAAATTTTGCTATCGGTAGTTTCGCTGTCCATATCTCGAAAGTGAAGCTGTTGGTAGTCTGGGGTTCACCGAAGCGAAAGAGTCGAGTGTGCTTGCTTGGACAGTTCCCATTGCTCTAGCGCCTCTGTCGAACCCAACATGCGGTATAGACGACTTCGCTCGCCTTTTTTTTTTTGCAACACCGATGTTGGCTGGCAAGGTAAAGTAAGATTTGACCACAATTCCAGTGCAATAGTAGAGGCAACCGCGATGTCAATACTGTGGTAGAGGGCAAAAAGCAATATTCGGGCCGAGGGCTCGCAGGGAAGACCTGCGTTAGGTTACAATTAAGATCTGTCACAAGAAAATGGAGCTCAGAATTAAGGTTGAGCACTAAAAGCTCGGAGCGTATGCTCCTTGTCAATTGCTCCGATCATATCAGAGATGATTGATTGGATGGATAGATAGTTTGAATACGGAGCAGGAAAATGTAATCTCTGGCGCTCCTTTAGTATATAGTAGTAGTTAGAGAATTATTACGCTGTAGTATAAGCACGCCTTAAGCTACCATTTTAAAATGCGCGAGCCTAGCCACATCTGCAGATAAACTCAGAGTGTGTGTTGACCAGGGCTGCATATCCTAAAAATCCAGATGTATCTTCTAAGGCAGAAATACGATCCCCTGGATGCGCCGAGATGATAATCTGGGTAGATAGTGGTGTAGCAGGGGTATGCAGCTGTCGACGCTTCTGATGTTGTAGACAAAATGATCAACAGCATACCCAAGGTCGCTGTAATTTCCATGCTGCAGACTAAGAACAGAGGAAGATGTAGCTGAAAGACATTATTGAACTAGCGACAACTTTGTACACCTGCGGTGTTAGTTGTCGTAGGCTGTGTAACCGCGCCTTATGTAGGGCCACGTAGTATGTCAGCCCATGCTTCACAGCCTGGTAACAATCACCAAACTTCTTCACACTGATTTAAAAACATCTTATTTGTGCGGAACACCTTTTATTTGAACACGTATATCCTTTGGACTCGAACGCCGACAGGTTGAGAGCAGCGTGGATACACAGTTACAGAGCAGCATGGATACAAATCTTGAGAGCAAAATGAGGGATAGACGTCAAGCCGATTCATCTTTCGAAGACGAACATGGTACCAGGGATGCTTGGTTTGAGAGTATTGAGACCGTCATCACGAAAGCCCTTGTCAAGCCTGACGAAGACCAACCTCTCAAGCTGCGATTCGTGAAGAATCGCCGTGATCCCAAAAAGCCTTATGACTTCGAGCTGACGCCGCTGAAAGAAGTTCCACCAGGTACCAAATATATCACAGTATCATATTGTTGGGAACAGCCAGTGTCCGCGGAAGTTATCCCAGAGTATAGAATATTGGTAGACGGAACCTATAGAGCCATACGGTGCCCAAGAATCGTCTTCCATCGATCGGTTCGGTTTGCTAGGCAGAAGCAGTGTGATTTGATCTGGATTGATCAGGAATGTATCAAACAAAAGGACACCGTCAACTACGAGGAGGACCTTGAGTATCACCTACAAGTCATGGACCGTGTGTACGGCGAGAGTATCTGCACTGTCGCGCCACTGTCGACTATGGTCTTCCTGGAAGGGGAGGTGGTTGAGCGTTTACTGGATTGGCCCAAAAATGAAGCGGCCACTGGTTCATGGTCATCGCTTTTTGGCAGACTCCGTATGGATCCCTGGTTCTTGCGAGCGTGGACTATGAACGAAAGATTCTGCGCTCGAGAAGTCTATATATTACTCAAGACAAATTGGCGGCCCCCAAGTGAAGGGAGGCACTCTGAGTATGAGAAGTTGGAAGACGACTTGCTGATAACCTTGGCCAACGCGAAATCTCCCAGTGGCAATACCCTTTCGAGGATGAACCACCTTTTAGGGGACAAAGCTTTACGCGACCACGCCCGCAAGATAATAACAGGCGAGATAAGAGACACAGAAGAGTGGAATGTTTTGTACAAATTTCAGATGGCGATGACTATGTGCGGGTGCAGGATCCTTAGTGATAAAGTCGCCGTTTTTGGTAACATCTTCAAACTCCCATGGCGGCTCAACTCGAATCGACTCAATGATTCCAGATTCTATTTCCCGACGTGTGTTCTTGCTCTTATGCTTGTAAACCAGTTCCCAGACTCCGAGGATCGCCAAAGGCTGTATAAGGATGATAAAAGCGTGCTTCAATATTGGTTTTCTTGGGGAGGAGAAGATGGGTTTGAATGGATACGTAAGTGGATCGAACTTAGTGGTCAAAGCAACACGACTACTGAGGAGCTCGCCATCTTGCATGATGATTCTGGATCTTCCAACATGGAAGGATAGGAACAAAGCTTCTCGAGGCGAATAGGGCCAGAGTGGTGGAGTGGAGATGTCGTTCAAGTTTATATGATGCATAAGAGCACTGAAAAGCAGACCGTCTTGAAAAGATACCCATTCAAGTACAAATTTTATCCCAGTCTGTACCAATGAAAATTTCTGTTTACAGGAAAGTAGTTTCCGACCAAACGAGTGGAGGGCAGAACATCGGTCGACACATGTTTGTGGTCACGGACCATCTGCTTGTACTTTAGCGTCAGAAAGATCGACTGTGCAGTGTCGCCCAAGCAACCCCGCCCCACGAAAATCAGCAAGTGCCAGCCAGCAGCGTGACTCTTGGTAAACTTGAAAAGTGGGGAAATTATGGTCCTAATGTTCATGCTTGATGTATACAATAGATAATATACTCGTAAATATTTTATCGCGCGCTCCATCAGCACTCAAACCGTTTCCACCAAATTCCTCTCGCGACCACCGCCCGTCGCGTATGACCGGATTAGACGTCTCCGTTTCGCGCAAGCGCCATCTTCCAGAGCAATTCACACAACCCCTCGGAGCTCCCCCACCGTCACCGAAAAGACAAAGATTGGCACATCCAGCAAGACTCCACCCCGCACCAGAGTTCTGGGATAACCTTTCGAAGCTCTGGTTGACTGAGCGAGCACTACGAGAATTAGACCGAAGAAATGACCAGGCATCCTCTCCGATCCGATTCCCTTATCAGCGAGTTACAAGGAGTGTTCTGTCTCAATGGAAGAGGAAGGAAAGTAACTTGCGGCCAACCAAACGCGCCTCCGATACCTTCAGCTCCTTAACCGCTGGGCATATGTACGACCTCAAAAGGTTTGCCCGACACGGTGGCCCTAATATAAACGATTTAAGAGGCGTATGTGTACAGATTATCATGAGATTAGTAAATCCAACTGACCTTCTCTATAGTACAGACTGCCCCAGTCACGTCTTCACCGCACGGTTGAGCAGCAAAGAGAGTAAGGGTTCGAAAAAGCCACGAGACTCAACATATGCTTCGTCCTCGAATCCCACAGAAGAAACCACATCTACCAAGAAATCAAGTCCATACGATCGTGACTTCCAACAGCATCTCACTGATTACCATATTTATCCCCCTCGCTATAGATTCCCGGACGGTCGGCGACCACCCAAGCCAGAGAACTGGGAAGAAATCAACGCAGTCTTAGCACAGCCGAGGCCCTCTCTCTCACCCTCACGATTTTCTGATGGTGCACATGAAAGATTCGTCGAAGGCGATGCAGATGCAGTGAAAGAAATACAAGTGCGGACAAACGTCATCCCAATCATCGAGGGTACAATAGCCGACGCCAAAACAGCATCCGGGCAAATTCCGTTCACCAACCTCGAACCCTTAACAGATGGTAACCTCATCCCCGGCAATCCAGATATCTATTACGGCGCTAGGCCTGAGCAGCTCAAGTGGGATATCCGCACCGAACTTAGCGGCTAGATCACACCTTCAACTCAGCAAGATCTCCCTATAGCGCCCAACTTCCTCCTTGCCGCGAAAGGGCCAGACGGGTCTGCTGCGGTGGCTGGACGGCAGGCTACTTATGATGGAGCCTTATGCGCAAGAGCTATGCATAGTTTACAAACATACAAGCAAGACCAGCCGGCATACGACAATAAAGCGTACGCCATCACCTCAATTTATCATGCGGGACAACTCAAGATGTTTACCAGCCACCCTGGTGTCCCGAGCATGCAAGGGGGTCGGCCGGAGTACTACACAACACAGATAAATGGGTGGTCATTGACTGGGAATGCCAAAGCATTTCGTGGAGGAGCTACAGCATACAGGAATCTGCGAGACTGGGCGAAAACGCAAAGAGACGAAGCTATACAGCAGGCAAATACTAGGATAGCCGGCGCGTCAACTGTACCTACCAATAGCTCTTTCATCAGTACCGCCTCGACAGTTATATATGACCCATCTGATGACCCTTACGTTATCGACCCTACGGCTGGGTATACACAAAGCTCTAACTTCGATATTGTTAGAGTAACCACAAATCAAGATGGTTCCGGTACATCCTCTGACGAGTACCAATCTGCTCCCGAAATTCCAGCAAAGTGCGCAAAGAAATCTACGAAAAGCTCGCACCAGCAGCAATGCAAAGGGCCCACGGGACAAAAAAGCGGAGCGGCAGACGTTGAGACCATCATCACCCCGCAGACTTCAACAGAATAGGCGGATGAAGATAATAACGATGTAGCAGGACGCTTGTCAAGGAACGATCTGATGGCAGTGGAAATTGTGTAGTATTATTCACAGCCTGAGTATCCAAACTAGCAAGGCGGGTGTGATTGGAAGACAGCTGAAACATTCTTGATCAGTGCTTATATCTACCCTCGATTGGCTCGATCCTGTCTGTGTTATACTGCCATCAAACAGCTCGTATGCGCGCGGTCCAATGTTAAATTCAACCGACTTGCAACGGAGTTTGCAATAGGTCGGGAGAGCACGGCGTTGTATGACCTTTACCGTTGATGTGCACACCGTCACCGCAAGCAGGTAATGTTGGCATGAAAATCTCAGCTATAAGAGCAATGTATGAGTGTTCAACGCCACGTAGGGATAGACGTCGCATGGGCGAGTTACAGCGTCGTTATCGATAGGTGAGGGCATAGGATCCCGGCCTGTCGTTGCTCTGGGCGTTCCATGCTAGCGAACCTATGCTAAGCTCACAGCGCACGCTGTCCTCGCATCTCCATGGTGCTAGATCATATGCTAGTATCGAAGCGCTTTGGGCCTAGCAACGATATTGCGCCATCCAGGAAAGCCTAGTCGCGGGACGTAAGTGCAAGACAACGACTTAAGAGTAGCTTTGAAGTCTACCCCTTGCTACTACCAAGACAAGCAGAAATTGTACTCCAATTTATGAAAGGGTATCTTCTTGTTATACTTAGGACGGATCCATGACTGTGGTCTGAGACAAGGTGCCGGCGGTGAGGACTGTGTGTACTGTCTGCCAAAGCTGTTTACAAAGTAGATCTAAACAGAGGCGCCTGAAAAGGCTCAATAGCTTGAGTATTTCGTGGTGAGTCTGGGTACTGCCCTGGAGACCGTTGAACGGGCCCTGAAACTCCTATGGTTGTTGGTGAGCGCGTCATCTAACAAGGAAATGTTCTCGATACGTACAATGCTGCCATCGGAACAGAGAGTTGAAATGTAACAGAACCAATTATGACCGACGACAACCCAACCAACGAGGGCAGGCATCTCGAGAATCACCCCGGTATCTTGTGCAAGATCCTTCAGTTTTAGAAGCATCGCAGTATGAAGAGTCGCAAGTTGCGTCTCAGCTTCAGAGTGGCCTCCATTCGGTTCTTTGAGCTCAAAAGCGCATGCAAATGCAAGCTCAGATGTGTAGGCGTCCATCATAGGGCTGAGGCTTTTGTGGCCATATTTCGATGTAAATGCTTGGTACGCAGCGTTGACATTACTCTCCTGATCAGTGAATGCAAGAACAAAATCAGCCTTCTTGCCGGTATTAGATTCAGTCGGTCTGAGGTATCTAGGCTCAATGTTCTGTGTCTGCACGCTATCGAGTTCCAACTTCCGTGTACTGCTCAGCTTCAATGCTGTGCTAACAACCTTTTCCAAGACCTTTGACCAAGCGTTCTCATCCTTCTTGCGGTTATTACATGACTGGGCGATCTTGTGTATGCTCTCCACCCTCATCCATAGATAATCTAGTGTCGCTGGAGGCGTTGGATCATCGCAGAACATGTACTCATGAATGTCGTTCTCGAAAGCGTCGCGATTGATTGTCTTGAGTCGTTCCTGAAAGGTGTGTCAGTAACTCGACCTGCACGTACTATCTTCAATCGAATGGCACGAACCTTCAAGCCAGCAGGAATGAACCGGAAACCATGGTGTTTGGACAGTATTGAGCGGACAGCTGCTACTGATGTATGCTGATCTGTGTCGCGTGGCTGACGTATATTGATGGGCTGCACAGCGTGTGCGAGCAGGCGATGGTGCTTCCGCGTTGGGCTTTGCGATTGTTTACGGCTCGGGGGTACGAGCTTCAGGATAGTGCGACGAGTCAGGCTCGTGACGGCAGAAGTGGAAGAAGGAGTGGATGTTTCGGAGGCCATAGAGACTGCCGAGACAGTGTCATTGGTTTCGAGTGATGTAACAAGAGCATGTAGAGAGCGTGCACGGTGCGAGGACGGAGCGAGACGAGGACGTTTTCGGCGAGCTGACGGCTGATGATAACGTTTGCGCTTGCGTTGGCTCTCAGGCGAAGGGCACTCGAGAGACACGAGAGGAGGCAGTGGCGAGGAAACCGTGCTCGATGGAGGAATAGAAGCTAGCCAGCCATCTATAGCAGCATTGTGGCCAACTTCGTGAGGCATAGCAGAGATGGGAGAGATGGCAATGGTGTTAAAGTGGGCCAGGGTCCAGTTTTGGGCTCGGGCCCTAAATCGCCGGCGCAAGGGTGTGGCAGGAGCAGGAGCGGGTCGGCCATCCTCCCGCTAGCGCGATCGAGTAGTTCCCTGCACCTGACGATAAGCAAGTAGTAAATTGACGATTAATGCTTACGTGAGCAGAATCTACTCGAAAAATGCTTTAAGGAAGCTCGCATGCTATATTATATTAGCTTCATACTCCCTAGGCCCCTGTGTGGAAAAGAAATGATAGCAGCACCGCCAACGCCGGGAAGCGCAAAGAGGTAGAATTATAGTCTTACGTGAATAATATAATATTATAATAGAGTTTAGCTTAATATAGAGTTAGGTAATCCTACATTACATACTAAAAAGGAGCTATCTCAACAACAATCTATAGTGCTAGCGTCTGCCCAGCCTCTTTCGTGACTGCCGCCTTAACATTTGCTGACCCCAGAAGTGCATACGCGTATGGAAAACTTGAAGCTGTTAATGTACCCTTTTCTGCTGTATTGTTACTTTGACCACCAAATACAGTATCAATTACAACCGCAAATCTACACACCCAGTTAGTCAATGTCACAAATCGCCACCTGTTTAACTTACCCAATAGACGCGCTAGACTCGCTGTACACCATCTTCTTACCAGAGTTCTCAAAAACCGAACTTTGGACTAGTGCTTGCGCTCCCATACGTGTGTTCACACCAGTGGATTGTTCGTTATAATAGTTGTTAAACAAGTGTGCTGTTCCAAATCTGAGTAACGGGCCGCGGCTATCAACCTTGTAAAAGTGGTTGTTGGCATAAGTTACACGTAGATGACCAGTGTCCTCAGCGCCATTCTTGTCGGAATGACCAACCAGAGTTCCTTTGGAATGGTTATGTAAGTAGCTATTCGAAATAGTCACAAAGTCTGCTGCGTGTGAGAGATCAACGAGGCCTGACCAGAACTGTTAGTATGTTCATACGTAGCAATTAAGTAATACTGACCATCATATGTATCTTTTCCAATGGTTTCGTCCCCAGATAAATCACAGTGGTCGACCCATACGTTGGTAGATAGATTGATAGTAACCCCATCGCCGTATTCCGCAAGCACTTTTGCGATCTTCATATTGCGCACAATCACATTTTTCTGACCCAAAATTGTGAGACCAATACCAGTCAAAGCTTGTCGGATGTTAGCTGGGTTCTTCAAAACAGAGACCAATGAGCAAAAACATACAGCTACCGGGCTTGCCAATAATTGTTTTGTCTGAGGTCACGACTACTTTTGCTGCTCCACTGATGGCACCTTGCACAACGATCACAGCAGGTCCAGAAGCGCCAGCTGCGGCAGATAGCTGAGCTAATGTGCTAACTGTTACTACTGGTCCACCAGCGCCTCCTTTTGTTCTACATAAATATTAGTATCTTGCAGTATGTAGCGTAAAGATTCTGCAATACTTACCCGCCATTCTGTGTCGCATATCCGATGTTTGCTACATCACTGACAGTAGCCCGTTTTTGAAGAGTCTTTGCTACATTTCCGTTGATAGAGGGGCTGGGCAATGCAGTGACGACTGCTGATGCTGCCAGAAACAGAAATGTTGTGAGCTGCATTGTGAAATCTGGTACGACTTCGATTTGGAGTGTGTGTTAATGGACTACCTATGACCTAACGGCACATCTTATACTCCAGACCGGTAATTAGACATCGCCTCTCTGTTGCCTTTCTGAGAGGTCGTACGTTTTCCTTTGTGAATCTTTGTTCCAGTTTTCTAGAAGTCATTTAATCGCGGCGTCTGTTAGGTGGATTTCGCTCAATACTAATTCCGCCAAGCACTTCGTAGCTGTATTCGCCATCTTTAAGTCAAACCCTTTGACTGACATTTAGCTAGACCCATTTGTTACCCCAGGATTCAAGATGCATTGGTGTTCGCTAATGCACTCCGCCGGCTCGGAGAAATTTTCCATTGGTGGGATTTTAGCTCCCTTGACCGAGCCCGTAATGAAGCAACACAGAATGACAGTCGGAAATACATAAACAGCGATCTACGGAAGCACAAACCCGCCTACTAGTAGTTATCTTGCGTAAAACGACTGGGGTTATCACGTATATGCAAGACAAAGGGATGGCAGATCTAAGAATGACATAGAAAAAGAGGTTAGGCCAATGATCAAGCATGTCAATAAGAAGCTACACAAGACACGAAAAACATAAGCAGGTTCATACATCGAGGATTCCTTTGCGGACTAGCTAGGCATTTAGGTAAAAATGAAGAAAGAATATAACTTTACTTCTGGGAATGCAAAAAAGAAGGCTATGGACTTCGAGCGCCTGCATTTAAGCAGTTAATAAGAAGTACGGAATTCTCAAGAGGAAACATATGAAAAAGTCGAACTATAAAGTTATTGGGAAAAAAAATATGGGAAAAGATAAGGAGCAAACACACAAGGTGATCATCGAACCCATTGGTAAGACTTTCAAGGAGTGAAACAAGCCGAAGATAAGAGAATCAAGATAATTCTAAGAGTGTCGTGTAGAAACAAATAATTTAATATGTCTATATCAGAATAAATTGTGGTGCCATAACGTTAGTCGCATAGCGCTCGCACACATCCTATAATCGTTAAGTTGCAAGTTTTCACATTTGGCCTCAAAATCCAACTTTTTCACCATCACACATTTTTCCGCTCATTCAGTAAATAAGACGCGTCTTCCGCGGCCAACTAGCATCGATTCGCCGGATTTTTCATCTCGACAGATGAATATGTCAACCTTTCGGATGTTTTTCCCCAAGCCTTGCTCAGTCTTTCTCCACTATTGTGTCGGCCCATTTACTTGAAGAACCGATGTACTTCCGGATCTGGCCTTGAACTTCTGATCCTCCATTTAGCTCGACGGTTGCGACACGGAATACACTGCTTAATTTTCCGTATGCGACTCTAACTCGCTGTGGGCAACACCATATGCTAAATCAGCCGATTGAGACCTGCGGTATGCAAGTAGCCCTCCGTATCCGGGCTTATTGTATCGGAACAAGAACGACCAGAACAGAGCTTGCTGCAAGGATCGCATTGGTATAACGCCGTTGGAAAATCTCTTTTGGGCGAGGTCTTGCGTAAGACTCATGAAGCTTGATTTGGATTTAACAATTCTTATCCTCCTTGGCTATGGCATTGCAGTTATTCTCTTTGATGAACCTAATCATCTAGAAATCAACTTCAGACATTTCGAGTGGCGAATTATTTGCATGAAGAACGTTGAATCTAGCCAGATCTGTGGCTCTCGCCATTTGGTACCTAAAATATCACCTCTCATCCAAGCGTATCATGTTGAGTCCACCTTTAATCCTTTCAAGATTGGGTCTAAAAATTCACCTTTTGCCTCCAAGTGAGAAAAAAACTCTTTTTTATTATTAGGCGCATTTTTAGCTCTGAGAGACTTTTAGTAAAAGTTCGAAGGCTCAAACTGAATAAGTCCTACTGGAAAGGGCTTCAGAGTTGGCCGGGCCTTCATTCTATCAATTCCCATAATGTCTTCTATATGATTCAGAAAATTCAGGCAGGTAAGCTCTGCTCAGGTAGCTGGAAAGCTGGGCACTGAAACAATAATAATACTTACAAACTACTGTCCTGCATGACGATATGATCCATCTCAATCATACTCGTAGTATTTGCTTGGCCCCTCTTCGTAATCATGATTGTGAACTTCTGGCGAGCGGGCAAAGGGCATTTGCAGAAGTTCATCTGGTTTAAGCATGTGAACACGCCAGTTAATTGAATGGCAACGGAAACATTTGGGACAAATTGGCCTTTCAGCCAATCATGTAGGGCTAAAAACTTAGACTCAATAGATGCCATAAGTTTACTTTCCTTCTCCTGCTCACAAGGTAATACGAAGGTAGCAAAATTATGTTTAATTTAACAAGTAAACTCTTTCACAACTCAGTTGCATTGACGCTACAAGTGGCAGTATTATTACTATACAGATTTTTGAAAATTTTAAAGAGGTATATCGGAAAGATTAACTCAAACCCCCCCCCTCGTAAATGTGACACGAAAAAGCGAGATTGGACACGGAGAAAACTTTGAGATTTGCATTCATTAACATTGAATTTAAGAGAGCTACTATGTCAACTCTCAATGATTTATGCGAGATCGTGCTCAACAATAAATATATTCTTTAAATCCTGTTCAAGTAGAAGCCATCTCCAAATCGAAACAGCGCATTATGAATCCTCGTACCATAGCGACTGAGTTGGGTTTCAATCTCCACGCAACTGAATATTACTACTGCCTGGCTATCCACCCATGAGTGCATGTGAAAAGGATATGCGAGTTGTGGGCATGAGTCGCAGAAAGGGCTAGTGGATGGGATGTTTGTTGGGTTTATGCAGGCGCTAAGGTGGTGAGCACCTATTGCGGAAGGATGTAATAGTGGTAACCCTGAAGCTGTTCATTGATATTACCCTAACCTTAACGCATCCTAGCTTCAAACTTCTTTTATTCTCAAACTATTTTTTTCACCTCTTTATATACTATGATTTAGCCTTTTACTACACTCTAGACAGACGTAAATCAAAGAGAAATTCCAACGTGATAGCCGGGAACTATCCTCCTACTATCCTCACGCATATCCATATATAAAAGAAAAGACCTTCAAATATCACGTCACAAGACAACCCCATCACACTTCATACATCCCCTTCCAAACCGTTCCCCAACCCTTATCGATAACCACCTCACCCCACAACGTCGTTTCATAACCACCCCTCAAACCACCATCCCAAACCTCACACTCCACACACATCTACACAACACACAAGCCACCAAACCCTCCCCCCCAATCCACACACCATGACAGCCCAATACATGAACATGCTAGCCAACCTAGCCCCCGCACAACCCGGTACCTCACCACCACCACCACCCACCCCCAACCCCCAACTGATCACCCAGCACCCTCGACAACCTCCGCACCTCAACCGACCAACTCTCCGGCCACGACGGCATGGAACTGCGCGGCTTCGCAACCCAAAACGGCCTCCGGTCCTACCGCGACATGATGGATCCGCTGGGCACAGCAATCCTACTCGGCCTCGACGCGCTGCGCACACACATTGGTGCGCGAACGCAAGAGCTAGGGGGGCTCGACGGCGTGGTTGAGGAAATGTATGGCGCGCGCTGGGGCCCGACGCGCGTGCCGATATACACGGCCGTGCTCGTGACGTACGACGCGCCGATGACGCGCGACGAGATGTTGCGGATAGTGCGGTATTTGGCGTTTGAAATCCGGGTGCCGGTGGATGGCGCGGATGTGTTGGGCCAGTCGGCGATGTACGCTGCGATTGCGGTCAAGCCGCATGTTTTGCCGGGGGTGGCGGAGATATTGTTTGAGGCGGGGGGTAGTGTGAATCAGCGGACGAGGTTTGGGGGGACGGTTGGGGGGGAGATTGCGCGGGCGGAGTTGGCGGGGGATACGGGGCGGAATGTGAGGATGATGGGGTGGTTTGTGGAGCATGGGGGGATGTGGATGGGAGGGATAATGATGGGATGAGTGTGAGGGTGTTGGTGGAGATGATGAGGAAGAGGGTTTCGGGGATGGCGGGGGTGGTGGAGAGGGGGAGGGGGCGGAGGGGGGAAGGGGATTGTGAGAATTGTGGGAGGAAAGGGGGGGAAGAGAGGAGGTTTGCGGCGTGTATGAGGTGTAAGGCGGTGAGGTATTGTAGTCAGGATTGCCAGAAGGTGGATTGGCGGGGACATAAGAAGACATGTAAGGCAGTTGAGCAATGAGAGGTGTTGGATATAACTTGAGCATGGAATCAGTAGCTATATCAGAATTGTGATGTCAAGGCGGATTCTATCAATGTTGAGATTGAATGTAATTGTTTCCAATGATCGACTAGTCTAGTGAACTGAAAAGCAATTAGCCTACAAATCTATACAACGCCAAGAGAAAAGCATACTCTAATTGTGTTAAAGTGGGTCAAGCTACCACGAATCTCACCTGCCAAATCACAACCAATCACATCTCAACGTGTACAAGATCTCCAAGTCCGACGCCTTCACCACAACCGTTCCTCAAAGTTTTAACCTTATATACCAAAAAAAAAACACCCACACAGATCGTATCGAATCTCCATCTATCCCACCCGAAAAAAAATCTAATCCCCAACCCACCCCCAACACCATTTAGAATACGTCAACGTCTCTCTCTCCCTACTGCCTACCTACTCACCTACTCACACACATCACCCCCACTACCTCTTCAGCGTCTTCTGCTTCTCCCCCTCAATCCCCCTCCCCATAACCCTCAACCCCTTCCGCCTCCTCACCCCATCCACATACCTCCTCGCAACATTCTCCCGATCCGCCAACTCCCCCAAATCCTCCAACTCATCCTCTGTAAACGGCACCCAAAACGGATCTTCATCCAGCACCTGAAAACCCTGGAACCGTAGCTGCGGCGACGCAGACCCCGAACTGCGCTTGCGTATCTCGTCGCTGAAGCCAAAGGACTCGGCGACGGGGAGAAGCGCGGAGATGGTGAAGGTCTGCGAACCCGTGGTAGACGCGGAGGATGTGGTTGAAGAGAGTGTTTCAGATAGGATAGTGCCACGACGACGGGTGAGGACGGCGTACACCCGGCCGAGGACGTCGGTTGAGGCTTGGATTTCGCAGCTATACATGGCGAGGTGCATGCGCGGGGACCAGTCGAGGAAGCCGGTATGTATGGAGGAGCGGACGGCGGTGATGACTTCGCCGGTTATGCGGGCGCGGTCGGAGGATGGGAGGTGGGGGGGGAGGGTAGTGGTTAGGGCTTCAAGGGTTATGGCGGTGCCTTGGACGGGTTCGGCGCAGCAGGGGCCTTGGGCGGTGGCGAGTTGGAAGGCGTAGGCGATGGTTGAGGCGAAGGTGTGGGTGGTGGGGGTTTGGTCGGGGTCGCGGAGGCTGGGGGGTGTTAGTGAGGGTTGGGAAGGGGAGAGGTTGATACGTACATTTTTGGGCATATGCCTTCTTTTGTGGCGTCGATTAGGATGTTGGGTCCTACTCTACGAGGCCCGAATGCTGTGATGTTGTCAATGACGTCGGCCCAAATTTCCTTCTGACCTTTGGCTTTCGAGAAGGCGTCTTGAAGCTGCTTCTTGAACTCAGCGAGACTGAGTGTATGACCAATTTCCCGCTGTTCTGCTTCTTGCATGCCATCTTCTGCCTCCGGATGCAAGTTTACTTCGACATTTTCTTCCTCTTCCGTCTTCCTCTCGGCACGAAGCCTTTTGATAGCGCCCGCGTTCTTGCTTAAGAACTCGGTAACGCTTGGTGGAAGCGGTCGAACCCGTAAGCGCACAGAAACATTCTTGCCAGGGATCTCTCCAATCACAGTTCCTCGAGGTAGATTTGGATCTTTTGGTGGATTCATCTCAGCTGCGGCAACGATTGATTCACGGAACGGTACGATCGCTTCGCCAGCTTGAATCTCGCACTTGGCAAATCTCTCACGCAAATCCTTGAGACAGCGCTCAAGATGCAGTTCTCCAGCTGTGAGGATGACGTGCTCTCCACTGGGTAGCTGTTCATACTCGGCGCACGGATCGCTCTGCACGAGCAATTTCAAGCCATTGATCATTTTGTCGAGGTCGTATGGATTCTCGGGTTCAAGTGCAACTCGGACGATTGGCTGTGTGCCCATTTGGACACCAGCAAGATTGAGCGAACCAGGAAGTTGCGTGCACAGCGTGCATGACTTGAGGACATGGCCTTCAAGACCACCTATTCCAAAAACTACACCGGCCGGTACAGATGTCAACGGTTCAAGCCCACGGCCCATCATGAGATAAAGTGCGGTGATCTTGACTTTGTGAGGTACTGGCGAAGCCTCTGGATTGGCGGGTGTGAACTTTGGTCCAAGAACATAGACTTCATCCCCAACATTGAGCGTGCCTGAGAATATGCGTGCAAATCCAATCAAATGTTCTGTGCCCTCCTCCGCTGGGGGTGCGTCCTCGGGTGTTTCTGTCTCGCCAATAGCAGCAGAGTCGAGTGCAGTAGTCATATCACCAACATCAGGTTCGCCATTTGCAGCCGCTTGCTGTCGAGCGATTTCTGCTCTCTTTTTTCGCCCAAGCTCTCTTGCCTCTTCAGCTGTAAGTGCTCCACCTCTTCGCCTATTTTGCGGGAGCTCACTATCAGGCACTGAGATCATCTTGCTGACATAAGCAACGACAGGAGCTTCCTTTGATGTGCTGAAGTTGATCATGGCATCACGCACTTCTGGCGCAACATAGTCTGCGCCGGGTGAGTTATCGATAAGTTCTGGCATCCTTTCTGCCTGGGCTTTTGAGGGTGGGGGTAGGTACTCGGTGACTGATACCAAAAGCGCAGTTGACAACGGTAACCAGGCTGCAAAGAGCGCCATCAGAAGTGCGCGAGGATCCCGGGAACGGAGAACATGTGCGGGGAGGGTAAGATTTAGGGATTTTGTAATCTTCTCGACCATGGCGGGATCTCTGTGGAAAGTGTATGAGTATATTGATAAGATATATACAAAGCACGATGAAAGTGAAAGGAAAGGAAATCCACGCACCCCTTCCCATTGTTACCTCCTGTGGTAGCCTCGTATATCGCCCATATGTTTTCCAGGACCAACTGGACAAACATGGGCTTCAGATGGCGACCCTTGAGATGCTTGGATCCGAGCACTCGCTTCGTCTTTGGGTCAAGGTAGTAATCGCCCCACAGTACCTTTTCGAGAACAGAGCGTTTGATGCCCAGCTTGCGCTCATAAAGGCTAGCGAACTGCCTCACTGTGAAGGCCCATCCATCAATGGCACTGCCAAAAATGACGTTGTTCTTTTCTGGGGCAAAGTAAATGTCTTCGTCATCTTTTTCTTCGTACTCGGCTGGCGTGCTAGTATCTACACTGTCGCCATTTTCTACGATTGAGGATATTCTAGTGTCAGTCTTATCGGCAGCCACGGCATTCAGTCGCTCTTCCATTTTCTCTCGCCAGCGCAAGTCGTCTTCCATGCGCTCGCCCTGGTAGAAGCTGCCCATGACGGCGTTTACCTGTTCAACTAGTTTGCCCAAATGGATGTGTGCCTCACCTGGGCTCATTTTTAGTTCTGTGATTAGCCTATCCATTTTGTTAATGACGAGTATAGGTTTGAGCTTTTCAATCCACGACTGGCGCAGCACGGTGACTGTCTGACTACATACACCTTCGACGGCGTCTACGAGCACGACTGCGCCATCGCAGAGACGCGATGCTGTAGAGACCTCATAGCTGAAGTCTATGTGTCCAGGCGAGTCTATCAAATTTATAAGGAACTCTTTTTGTTCTGGCTTTGCGTCTGGTGCAGATCGACGTAGCAGAGAGAAATATAGAGAGATGGCGGACGACTCCATGGTGATGCCGCGCAATTGCTCATCGGGGCGAGAATCTAGATATCTTATCTTGCCTGCCAGCTTGGGGGATATGATGCCATTGGTGGCGATCAGGGCATCTGTGAGAGAAGTTTTGCCATGGTCCTGGCTCGATCAACAAACAAGACAGGAAGGAACATAGCGGGGTACCAACCACGTGAGCCATGATGCATATGTTGCGAACATTATCAGCGGCCTGTTGGAGCTGAATCAACTTCTCTGGCGGCACTACAGGCATTGCGTTGCTGTGTGTTGCAGTGTGTTCGCGTGTGGAGGGTTTGTAATAGTTCCGGTAAACGGCGCGACGGTAGCGTGGCCGGCGTGTTTCAGTTGAGGTGGACGGGCCGTTGTTGAGAAAAGAGAAATGAAGGGCTGTTGGGTGCGACAGGTCGAGTAGGTATATATGCGTCGAGTGGTTGCGGAAGAAAATGTCTGAAACAGAGTGAGTTGACTGGCAAACTGGCAAACTGTTAACCCCACTACCATTTGCTGCGTCACTGTTGTGGTGGTCATGACTGGTGGGCTGGAGGGGGGCCGAACGCTGATTGGGTAAAGAAGGGAGTCGGCGGAGCTGGAAGGATACCTAGATACTCCGTAATTAACGAGCCACTATTACTCATTATGATAGCGAAGACTTCCCAATCAGAACACAAACCAAGTAGACTAAATAACTACCCTATGCTCTTCTACATAATATACCAAGTCTTACTACTATGCATCGTACTGCCTGCAACGCCTAGACCCTAGGCTGAGGCCCATGCATGCATGGCCCCTGCCGCGTCTTCGTTGTCGATCTCTTTACCCGCCTTCCCTAATTGTTGACATTTTGACATAACAGTGCACTTGACTTTGACCTCACACAACAACACCACGCCACCACCACCACCACCACCACCTACGACTACCACTTATCACCACTTCGACTGCCACCACTTCCACCGTACCTGTATCCGTTTTGCATGTAACTTCTCATCATGGCCACACTAGCGGAAAGCGCGCCCCATACTCCCTCAAAACCAATGCCCATCCGCTCATCTGGCATGAAGCTCGTGACCCCATCCCAGCCGCGCTTTGATAGCGCAAAGGCTGCAACCGCCAGTGCCAGTGCCAGTGCAGCCATCATGTCGCCCGTCAACGAGAACGGGTGCTTTGAGTTTGATCGCATCATCAAGCAGGGTGACGTCGTCAAGCGCACCCGCAAGACTCGAGTGAGCCATGCAGTCCAGCCTCACTAAAGAAGCCACACTCACCTCCATCCCCCACAGTCATGGAAACCCATACACATTGTCCTGCGCCCCAACTGCCTCTCCATATACAAGGACCAGGACGCCACCAAATTGCGCCACCAGATCAATCTATCCGAAATCACCGCCGTTGCTCGCCAGCGTGACTCGAAGAAACGGATGGACCACGTGTTTGCCGTCTTCTCGCCCGCCCGCAACTACCATCTCGGCGCATCCAGCGAGAAAGACGCACAGGAATGGGTCGACCTGATACGCGCCGAAGCCCGCATAGACGAGGAAGAAGGCGATATGACCCTCATAAGCCCAACAGGCAAAAAGACCTTCACCGGCTTCGACAGGGCAAAGAAAGACACCACCACCCCACCAGCACGAGCCTCCAGCTCCTCCGAACCAGAAGCTAGACCTCCAAGCTCCATGGCCCGCGAAACAATGCACAGCGCCCGTCGCCCCTCCCAAGCCCTAAACTACTCCGGCAACGAACGCAACTCCGTCTCGGATTTCGACTTCTCAGACACAAACAACTTCCACACATCCACCACCTCCCTCCCCAAAAAGCCCTTACCATCTTCTATCACCACCACCACCAACCCTAACCCCAACACCACAGCCACCACTCCAGACACCGACCGCGTCGTCAACCACGGCTACCTCTACGTCCTCAAATCCACCCGCGGCGTCCGCCAATGGAAAAAGCTCTGGGTCGTCCTCCGCCCGCAATCCCTCGCCCTATACAAATCCGAAAACGAATACTCAGCCATACACATCACGCCGTTTTCCTCCATCGTCGACGCCGTAGACATCGATTCTGTCTCGCGCAGCAAGCAATATTGCATGCAGGTTATTTGCGAGGAGAAGAGTTTCCGGTTTTGCGCGGCGGATGAGGACGCGTTGGCGAGGTGGTTGGGGGCGTTTAAGAGTTTGCTTGTTAGGAGGAAGGAGGGGTGGGGTGCTGGTGGGGGAGGGGGTGGGGGAGTTTGGGGACGGTGATGGGGGTGGTGAGTCCTGTGAAGGGGATTGCGAGTCCTGTTGTTCAACCGCCTACTCCGACGCCGAATCAACATCCTTTCACTACGTCTACTTCTGCTGCGACGGCGGCGTTGTAGGCTGCTAGCTTATCATCTTATTTCGGTGGCTTTTTCGTTAGCGGGGTGTGCATTACGATGTTCATGAGTTATGATTGGATTGCTTTATGCCCTTATGGGTTGTTGCTTGATACCTGTGTTGGATAGCTGGGTTTGGGTTGCATGCTGGGTGTAGGTGTAGTGTTGTAGGTAGTAATATTGAGAGGTTTGGAGTCGATGGGCTCTAGGGAATAAAGATTAGGTATCATTGCAGAGGATGCAACGATGTACGCTGTTCAGATTTGGATTTGAACGTAAGAGGAGCGCGTGTTGGAGCTGTGCTGCGCGCATGTGTATTGGTAATTTTAAGCAGGGCTCTATTCAGCCGCGTGATCCTGACCCAAGATATACCCAGCCTAGTTAGCAGCGCATGTACGATACCTAGGCAGCTATAACTATATACCTCGCCCAGTTAGTAGCGTCTATATAATACCTAGGTGCAGATTCAATTCCTACTACTCCGTACATTTTCTATCTAATTTAGAGTTAAAGCGTTACTGTACCTTCGGGTTAGGATCTTCACGGGGCCGAGTAGAGCGCTTGGACCCTCGCTAACTAATGGCGGTGCACCGCCAATCGCTCAATAGCCAAAGCAAGAAATGTACGCTAACAGTATACGCCCCTGGTCGACTTTGAATACGCCCCTAGCCACGGAATACGTCCCTGGTCAATTTAGCTGCTCCACCTGCACTTGTGTCCACAACGACCGCTAACGGCCAGGCTGCATTGGAATGGAGTATTCAGAACTGCTGAGGTGGGACCAGATATATCTTTTGCCAAGAGTCCGATCACCTTTTCGACAACCTTTTCACCCCCTAGGGCTACGACCCGTCAGCTATGTACGCCCTTTTGCCCTAGTACGGCTAGCCAAAAGAGCCCAAGATACGTCAGTGTAGTATTGGTTCTTCGCGGCACTCGCTCCCTGGTATTAGGAAGACACAACCTGGAAACCGACATTGAGGCACCGCCTCAAGCTCTACATTTATATAAACCACTCGTTCTCCCATCATCCTTTCTACAGATACTTGCATCAAAGTTTACACCAATATTCATTGATACCACACTTTTACTTTCATCAATGGCAGCCACACTTATTACAATCGCATGGCTTCTCTCTCATGGCATTTTAGCTTCGTCTGTCCGATCCTCCCAACGATCCGACGGATACTGCAAACAGCTGGATATTCCACTGTTTGCTACCGCCCCCAGCGCAATCTACAACATACCGCAAGTGGAAAATGATATCGAAGCGACAGCATGGGCAATCTATGACGCCACTCGGAGCACTTCACATGGCGTGCAGAACATCATCAAAAACACAACAACTTCTGGTACTTTCAATATCCATGCGCAACTGTGTATTCCAGTGTCTTCTAAAAAGAAGGACATCCTGCAGATTGCCACCCACGGAGTCCACTACGACTCAAGATATTGGGATTCCGAATACCAGCCAGAGAAACACTCCTATGTCGACGCTACACTCAAAGCAGGATATTCTATCCTCACATACGATCGTTTGGGAACTGGACAATCCGATCATCCTGACGCATATGACGTGGTACAAGCACCGTTGGAGCTGGAAATACTTCGACAATTGACCTTGCTAGCTCGCAATGGCACATTATACAGTTTCGCTGGAAAGGCAGAGCCAGTTGATGCAACATTCAGCAGGCTGACAAAACCAAGCAAGGTCATACATGTCGGTCACAGTTTTGGATCCTTCCTCACCTCCGCGTTCATAGCCAATTATGGTGACCTGACCGACGGCGCAATCATCACCGGTTATCTGCTGACCCAGTGTCTCGCAAGCACTGGGTCAACGACGTTTAGCGTGGAATATGCTGCCACGAGCTCTCCTCCATACGACCGACCAAGTGGCTACGTTGTATGCAAGAAAAATGGTATTCAGAACATTTTCTTCAACGGCAACCCCAAAACTGCATTCACACCGGAGTTGCTTGACTATGGCAATGAAATCAAGCAACCAGTCCCAATCGGGGAGTTCGCGTCAGCCTTCTGGCTCCTTGGGAATTATGGACCTTCTTTCAAAGCACCGGTACAATACCTGCTACCAGAATATGACTTCTACATCTGTCGAGGAGATTGCAATGGGTTAGCTAACGTGACGAAGTTGGCGGAAACCTTCCCTAATGCCACTGCCATCGAAGTCGCCATCCAACCCAACACTGGTCATGCCTTGCCACTCCACAACAATGCCACTGCCGGTTTCCAGCTCACATATGATTTCTTGGCTAGACATGGGCTATAATTTGCCCTGTTCTACTGCCGTATAGTGGCACCTTTTAGAGGACACTCTTCTTCTTGATAGGCAAACTATACATGAAATTCACTTCAAGAGTAACTACCCTGGATAGAAACGTTTATATTCACAGGACCTAAGTTAAATAATATAGAGCTGTTTGCAGTCGAAGAATACTCTTCTCTAGTCAGTTGACAGACGATGGATTCAGTGACTCGTTACTTTAATGACGTGAACAAGGTGCCTGCTGTCGCCAACATATTCAAGGTCTTTTGGCGGCCCTCTCACCCTAGGTTACTTCTTAGCAGCGCCTTCATAAGCAAGTTCTTGAAGGCCGTCGTTGTCGTTATTATCGCTAATCCCCTCTTGATCGCTTGTTACAGAGAATGCACTCTCATACCAGTCAATCGCCCTTTATAGCCAATAGCCGTCTCCACATACTGAATGTAAAGTAGCTCCCCATCTAACTGCAGGAGCCTAGTCCTCCGCTCTACGAGGGCTAAAGTTAAACTGCGAAGATCTAGTAAAAGGATGGGCAAGAGCTAGTTGACCAATCAGGGGTTTGCTCGCTACTCGAAGTGATTCCAAATTCCCTGTCAGGCGGTGTAGCGCTTACCCAGCCAAGACGTGGTGGTGACTCAGCCTCACCGGATCCAGAGGTGTTTTTGGCGGCAGTACTCTCTGATAAATGTAACGTTTGCGTCACAAGTCAAGTCCCGCTACTACTATGGCAATGACAGCCGTTGAAGATCAAAGTCAAGGCACCGTCCGGAAATCAAGGAAGGGCCATTACAAGTCGAGAACTGGATGTTTCGAGTGCAAGCGGCGAAGAGTCAAGGTGAGTAGTAACTACCCCAGGAATATCTATGCAACTACAAAGTTGAATACCTTCTTTAGTGTGATGAGGCGAAACCGTCATGTACACGATGTTACTTAGGTCTTGACAAGTGCATGTACCCGTCAGTACCGCAACCCGCTACAAGAGAACAAAAGGGTAAATTTCACATACTATGCTCATCAATCAACGTTGTCTCTCCGCCACCAAATACCTCGTCGCACTCGGAACGATCACTATCGTTTGAGGCACCACCACGTCTGACATCAGCATACATAGTGTCAGATTGCTGCTCCAATGTTTCAAATGCTCCGAAGGGGCTGTCCGATATCGATTTATATCGCCACTACCTGCAACATACGAGTCATACATTGAGCCCTTGCCGAAGCGACCATAGCGTATTGCACATTGGTATACCAAAGCTGGCGCTCCAGAGCGAGACCGTCTTTCACTCTCTTCTTGCAGTCTCCGCAGCTAGTCTAGCTTGGGATATGATCTCCAAAGAACCGCTACCTGATACAAATAGAGTCAGTCAAGTCTTATTGACCGGCTATCAGCACTACAATCGAGCGAGTGAAAAAATGCGAGAATTAATCTCAGGGCTTGGTGCCTTGAAGCTAGAACCTCTCATAGCGAGCGCCTTGGTCCTAGTGCCGTTCGCTACTGCTAGTCAGCAGATCAATCATTGGATTTCGAGTAGGAGTGGAGCACATGAGCCTCATAGACCCCTCTCGTCAACGCCAAGGGATGTCATAATCATCCTGCGGGGGATACGAACAATGCTTCAAACCCTTGATTGCGGTGGCTTGAGCACAAATTTCGACCCATCTCCAGAGATGGAGCGTGGGATTGACGGATCGTCGACGTCACCAGCGGCCAATCCAAGGTCATCAGCTCCGGTTTCATCACGCACATCACGCACTCATGTCATGAGCGCAGTGATTGCTACCACCAGCCAAGGCGCTTTCTTCAAGCTTCAACATCGCCTGAACTCGGTTCTCCTTTGCCAGAATAATTTTCCTGATCAATCTCTATCAGCGTGTACTGCTGCTTTCGAAATTCTGGAGCAGATCAGAAGCAGCGCGTTCTACACAACCAGCCCATCACTACCACCATCGCCATCGCTTTCTTCTCCGGCCACAGAATCTCTCCAGCCCGAATCAACATCCTCCCCACGAGTAGCTCCCTGGCTCCGCGCTTTCGCATATCAATCCATTACAACTAAATCCATAATTCCACAACCAACTCAACCACTAACACGCTTCTTTCTCTCCTTCCTCAGCCAGGCTCCTCAAGCATACCTCGACCTCGTCCTTCCCCTCCTCGACCAGCGGCTCGAAAGTCCTACTGGCGCCTCGTCAGGCCGTATCCGGGCGGACCTGACGAAGAAACAGGCGCTTGCGCTAGACATCTATGCGCACTGGTCTGTGCTCATGTTTTTGGTGGAGGATGAGTCGTGGTGGATTGGGACGTTGCCGGAGGTGACGCTTACAGGGATGGTGAACAGATATGGTGAGGGGTTTGTCAGTAGATTATGGCCGAATGATGGGCCTGGAGAGGGGCAGTGGTGGCCAGGGAGTATGTTGAACATTTTGCGAGAAATCAAACGGTATAGATAAGTTTCTTCTTGTCACAGAGTCGTGCAAATGTCAGGAGATATCTTTGGAATTGCTCGTCCACTACGAGGCCCTGAGTGATTTGTCGGACCGCCTGTTGTATTGGCAAGGCGCCATGCGGGTCATTGCGTCACCTTTCTGCCACAGGTCTAGTGTTTAGAGATTTCAGGGCACTGTTGGTAATTATTGAGTTTTTACTGGGCGATGTGCATCCAGGTAGAATGGCACCTGACATCAACATTTGTACTGAAATATCGTGCCAATGTGCCTGTCTATAACGAAAAGGGCCAAAGAGACGGCCCGATGGCCAAACATTACCTAGTCATGGCGCCCTCTTCAAACTCCTTTGTTTTGTAGATATAATAATGGGGGCCGGTATCTGTGGTTCCAGCAACAACTCATCGGGAAAGATGGAGTAATAATCATCTCGTGAGCTGCAATGGATTTATTTGCTCGGCTGATGTTCTAAGTGGGGCCAGCATTGGCCAACCTGGCGTCGATGTACAGGGAGAAAGGGCGGTGGAAGAAGGCGGAAGGGTTAGGTGTGCAAGTGATAGAGGCGAGAAAGAGGGTGCTTGGGGAGGAGCACCCTGACACGCTGACTAGCATGAGCAACTTGGCACACACATGGAGGTCGAAGTCCCAAAGCCTGAATGAAGAGGCCACCTCAACGATGGAAATGTGCTCGCAGCTACAGGGACACATCCTTGGCCCGCACCATCCTGGCACAGAGGCTTTGCGTGAAGCTCTGAATGAGTGGCAAATGGCGAACCCGGAGATTAAATTTTGAGACGAATTTCTATTGTGAGTCATGTAACTTGTGTCTCGTAGGCATAGTTTGGGTAGGGCGGTTAGCAAACGGAGCCAGAGAATACCTTAGAAACTCAGATTTAGTGAAAAGCAGCAGACTGAAGCTTGCCTGAATGCAGAACTGGTTGAGGGTGCGTAAGCACACTTAGCATATTTTTTGCACAGTAATGAATGCGATTTGGCACGGAATGTCGCCACCATAGGTAAGGGGATGCGTTGAGTTTTTACAAAAACAGAAAGAATATTATGATGGTTGTTGCAACCTGGGCACCAGGCGCCAAGCCGCTTCGAGTACCGTGTCTGTGCGCGTGATGCCCGCGACGCGTGATGCCCGGCAGAACACCAAATCCTGTCATAACACTAGAACTTCAACACGCGATATCCCCACCACCATGGCACCAATTGATAAGGCAATTGCAGCATTTAAAGCGCAGGATCCAGGAGAACAACTTTCATTATAGGTTATTACAGATCAGTTTGGTGTTGAGAGATCTACGCTGGGGAGAAGGTTGAGGGGTCAGACAAGCTCAATTTCAACTAAGGCACAACACCAACGGAAACTCAGCCCACAACAGGAATTAGAGCTTATACAGTATATTGAAACCCTTACAAAGCAAGGCCTTGCACCTATAAAGACTATAATACAAACTCTAGCCTCTAAGATAGCTAATGAGAAGGTCTTAGAGGGATAGGTTCGGAGATTCCTAAACTAAAACCAAGATACCCTTATCTATAAATATACTACTAGTATCGACGCTCTCTACTACAAAGCTAGATTAAAACTTAAGTATAAGCTATATTTTAATCTACTTTATAGAAAGATAAAAGAGTATAATATCTAGCCTTATCATATATATAATATAGATGAGAAAGGCTTTATAATAGGTATTATAGGACGCTCTAAAAGAGTCTTCTTAAAGAGGTAATAGGAGAGGAGAGAGGTTTAAGATATACTCTAGGATAGATTACGTAAGTAGATAATAATCCTTATAGGAATCTACGCTAATAGGATAGTATTACTACTAAGTCTTATCTACTAGTTAGTATCTTAAGCTATAAGATTAGACTAGGTAGTAGATATTAAAGTAGGGAAATATAATATATTTATTATATTATCTCTATTAGGTTAGACTAATAATAATATTAGATTAGCCTAGCTTAAATAGGTATTTAATTACTATACTTAATAGAAAGCTTAACGTAGTAGAGACTAGTACCTCCTTATAGTTAATAGCTATAGTAGTTACCTAATAAAGGAATTTATTAACTACTATAGCTCCTATTAGATACTACTTACTATATTTCTACCTTATTTAACCTATATACTTTAACCTCTAGATATAGTTATATTTAAGCTACTATCTATAGCCTATACTACCTCTCTTACCTTATACCTCTAACGTAGCTAGAGACTAGTCCTAATAAGAAAAGGAAGCTTCTTCCTACTATTCTAGAACGCCTAAGAAAGCTCCTTTAGGAAGGAGCTTATTATTAAGTCTTTTAAGGCTACTAGATTATAGCCTATAGAGCTAGAAAAAATACTTAAACGCTTTACTAATAAGACTCCCTATAGAGCTAAGGTTACTATAATACTAAGTAATAGTTACTAGTAATAGATAGAGCGTCTTATACGATCTATAGTAAGAGATACTATAAGTACTAAGTTAAGGCAACTTTCTCTTATAGTCTACTATCTATAGGTTAAAAACTAGATTCTTAACTACGAGAATTAAGGCCTATAAGAGTCTCTTACTACTAAAAAGAAGCGTAAGAAGGGTAAGGTCCTTAACCTTTAATAGTATAAGGAGTATTATAGTAGTAGTATTATTTAATTACCTTAAAAGATTAGAGAAGCTTAAGCTTAAGATATAGTAAAAGAGAAAGAAGTATAAGAACTACGACTCCAAAAAGCTAAAGCTAAAGAGCTTAAAGCTATAGTAAGGCTATATAAATAGAAGATTTAAGAGGAGAAGCGTATAGCGCGAGAGAAAGCCAAGGTAGTAAGGGAGAAGGAGAGGGCTGAGAAGGTAGCTGAACGCCAACGCCAGAAGGAGGAGAGAGACTCTACCAGGGCTCTACAATTATCCCAAAAGGGTAAGAGGCAAGCCCTATAAGGCCCCTCTACTAAAAATAAGCGTTAGAAACGATCAGGTAGTCGTGTAGCTGGTGCTAAAGTTCAGCATGAGCCATCTGCTCCTCCATCAAGGATCACATCACGTGGCCGCAACGTCAACCTCCCACAGAAATTCAGATAGTACAAAATGATTGCAAGGCTCTATTTACTACTCTACTAAGAAATCTCGTGATAATAGCTATTATATGTGGCTCTACAGCCTCATTTCTGTGATGCTGGATTTGGTGTTCTGCCGGGCATCACGCGTCGCGGGCATCACGCGCACAGACACGGTACGGTAGAAAGCCAAGAGAGGTTAAGAAGCGCACGACGCGGGAAGTGCCCTGCGGATTCGAGGCCCTGAGACTAGACTTCTGAGCTCGCATCTTATTCTCTGCACTCTACGGTATCTGTATTACCCTCTTTTTGATTCTTTCTTTGGTTGAGCATGGCGTTAGGCAGTGGACGAGCAGGTCTCATGGTTGGCTTCTAAACCGGCGATAGTGTAATGTAGTAAAGGGTATTTAGCAGGCACGTAGTAACGGCCCATACCCTCTGGGTGCATGGCCATAATAGAAGACACACGTAAATATGAATTAGTTAATTTATCTAACTGTGTTGTCGGTCAGCCCGACGCATGTGATGCTGACATTTCGGCTCTGTCTTCCTGATCTGTGTAGCTAGTACAAAAAGAGCTTATGATAACTGCTTGGCGCAAATTTCGTGTACTAAGCTCCGCATTACGGATGTACCAAGCTTGCTTGTTTTCGACCTCAGAAAACCGGGGAAAACTAGAAAGAGGCATTGGGAGAAGAATATTGGGACTTCAACAAAAATAGAAGCCAACTGACTGCGATGCAGAACCTAAATCTGGAGACATCACCACACCCGAAAGGTAGAGCGCTACAAGGGAACATTAGCCTCGCCGTTTCTGGAAGTATTTTGGGGAGAACTGAAGAGTTTAAATCATTCGAAGCAGTATAAGAGAAGGGACAGGAAGCGCAGGAAGGATGAAATATCACCAACCACCAAGATCAACACTTCCATCGTTTCTCCAAAACATCACTCCACCCTAGACCTGTCAAGATGCAGTTCACCAACACCGCTCTCCTCGCCCTCGTTGCCAGCCTCGCAACCTTAACGGCTGCCGCCCCTACCGATACGGTTGAGGCCAGCATCGACATCGCGAAACGCGCCCAAACCAAAGAAACTGTCTACCTTACTAACTGCGGAACGCAGTCTGAATTCAGCTACTACAAGAATGGCCACAACTCTGAGGACAAGTCTCCTCCTGATGACACTTGCCGCTTCCAGACTGGAAACAACAGCCCTATTATTTGGGAAAACGCACTAAGGAAGTGCACGTTTTCAGGTGGTGCCTCGTTTGAAACGAACGTTGTCGATCCAGTCAACTTCAACGAGTACGCTGGACCGGGATGGCAACGAGTGCCCGGGAAAAGCGCTAAGGCGTTTGATTGCTTCAAGGATAATCAAAGGACTCTTTATCGCCGTGGTGGTGTCAACTGTGGCGCCTTCTACTGGTGCAATCCTAGGTAAGTGTGGCGTCTCCATTTTGTGCAGTGGTTTTGCTCATAGTCCTGCAGGTAAACAGGATATTACGGACTTAAGCACCATCTTTCGCATACGAAAGAATTTTATTACTTGGAAGTTGTTACGGGATGACTAAGTTAGTACGTGACTTAGTCTGAGGGTATATATCCTGGTAGATGGGTTATCTATAGCTCCCTATTAATATGATATATACTATAACTCTAGTCTCTTATAGCTAGTAGCTTCGCTTATCTATTTTCATTTTAGAGCTCTACTCTAGTAAGCTTATCCTTCGCGTAAGGCTACTAACGCCTTAGATTCTCTACTCTATAAGATTAAGGTGGCAAATGGGTATAGGTTGGGTTGGGGTTGGGTTTGCTTACGTGATAACCCAATCCAACCTAACCTATAGGGTGTCTATACGCGTGATGCACGCCGAACACTAAACTTTATCCATCTTTAACTTAGTATAACTTTACTAATATAGCTCCTACTTAAAAACTTTAAAATAATATAGATTTAGAAGATATTAATATATTATTTTTTAATATAATACTTTATATATTATATATTATATTTTAAAACATAAAATATATAAAAATATACTTTAAAATAGTTATAAAATACTTAAAAGTAGTATAACTTTTTAATTACTAAAGGTTCTTAAAAACTTTCTTAATATAATATATATAATATATAATAATAAAAAACTATATAATATAAAGTTTTTTTATTTAAGGTTATCTAGACTAATTATATAGCTTTAAAAGATATAAGTTTATTTTTAAAAAATAGAAATTATTATATTTATAATAACTTTCTTAGTTATAGGCCTAATTAGATAATTTTTTAATATAATTAAAGACTATATATATAGCTTTATAAAATTTAAAAAATTACTAAATTAGGACTAGTATTAAGAAGGTTATTAAACTTTAAAAGATTAATATTTAAGTAGAATATACTTAATCTATTATTAGATATTTATTATAAGAGGTAATAAGTAGGATATTAGAGCTTACTTTAGAAGCTTAATTAATATACTATATATAGTACTTAGGTATAATATAAGATATTATATAATAAAGGAAGTTAAATAATAGTTTAGTTAGAAGATATATATTAGGGTATAGCTCGTACGCTTAGTATAAGGCCTCTATATTATATCTATACTCTAGAGACTCTCTAAGCTCTCTTTAGGCTCCTTAGACTAGTAGCTTAGTAGGTAGTACTAGTATTATAGGAACTATAGTAGTTACTATAATAGTACCCCCTCTTATTCTAAGCTCCTATAAGGGTTATTTATATAGTAATTATTACTACTAGTACTAGTTTTATATTATATTAGGTTAATTTAGGTTAGGTTAGTAGCTCTAATCTATTAGGTACTACTATAGAAATAAGTTATAGCTTTATTATCTCTTAGCTCTATAGTAGGCTCCTAGGATAGATTATTATAGCCTATCTATTTTATATAGTATTTATATTATTTCTTTCTCTTATTATAGTAGAGTCTTTAATATTCTTAATAAAGTATTTAAGTTTATTATCTACTATTACTAGTATAGGTAGGGTAGGTTACTAGCTAGGTAGGTAATTAGTTTAGCTAGATAAAGTAGAAGATATAGAAAATAGAGTATATCTTTATAGAGCTTAGTAGTTTAAGTTAGTACGCGTATAAAGAGACCTCTTAACTACTTAGTAAGAGCTAAAGTTCTTCTAATTAAGCTTCTTTAAAGCTTATTATATTTATATATTATATATATTAAGCTAGACCTTATTACCTACCTAATAGCTAGTACTAGTAAGTACTTCCTATTAGTATATTCTTATTATAGGGCTTAGGCCTATATTATTTCTTTATAGATAAACTAAGTTATATTATATATCTTATTAATTATCTTATTAGTATTAGAGGCTTATATAGGCCTAGTAAGTAGGCCTTTTTATAGCTAAAGGTAGCTTAAAGCCTATTTATAGATTTTAGCTATAATAGGCTATTATTAGAGATAGTCTAGTTAACTCTAAGATAGTATTATTTACCTTAAATTAAGTAGTAGGTAATTAAGTAACCTAATTATTTTACTAGTAATTTATATATACGCGTAAGACTTACTCTATTATAGAGTTTATAATCTCTATTTAGCTATTAGTTTCTAAGTAGTAGCCTATTAAGTAGTATAGGTTAATATTTAGTTACTTATAGAGCTTATCCTAAAGGTAGAGATAAACTATCTACTCTTTAGAGATAATTATACTTAAAGGCTATAGTTTATTTAAATATATTAGATAAATAAGTAAGCTATATTAGAACTTCTATTCTATATATAGGATTAAGTACTAGTACTTTAATAGGTAATTAACTACTACTATAATATTAGTATATCCTTCTAACTTAGGAAGGTTAATAATAAATTAATAATATATCTTACTAATAGTATTTAGGGATAGGTAGAGGCTTTAATAGGTATAGTACTTTTTATAAAAGGCCTTTAATCTTTAGTAGGTATAATAGTAGGTAATATAATAGTAGATTATTTAGAATATATTTAGCTAGTAGTACTCTCTTTAGAGGATCTCTAGTATCTTACTATAACCTAGGTAGTCTCTTATAGAAGAGTTATATATAGTATATAAGAGTTTAATAATAAGCTTATTATAGATAGAGATTATAAGGTATCCTTAGTAATATAGGTAATAATTTTATTCCTTATACTTAGTAAGAGTAATTTTCTTTAATCTTTAGTACCTATTCTTAAGAGGCCTAGTACTTCTTAGATAAATAGGTTAGTATTATATTTATTATTAATAATCTCTTAGATTAATTTATCTAACTCTATTAGAGATAAGTTATAGGTAATAAAGAGATTTAGCTTTAATAGTATTTTTAGATAAGTATTTTAAGCTTCTTTCTAAGCTAGTTAGTCTTAGGATTATTATATTAGTATATTAGGCTTTTCTCCTTCCTTACTTAGCTAATAAGTAATTATAAAGTTAAAGTAAGATAAGTACTTAGACTAGTAAGCTTATCTATAACTTAGCTACTTTATTAGTATAAAGTATTATAAGTTCTTATAGTTACTTAGTATAGTAATAGAAAGGTAGGTACCTTCTAATTTAGATCTCTAGTATTTAAAGAAGTATATAATTATAAGTAGCTCTTTATTATAGATTTTATAATTTCCTTTAGTAGAGCTTATTCTTTTTAAGTAATACGCGATAGGCTAGATAGTCCCTAAGGTATCCTTTTAAGATAGAACGCCTACTATTATATAGTTAGAAGTATTAGCTTCTACTACTATAGGTAGGTTTAGGTTAAAGTAGTAGAGGATTAGAGTAGTTATAAAAGCTTATTTTAAGGTATTAAACGCGTTATAATAGGTATTATTAAAGAAGAGCCTAGTATCTTTTTTAGTTAATAATACTAGTAGTACTACTATATAGGAAAAGTTATTAATAAACCTTTAGTAGAAGTTAGTAAATCTAATAAAAGTATATATATCTTTTATATTATTTAGATATTCCTAGTCTTAGATTACTTAGACTTTCTTTAAATCTATTTTTACTCTACTTATAGAGATTATATAGCCTAGGTATATAACTTTAAGTTAGTAGAACTTATACTTATTAATATTAAGGTATAGTCTAGCTTCTTTTAGAGCTTAAAGGATAGCTTAGACGTATTTCTAGTACTTCTATAAGTGCTTACTATAGATAAGGATATTATTAAGATAGGTAGTATAGAAAATATTAAGAAAGAAGTATAGAATATTATTTATAAAGTATTAGAATGTACTTAGTATATTTACTAAGCTAAAGGAAGTAACTAAGTATTTAAAAAGACTATAATATATATAAAAGGTAGTTAGCTACTTATTACCTTTTATAATATAGAGATAGTTAAAGGTAGTAATAATATTAAGCTTTATATAGTATTTAGCTTTACTAAGTTAGTTTAGCGTCTCTTAGATTAGTAGTATTAGATACTAGTTCTTAATAATAATAGTATTAAGGGCTTAGTAGTTAATATAGAAATAGAGACCTCCTCTTAGTTTCTTAATAAAGATTATAAGTAAAGTAACTAGGGATAAGCTAGCTAGATAAAGCCTTTTCTTAGATTATCTTTAAAGTACTAATATAGAATAAAGAGCTTATTTTAGGATATACTATATAATAGGCTAAATCTAGGTTACTTACTACTTTAAGATTAATCTTAAGGTTATATTTCTATCTCTTAGGTAGCTAATTTACTTTATATTATAAGAAGACTTTAATTAAGTTATAGTACTCTATAAGTACCTTTATTAGTAGGTTAGTATAGACCTTTAGGGTAAGAGCCTTATTAATATTAGTAATTAATACTATAAATATCTTATAGCTATACTTCTATACTATACGTATAAGTAGGATAGCTCTAATATAGTATATATCTAGGCTAAGCTAAGATATAAGATCTACCTCCTTCTTCTTAACTTTTAGGATATCTAGAGGTTCTCTATTTAGTTCTATCTTTAGTTCTTATAGCTAGTACTTTATCTTTAGTAACTAGTAGTTATATTAATATTAGATAGTTAGGCTTATATAATAAAGCGCGTTAGAGCGACGTTATATATTAAATAATAAGATATATTAAGTATTATATATTAGAGTAATAAGATATATTAAGGAGTAGATTTAGGTTTATAGGTATAGTGCTCTATATAGTATTAAGCGTTAAATATTAACTACTCGCGATTATAGTTAATACTAACCCTATACTTATATATCTAGAGTTAGCTAAGAATTATATTATAGTAGCCTATATTTATAATATATAGGTATAAGTTCTCTTTATAGGTTCTATATTAGAGGATTAGATTAATAGTATAAGAGACTTCTCTACTATTAAGTATAGTTCTAGTAAATCTAGTTAAGTATATTATATAAGATAGTAGTATTTAGTTTAGCTTTAGGTAGCGCGCGAAATTTCTATAGATATATCTAATACTAGTTACTCTAGTATTAATAAGAGTATTTAGGTTTCTCTTAATTAAGCCTTATTAAATTAAGTAGAGTATTATTATATAATATTCCTATAAGTCTTAGTAAGGCTTAGACTAGAGTTTAGTAGAGATTTAATAAATACGTAGTCTTAAGAAGTAACTTATTCTTAGGATAAAGCTTTTCTCTTATAAGAGTAGGAGTAAGATCTATAGTACTCTTAGGACTATTAGAGTAGTATAATAAAGATAATATTTAGTAGCTATAAGAGCTTCTAGGTTACTTATATATAGAAGGAATATAGGTATATACTACTTAAGTATATCTATAGTATAGGAATAGAGTAGTTATAAGAGATATAGCCTTTCTTATTATATTTAAAGTAATATCCTTCTTTAATATACTTCTAGTATTCTATAGAGCTAGCTAAGGCGTAGTTAGTAGTAATATTAATTTCTATAGTATCTAGGTCTCTAGAGAGCTATATATTAAGCTCTATAGTAGTATTAGTAGTTTAGTAGGTATTAGAGATTATTATTATATAGGTAATTAAGTTAGTATACTTATTAAGCTAATCTAGGATCTAACGCCTATTATAGTATATTATAATTCTTCTCTAAAAGGAGTACTAGAGTTAGTTAATTTAGGTACTTTATTTAAGCTAGTATTAGTAATTAGCCTTTAGAACTTAGTAAAATAGAGAAAAAGCTCTTCTTTCCTTATTTAAGTTATTAAGTTTACTCTAGGCTAAGAGCTCTTATTTAAGTCTTTATAGATAGTTTATAGGAATTTAATAAATTACTCTATAGTAGTAATATTAGTATCTATTAATAGGTCTATTAGTATAGTAGGATTATATTCTAGGTAAGAGTAAGTATAGATAAGTATTAACTCTTTATTTAGGTATTAGTTAGTATTACTATAAAGCTTATATTAGAATTTAGTAATAAAGAGTAATAGGTCCTTTTTTTTACTAGTAAATATTAATAGGTTAAGTAGTTATTTAGTTTAGGTATATATAGTTATTAGGGTTATAGATAGCTAGCTATTTATAGGACTTAAGCTATCTCTAGATAGTTCTTTAAAACTAACTATCTTATCTCCTATTAGTATCTAAGCTAGAGTCTACGCTTTAGCTAGTAATATAGCTAACTTTACTTCTTTAATAATCTCTAGCTCTTAGTAGAACTCTTATAACTCTTTATAGTATTAGACTTTCTATTTAGCTAAAGTAGTATATAGAGTCTTATTACTTACTTTAAGTACTACTAAGTTAACTTATATAGTTTATAGTTAACTTAAGATTAATTATAGAGAGTTAGAGTAGTTCTAAGATATAGTAGTTATTAATTAATATAATATAATATTATAAGAGGTAATAAGCTAGAATATTAGGGCTTACTTTAGAAGATTAATTAATATACTATATATACTACTTAGGTATAATATAAAGTATTATATAATAAAAGGAAGTTAAATAATAGTTTAGGTTAGAAGATATATATTAGGAGTATAGCTTATATACTTAGTATAAGGCCTCTATATTATATCTATACTCTAGAAGCTCTTTAAGCTCTTCTTAGGCTCTTTAGACTAGTAGCTTAAGTAAGTAGTACTAGTATTATAGAATTTATAGTAGTTACTATAATACTCTTAAAGTTATTTTTATATTAAATTTTAGCTTATTTTTTATAAATATAATAGAGTTAGTATCACGAGTAGTAGCTCTACTCTACTACGCTAGACAACTAAAAAGGTATAAATAATTAATAATATTAATTACTAGAGTAGAATAGTATATATTACCGTATATACGCTAAGTACTATAGTACTATACGAGCCCTACTTAGGCTACTTAGCTCTACTAAGTTCGGCTCCTCGGCTAAGTAAGTATTACCTTATAGTTAGTTTTTAAGCTACTCTTCTTTTAATTATAAGTAATAATATATAATAAAAGACTATAATAACTTACTATTCTTCTAATCTCTAAAGTACTTTTTATTAAGCTCTATAAACTTATTACCTTATATAAAATCCTTTCTATCTTTATTAAGATTCTAATATATTAGGAATTTCTTTAACCTAGCTTTTAGCTTATACCTAGTAGTATAATCTACTATATTAGTAGCTTTAAAGGCCTTCTCTTTACTAGAGTATATTAAAGCTAAAGTCCTCTACTAAATAGTATAAGAGCTATTACTAAGCTTATACTTTTATAGTACCTTTATATTTATAAGATATACTTTCTAGTAGCCTCTTCCTCTATATAGTAAGAGGATATAATAAATCTTATCTTCTTTATACTTAAAACCCTATATAAGTTAGTAAGTACTATTATAAAAGACTAGGATAAATATATCTATAATACTAGTCTCTCTATTCTTAGGATTAGCTAATATATTCTTAGAATTATTATCTAGAATCTTAAACTTTAGAGAGGTATATAGACTATTAGAAGGGCCTTAATTAGGGTATAAGGACTTTATTATATAATAGCTATAATAAAGAAATATAATAATTAGAGTAGCTAGTAAAATAGAAGTAGATACTATAGAGTTTATAGTTAGTTAAGTTAAAATTAGGTAGTAGAGGTAAAAGGTAAGTAAATTTAGGTTACTAGAGTACTAGTATAGTACTAGCGCTATATTAGGGTCTAACTAGTACTAGCGTCGCGCTAGTATTATACTAGTATCGCGCTAACTTAAGTAAGTACTTAAACTTACTACTTAACGCGTTTTTAACTAATAACCTATACTTCCTTATAACTCTATTATTATTATCTATATATAGTAGCTCTAGCTATTATATACTATAGAGTATATATAGTAGGAGCTTCTAGTAAAGGGGTAACTAGATATATAGGCCTATAGCTTATATATATAGTTCTCTTATATAGATCTTAGATCTATTATATATAGAAGAATAACCTTAAATATATATATAGATCTAAGAGTTTATACTTAACCCCTATATAATATTATACTAAGCTTACTATATACTTTCGCGCTATAGAGAAAGCCTATAAATACTAATTAGTAGGTAATTAACTTTATCTATAAATTAGCTAAGTAAAGATAGAGTTAAACCTTCTAGTAGAAGTTAGTCTCTATTTCGTACGTATCCTAAATAGAAATAACTAGGGATAAGAAGATTAATCGCTAAACTATATAGACTAAAAATACTTGTAATTATATACCTAGTAATAGGGTATATAAGTTATCTAAGAACCTATATAGAATAATAGAAGATAGTATATAACTTATATAAATAAATAATAATATACTATACGATTAAAACTAGATAGTAAAAACTATCTAAATACTATCTAAATAAGATACCTAGTCTAGACCTATAAGCTTATATAGGAGCTACTAAGATATAATAGAAGATAAAGAATAATAGAAAGATATAGTAAGAGGTATAAGTATCTTAATACTAATCTCTAGAAAGAGGTAAAATTAGAGTATTAGATAGACTTAATTAATATATCTAACCTAATACTAAAGTAACTAGCTTTATATACTAGATACGCGCTATATAAACTATAGGTTATAAGCCTTATAGGCCTAGAGTTCCTCTAATTATTTATTAAAGACTTTAGTAAATAGATAGAGGATTACTAGAACTAAATTAGCCGCGCGTTCTATAGGGAGCTACTAGTAGTACTAGGTAGTAAAGGAATAAATTATACCCTTAAAAATAATAATTCCTAGAGTAGGAAGCTATACAATCTAACCTAGAGGAGGTATATATTAGAAAATCTAATTGTAATCCCTATATATAGAGAGGTGTAAAAAATAAAGAGTAATTTTTTTTTTAACCTTTTTTAAAGTTATATATCTTAACGACTATTATAGCTAGTAAAAAAATAAAATCTTAATTTTATAGAGAAAAAGGTAAATTTTTATTTTCTAATAAAAAATTAGTAATATTATATAATCTATATTATTATATTTAGAGTTAAAGTAGAGGTATTTTTTCCTTAATTTTTAAAGTAGTACAACTATTTAATTAGCGTTTAAAAAAGTCTAATTTTTTACTAAGCCTAATTTAGTTAGATAAGATTATATAATTAAATTTATAGTATAGATTACTTATATAAGTAATTTTTTAGGAGGAGAGGAAAAAAATAAAAAAAATAGATTAATAGTTAGCTTATATAATTAATTACTAAAATATTAGTCTAAGGATTATAAATTAATATCTTTTTAAATTTTTACTTTTACTCTTCTAAATCCTTTAAAATAGTACTAAATCTCTTAAAACTCGAATCTAACGTCTAGCTTCTATTAGAAGCTAATACCTCTCCTAATAAGATAGCTACTATCTTAAAAAAAAATATTAAAGTAATATATAATAATATTAATAGAATTAAGAAGAAAAAAGCTATAAAAGTAGAAGATAAAAAAAGAAATAAAGGAAGACCTACTAGAGTTTCTAAAAGAGAAAAAAGAGTTATTATAAGAGATATAATTCGAAGCCCTAAGAAGATAAATAAGAGATTAATACTAGAAAATAATCTTAGTATTAGTATAAGAAAGTTATAATACTTTTTAAAAGAGGAGGGAGTTACTACTAATATAGCTACTAAAAAGCCGATAATTTCAGCTTATTTAGCTAAATTAAGGCTTAAGTACGCTAAAGAGCAATTAAAGTTAGTAGAAAAAAAGGGATTTAATCTAAATAAGATTATATTTTTAGATAAAAGCTCTATACAAAGAGGGCACGGAGCTAGATAAGAGTACTATAGAAAAATAGGCTCTATTAAGGCTAGACGCCAATTAGTTTCTACAACTAATAAAAGTAAGTTTAAAAAAATTCCTAGTAGGCTATTTTATTCTATTTTTTATAACGATTTTTTCTATTTAATTAGTTTTTTTATAACTATAATACCAACTAAGTTATAGCTAGAGATATAACTATCTCAGTTTAGGGATCTATTTGGATAGGAGGACGATCTCAATTAATCTTTATAAGAGACCCTATAAAGACTTTACCTTTCTATAATAGAAGATATATCCGAGAGGTACTAAATCTAGTAGTTAAAAAGTATATAAAACGCGGTTAGTATTACTATCTCTTTTTACTCCTTTATCTATCTATATATATAACTATATATATATTAGTTATATTTCTAGTTTATATATTAATTATCTATTTAGGATGGAGATTTCAATAAGATAACTATAAAATCTATAAAACTAACGCCGTTAAGAGTTAGTTTAAAAGAAATAGAGTTAAGCTCTATTCTTACCCTACCTATAGCCCGGATTTAAATCCAATTGAAAATATGTAGAGTCTACTTAAAGATAGGCTAAATAAACGCCCTAGAAAGAGTTTAGGTATAGGGATTAATTTAAAGAGTATAGAAGCTTTTAAGCTTACTATAATAGAAGAGTAGAACGCTATAAGCTAGTAGGCTATAGATAATTGTATACTATCTTTACCTAGAAGGTAGGAGGCCGTTAAAATAGCTAAGGGCTATTAGACTAAGTATTAGTCCTATCTAATATATATTTATTAACTAAACTCTAAAAAAACCGAGTTTCTTTATAAATATTAATATAGTAATATAATATATCTATAAACCTAATATATAATAGGTTCTATATAGATAATTAATATATATAAAATATAGGAAAAAGATACTTAAAATAAAAAGTTATAAGCCTTTAAACACGGCTTAAAAAGATACCCCTATTTCAGTGAGCTACTATAGCTAAGATACGATTACTAAGCTATATATTTTTATATAACCTAAAAGAGCGAGTTTTTCTCTTTAAAAATATCAACTTCTTATAGCTATAGCTCTTATATTAAGGAAGTTATAATACTTTAAAAAAGGTTAAAAAATAAATTACTCTTTATTTTTTACACCCCTCTATAGTTTATATTTAAACTAGAAGATAGTCGTCTATTAGGCGTATACGTTATTATCCTCTTTAAATACTTTAAGGCTATCTTAAGAGAGCTTAGATCTCCTTATTAGTAGACCTTAAGTAGAGGCTAAGAGTATTCTTATTAGAGTATCTAAGGCCGTGCCTAAGCGTATAGATTACTATATTACTAGACTAGAGGTACTTATAGTTGTAGTAACTACCTTAGGCTTATAATTAGCGATATCTAGCTTAATAGGCGTACTTAGTTTTATTATTAGTTTAGTAGTATCGTCTAGATTAATAATAGGCTAGATACCTATTAGATCGTAGATTATCTTAAGTTAATAATACTACGCCAGCTAGCTATTATAATCTATAAGGATTACTATAGCGTTATAGGTTATTAATTAACTTATCTCGGTTTTAGTTAGGTTACTTAATTAGTTAAGGTAGTAAGACTCTTAATTATCGGATTTAAGATAGGTTTTAATAGGTGTATAGTATAGGAATATAGTATATAATAAAAGACTATAATAAATAATATAGTAAATAATTAATTAATTATCTATAAACGCTCTTAATTATTATCTATTAATATTCTATCTCTTCTATCTACTATACTTTCTACTAGTTTATATATCTATCTCTACTAAGCTTATTAAGGTCTCTTAGTTTAGAGGGAGAAGATCTATTATCTCTTATTAAGTAGTTAAGCTAGCTTAACGTAGTTATTCGATAGTACTAGTTCTACGTAGCTTATCTATAATGCTATAAGCTATTAGATATTAGCTTTACTAGTTATATTAGCTATATTAGCTATACTAGCTATACTAGCTATACCGGCTATAATCTTAGATATAGTCTCGAATAGTCTTATAATAATACTTTTATCTAGTAGTAGATAACTAAGTTCAACCTTAGATTACCTATAAATCTAATACCCCTATATAGATCTTAGATTAATTATATATAGAAGAATAACCTTAAATATATATATAGATCTAAGAGTTTATACTTAACCCCTATATAATATTATACTAAGCTTACTATATACTTTTATACTATAGAGGAAGCCTATAAATAATTATAGTAATTTATTATAATAGTTACTCTAATTTTAATAATCTAATACTAATTATATTCTTAGATCCTTCTAAATTATTTACTTTTCTCTAAATTTATCTATAATAATAAGAACTAAGTAGGTTATATATAAGTTAACTAGTAGTAAGGGCTTTAGGAAGAAATTACCTATAATAGCTACCTATTTAGTACTTACTATAGAAGCTCTTAGGAAAAAGTATTACTTTAAGCTAGGTAGTATATTATTATATTTATTAATTATATTATTAATCTAATATTTAATAGCTATTCTAATTAGAGAGATTAGGTAATATTAGAAATTAATTAAGTTACTAATTTATAAGCTTCTCTTTTAGCGCGTCTATTATAAGGTTACCTAGGATTTTATACTAGATTATTCTTTCTAATTCTAGGAGGCTACTAAGTCCTTTTTAATTAGCTATTTTAAAGGTATATATTTACTCTCTATATTAACTTATAATTATATATACTAATAATTCTAGATTATAATATAAATACTATATATATAAAAAGAGTTACTAGTTAAGTTAAAGACCCTTAACTAGTTAAGTACTAGCTATAAGGCCTAATACTTTTATAATTTCTTATTTCCTATAATTATATATAAATATAAGAGAAAAATCGTAAATCCTATAATTATATACTATAATAAAGTAATTATACTTATACTTAATTAGTAAATATAAAATAAATTATACTTAGTAAGAAAATTATATTAGTTAAACCTAAGGTAATATAGTCTATACTAACTATACCTAAACCTAGAACCTATATACCTTTAATATAACCTAATCTATTACTAGTACTAACTTAATAAACTTAGATTATATTAGGTTAGGTTATTATATAATCTAACCTAACTCTAATCTAATCCTTATCTATTTACTAGCTTATCTAGGTATACTATAATATATTTATCTAGGTATTCCTATAGTATATTATTAATTAATACTTAGAATATAGCTAGTTGTTAGATTTGCAGGTGATCTAAGGTCGAACTCAGTTATCTACTACTAGATGAGCGCATGAGATTTAGATGACGATCGAGATGGTGATCGAGATGGCGATCGAGATGGGCACATGCGCACGCGCGCCACTAGCGCCACTAGTGATCTGAGATCGAACTCAGTCATCACAAGACGATCCGGAACCATGACCGAGATCTCAGCCGGCATGGCCAACACAGCCAATGTAGCTAATATCCGATGGCTCATAGCGTCATAGATGAGCTGCGCAGAACCGGTACCATCGAATAACTGCGTTGAGCTGGCTCAACTACTCAACAAGAGATAATGGATCTCCGCCCTCCGAACCGAGAGACCTCAACAAGCTCAGCAGAGATGGATATATAAACTGGTAGAAAGCGCAGTAGATAGAGAGGAAACACAGCAACACAACAGGTCAACATCTACACAACAGAACATCAATGGATAACAATTGAGAGCGTTTGCAGACAATCAATCAATCATTTACTGCATCATTTATCACAGTCTTTAATCACACACCTTGTTCCTATACTGTGCACCCATTAAAACCCATCTCAAATCCGATACTAGTATATTAGTTAGCCTAAATAGTATAACTATATATTTATAATATCTATAGTATATTTAGAATACTATTTTCTATTCTTTACCTTTCTTTATTCTAATTAGGTAGTAACTATCTTATAGATCTAGCTTTATAAATATCTTTATATATACTAGTTAATTATGTAGTTCTATAATATTTAGTAGTAGGTAGTAGTTCTTAATTATAATATTATTAAGCTTTCTAAAGTTAATATATACTTAAAGTAGCTTTTATTTCTTTAGTATAAATAATATTAGATAGCTTACTAGTAATATTAATTCCTATATATAACCTCTTACTATATTCTTCTTAATATAGTCTCTAAGTATTTTTAGCTCTTTATCTAATAGTTTATAGATAGGTCTAGAAGTTAGTTCCTTTCCTTCCTATAATATAATTATATAGTCCTAGGGTTAATACTTTATTAGGGTATCTTTTACCTTTATCTCTTCTATAAAGAGGTAACTAAACTTATTATACTATTATAGGATATTAGGAGTTATATATTTCTCTAATACTCTTACTTTATAATCTAATACTCTATTAGTATCTATAGAGTTAACTATACTTTTATTATATATTAGTTATAAAGTATTTAATTTATAAATTATCTTCTTATCTACTATTAAATACTACTAATATATAGGCTTAGATCTATATACAGAGGGGTGCACGAAAAAAGAACCAATCGAAAAAATAGCCTTTTTTAATATACTATATCTTAATAACTATATAAGCTAGAAATAAAAGCAAATATTTATTTTATAGAGAAAAAGGTAAATATTAATTTTCTAATAAAAAAGTAGTAATATTATGTAACCTATATTATTATATTTAGAGTTAAAGTAGTAGTATTATTTTACTTAGTTTTTAAAGTAGTACAACTTTTTAATTTACGTTTAAAAAAGTCTAATTTTTTAATAAATCCTAGTTTTAGTAGTAAAGATTATATAAATAAATTTTTAGTATAGGTTACTTATCTAAGTAAATTTTTAGAATTAGAGGAAAAAAATAAAAAAAATAGATTAATAGTTAGCTTACGTAATAGATTACTAAAATACTAGCCTATAGCTATTAAATTAAGAATTTTTAAAATTTTTACTAAATTCTTTAAATTAGTACTAAATCTCTCGAAACTCGAACCTAACGTCTAGCTTCTATTAGAAGCTAATAACTCTCCTAATATAATAGCTACTATCTTAAAAAAGAAATATAAAATAATTTATAATACTAATAATATAATTAAAAAGAAAAAATATTTAAAAGTAGAGGATATAAAAAGATATAAAGAAAGACCTACTAGAGTTTTTAAAAAAGAAAAAAGAGTAATTATAAGAGATATAATTTAAAGCCCTAAGAAGATAAATAAGAGATTAATACTAGAAAATAATCTAAGTACTAGTATAAGAAAGTTATAATACTTTTTAGAAGGAGAGAGAGTTACTACTAATATAAGTACTAAAAAGTCTTTAAATTTTAGCTAAATTAGCTAAATAAAAGACTTAAGTACGCTAGATAGTAATTAAAGATAGTAGAAAAGAAAGAATTTAATCTAAAAAGGATTATACTTTTAGATAAAAGCTATATATAAAGAGAGTAAATAGCTATATAAGAATACTATAGAAAAATAGGCTCTATTAAGGCTAGAAAGTAATTAGTTTCTATAATTTATAAAATTAAGTTTAAAAAAAATCCTAGTATACTACTTTTTTCTATTTTCTATTATCTTTTTTTCTATTTAATTAGTTTTTTTATTATATTAATAGTAACTAAGTTATATCTAGAAATATAACTATTACAGTTTAGATATCTATTTAACTAGGAGAATAATCTAAATTAATTATTAAAAGGGACTCTATAAATACTTTACCTTTAGATAATAGAAGATATATATAAGAGCTACTTAATCTAGTAGTTAAAAAGTATATATAATATAGTAAGTAACTCTACCTCTTTTTTACTCCTTTTTCTTTTATATATATCTATATATATATATATATATATTTATTAGTTATATTTCTAAAATATATACTAATTATCTATTTAGGCTAGAGATTTTAGTTAGATAACTATAATATCGATAAAACTAAAGCTATTAAGGATTAGTTTAAAAGGAATAAAGTTAAGCTTTATCCTTACTCTACTTTTAGTCTAGATTTAAATTCTATTAAAAATATATAGAATCTACTTAAAGATAGGCTAAATAAATAACCTAGGAAGAGTTTAGGTATAGGAATTAGTTTAAAGAGTATAGAAGCTTTTAAGCTTACTAAAATAGAAGAGTAGTACGCTATAAGCTATTAGGCTATAGATAATTATATACTATCCTTAATTAGAAGGTAGAAGGCTATTAAAATAGTTATAGGCTATTAGACTAAGTATTAGTCTAGTCTAATATATATTTAATAACTAAAGTCTAAAAAAACCGAGTTTCTTTATAAATATTAATATAGTAATATAATATATCTATAAACCTAATATATAATAGGTTCTATATAGATAATTAATATATATAAAATATAGGAAAAAAGATACTTAAAATAAAAAGTTGTAAGCCTTTAAATACGGCTTAAAAAGATACCCCTATTTCAGTGAGCTACTATAGCTAAGATACGCTTACTAAGCTATATATTTTTATATAACCTAAAAGAGCAAGCTTTTCTCTTTTAAAATATTAATTTTTTATAGCTATAGCTCTTATATTAAGTAAGATATAGTATGTTAAAAAAGGCTATTTTTTCAATTGGTTCTTTTTTCGTGCACCCCTCTGTATAAAGAGAGTATAGAGCTAGATAAGAATATAATAGAAAAATAGGCTATATTAAGGCTTAAAAGTAATTAGTTTCTATAACTTATAGAAATACGTTTAAAAAAAATCCTAGTATACTATTTTATTCTATATTTTATAATATTTCTTTCTATTTAATTAGATTATTTATTACTTTAATACTAACTAAGTTATAGCTAGAGATATAATTATCTTAGATTAGGGATCTATTTAGGTAGAGAGACGATATAAATTAATTATTATAATAGACTCTATAAATACTTTACCTTTTATATATAGAAGATATATCTAAGAGATACTAAATTTACTCGTTAAAAAGTATATAAAATATAGTTTATAACCCTACCTCTTTTTTACCCCTTTTTCGTATATATATATAACTATATATATATATAGATATATATTAGTTATATTTCTAGAATATATACTAATTATCTATTTAGGCTAGAGATTATAGTAGGATAACTATAAAATCTATAAAACTAAAGCTATTAAGGATTAGTTTAAAAGGAATTTAGTTAAGCTTTATCCTTACCCTACCTATAGCCTAGATCTAAATCCTATTGAAAATATATAGAGTATACTTAAAGATAGGCTAAATAAACGCCCTAGAAAGAGTTTAGGGATAGGAGTTAATAAAAGGAGTATAATACTCTTTAAAGAGGCTATAAAGGAGGAGTAGCTAGCTATAGCCTAGTTAGCTATAGATATCTATATATTATCTCTCCCTCGGCGATATATAGTAGTAAAGATAGCTAAGGGTTATTAAACTAAGTATTAGCTTAGTTAAATATATAACTATACTCCTAAACGCGTAAAAACTAGAAGTTTCTATATTATATTATAGTTATACTATAGTTAAATTATATATATAAAATATAGTAAAAAAGATACTCGAAATAAAAAGTAATAGCTCTCTAAAGTAGAAGAAAAAAAATACTCTAACTTTAGAAATAAATAGAACTCCTAAATATAGTTAATAATTAGAATCTAAAATTTTAAAAAGAATAATATAGTTTTTCTCTTTAAAAACCTCTAACTCTTATATTTTTAGCTATTTTTTTCGTAAAGTTATAGTTCGTTAAAAAAGGTTAAAAAATCGATTACTTCTTTTTACTATTACCACTCTATAATTAGGATAAAAAGTCTAGCTATACCCTTATACTTAGGCTATACCTACTACTTTTAATTACTACTTTAGTAAGCTATAACTTACTACAACTATATCTAAATAATTATTTAAGAGTACTAAATAGTTATATTATATTTAATATTTAGTCTAGTAGCTTTTAGTAGCTTTATAGACTATAAGGTAGTCTAGTATAGATAAAATTAGCTTCTTAATAAGAGAGTTAGGTATAGTAGCCTATACCTCCTTTAAGCTAGCCTTAAAGCGCCTCTACTCCTCCTCTATACTACCTATTATATTAAACTTAGGGTAGAGCTTATAGAGTATCCTTTTAAGTACTAACTATATATATTCTATAGAGTTAAGGTTAGGAGAATAGAGTAACTAGTTAAGTATAGGAATATTATAAACTTCTAGCTAATCTAATAAGTATTAAGTAATATAAATAGGTAAGTTATTCTATATAAATAGATCTCTATAATTATATATAGGGTAGAGGCCTTTATAGAGTACTTTTATATAGCTCTATAAGGTATAGCCTCTACCTAGGCTTTATAGATTATAAGTTATAATAATAAGAGGATTATATCTACTCTTACCTTCCTCTATTAACTAAATAGCCCCCTAAACTATATAAGTAGACTAGTAGCTAGTAGCTACCTCCTCTACTATCTTATAACTCTATTTCTATAAGAGGAGGTACTATACCTATTCTATATTATAGCTAGAACTATAAGTAATACTATATTTATTACTAAGAATAAGAGTCTCTTTCTCCTACTTCTACTTAGATAACTACTTAATAAGTTATAGGTATAATTTAGCTATATTCTTATTAATTAGAAGTCTATACTTTACTTAAAACTTATAGAGGCTTTCTATAGCTAATATATTATATACTATATAGTAAGAAATAGTAGGTTAAGTAGCTTTATTATCCTATAGTCCTACCTCTTTTATAAGTAGAAGGTACTTAATTTTTAGGTATTTTTTAATAATTTACTCTAGCCGTTAAATAGCTTATTTAGTTAGAATATAAGAACGCCCTATCTAAGAGTTACTTATAGTTTTATAGGTAGTTTTATAATACTATTTCGTTTAGTTAATAGCGCTTAGTAAATAGTTAAGCCTATTAGCTACTTTACTTACTACTATACCCTTATCTAATATACCTATATAATAATTATACTACGTATCTAATAATTTACCTCCACGCTTTTAATTACCTAAAATTTCTATACTAAAATACCTTATTTTAATAGAGTTATATAGAGTTAAAAAATAGGGAGCTCTTTAGTATTTATAAAGTTATAGGGTAGTACGTATAGGTTATAGCTAGACTTTTTATCCTAATTATATATAGCTTATAGGAATTTAATAAATTATTCTATAGTAATAAGATTACTATCTATAAGTAGGTCTATAAGCGTAGTAGAATCTTATTTAAGATAGAAGTAGGTATTAATAAGTTTTAACTCTTTATTTAGGTATTAATTAGTATTACTATAGAGCTTATATTAAAGTTTAGTATTAAAGAGTAGTAAGTCCTTTCTCCTACTATTAAATATAGGTAGGTTAAGTAGTTATTTAGTATAAGGCTAGGCTATTAGCGTAGTAGGTATATTTATTATTATAGGAGTTAAGCTATCTCTAGATAGTATCTTATTACTAGTATTAACTAGGTTATCCTTATTATTAGTTATAATAATAACTAGGGAAGAATTAGGTATAGACTTAGTCTTAATTATAATAATAACTAGAGAAGAATAAGGTATAGACTTAGTCTTAATTATTTTAAGCTTATATTAGAGCTCTTCTATCTACTATTAAGAGTAGTCTTCTTATTTAGTAAAACTAGTATATAGTACTTTATTACTAGCTCTTAGTATAGTATAGTTAGCTTAAAGAGCTTATAGCTAGCTTAGGATTAATTATAGAGTATTAGGGTAATTCTAGGATATATTAGTTATTAGATTAGTAATATAATATAATATTATAAGTAGTAATAAGAAGGAACGTTAGAGCTTACTTTAGAAGCTTAATTAATATACTATATATAGTACTTAGGTATAATATAAGATATTATACAGAGGGGTGCAAAAAATAAAGAGTAATTCATTTTTTAACCTTTTTTAAAGTATTATAACTTCCTTAATATAAGAGCTATAACTATAAAAAATAGATATCTTTAAAGAGAAAAGCTCGCTCTTTTAGATTATATAAAAATCTATAGCTTAGTAATCGTAACTTAGCTATAGTAGCTCACTGAAATAGGGGTATCTTTTTAAGCCGTGTTTAAAGGCTTATAACTTTTTATTTTAAGTATCTTTTTCCCTATATTTTATATATATTAAATACCTATATAGAACCTATTATATACTAGCTTTATAGATATATTGTATTACTATATTAATATTTATAAAGAAACTCGGTTTTTTTAGACTTTAGTTAATAAATATATATTAGACTAGACTAATACTTAGTCTAATAGCCTATAACTATTTTAATAGCCTCCTACCTTCTAAGTAAGGATAGTATATTATTATCTATAGCCTACTAGCTTATAGCGTTCTACTCTTCTATTTTAGTAAGCTTAAAAGCTTCTATACTCTTTAAATTAATCCCTATACCTAAACTCTTTCTAGGGCGTTTATTTAGCCTATCTTTAAGTAGATTCTATATATTTTTAATAGGATTTAAATCAAGACTAAAGGTAGAGTAAGGATAAAGCTTTACTTTATTCCTTTTAAACTTATCCTTAATAGCTTTAGTTTTATCGATATTATAGTTATCTTACTAAAATCTCTAGCCTAAATAGATAATTAGTATATATTTTAGAAATATAACTAATATATATATATATATAGAGTTATATATATTAAAGAAAAAGGGGTAAAAAAGAGGTAGGGTTATTTACTATATTTTATATACTTTTTAACTACTAGATTTAGTACCGCTTATATATATATTCTATTATCGAAAGGTAAAGTATTTATAGGGTCTCTTATAATAATTAATTTAGATTATCCTCTTATCTAAATAGATCTCTAAACTAAGATAGTTATATCTCTAGTTATAACTTAGTTAGTATTAAAGTAATAAAAAAACTAATTAAATAGAAAAAAAGATAATAGAAAATAGAAAAAAATAGTATACTACGATTTTTTTTAAACTTACTTTTATAAGTTATAGAAACTAATTACTTTCTAGTCTTAATAGAGCCTATTTTTCTATAGTATTCTTAAATAGCTATATACTCTCTTTATATATAGCTTTTATCTAAAAGTATAATCCTTTTTAGATTAAATTCTTTCTTTTCTACTATATTTAATTACTATTTAGCGTACTTAAGTCTTTTATTTAGTTGATTTAGTTAAAATTTAAAGACTTTTTAGTATATATATTAGTAGTAACTCTCTCTCCTTCTAAAAAGTATTATAACTTTCTTATACTAGTACTTAGATTATTTTCTAGTATTAATCTCTTATTTATCTTCTTAGGGCTTTAAATTATATCTCTTATAATTACTCTTTTTTCTTTTTTAAAAACCCTAGCAGGTCTTTCTTTATATCTTCTTATATCCTCTACTTTTCTATATTTTTTCTTTTTAATTCTATTAATAGTATTATAAATTTTTTTAAATTTCTTTTTTAAGATAGTAGCTATCTTATTAGGAGAGTTATTAGCTTCTAATAGAAGCTAGACGTTAGAGTCGAGTTTCGAGAGATTTAGTACTAACTTAAAGAATTTAGTTAAAATTTTAAAAAATACTAATTTAGTAGCTATAGACTAATATTTTAGTAATCTTATACGTAAGCTAACTATTAATCTATTTTTTTTATTTTTTTCTACTAATTCTAAAAAATTACTTAGATAAGTAACCTATACTATAAATTTCGTTATATAATCTTTACTAACTAAACTAGGCTTAGTTAAAATATTAGACTTTTTTAAACGTAAATTATAAAGTTATACTACTTTAAAAATAAAGTAAAAAAATACCCCTACTTTAACTCTAAATATAATAATATATATTATCTAATATTACTAATTTTTTATTAGAAAATACAAATTTACCTTTTTCTCTATAAAATTAATATTTTATTTTTTTACTAGTAATAATAGTCGTTAAGATATTTAACTTTAAAAAAGGTTAAAAAAATAATTACTCTTTATTTTTTGCACCCCTCTATATAATAAAAGGAAGTTAAATAATAGTTTAGATTAGAAGATATATATTAGGGGTATAGCTTATAAGCTTAGTATAAGGCCTCTATATTATACCTATACTCTAGAGATTCTCTAAGCTCTCTTTAGGCTCTCTAGACTAGTAGCTTAGATAGGTAGTACTAGTATTATAGGAACTATAGTAGTTATTATAATAGTAATACTTCTTAGGTATATAAGCTATTTCTTCTTTATTAAAACTATCTTCTATAGGCTAACTATAGTTATAGAGTATCTTCTATAGTACTATTAAGTAGGATATAGACTTATTAGATAAGTATATAAGATTCGAGATAGTAATCGAGATAGTAATCGAGATAGGTATACGCGTATATATACTACTAGCGCTACTAGCTAAGTAAGCTAAATTAAACTATACTATACTAGCTTAACTATAGGTATCCCTTTAATAGGAGAGCTATAATTAAGTAATATACTACCTTAATAAAGAGAGACCCTAGAGTATAAGTAGAATTAAGAAACTCTCTAAAGTATATTAAGAGTAGTAAAAAAGGTAGATAATAGAGATAATAATAAATTAATTTAATAAGTTCTATTAATTATATTAATCTTTTTAAGAAACTTTTAAATCTAATAATTAAGAGTCTTACTACCTTAACTAAATCGAGCTAAACTAATAACTAAAATAAATTATAAGTTAATAATAAAATAATCTACTAAGTATAATATAATCTTATAGTAATACTAAGGATAGATATTAACTATATAGTTTAGTTAACGTAGTTTACTAGCGTGCGCCCTACCCTACTAAGCGCCCTACCCTAATTTACTAGTAAAAATTAATAAATTACTACCTAATATCTCTAGAACGACTAGGTAGAATTAACTAGAAATTTTACTAGTAATAGATATATATATATTCTATAATCTATTAGAATTTATAGTTAGTATTTCTAATATTACGTAAGCTATTAGAGCTTAAAGTAAATTTTTCTACTATTACTACTTTCTTATATAACTATTAAACCGATATAGCTATAGCTTTAAAATTTTAAATATAGATTTTAATTATATTAAATAAAATTATTTGAAAGTAAGGTAGGCTATACTAGATTAGGATTAGTACCTACAAGGGTTAGAATGATTAAGCGAGATAGTCTTCTATCTTTAATAACTTATTTAATATAGAAGATATCTCGATATAAATTTAATATAAGGTATAAGATATATAGTTCTATATATAGTAAAAGTTATAGCTAATTATTAATAGAATCTATAAAGTTATTAAGTAAAAACTAGTTTCTTAAGCTACTCTACTTCTTAAGCTAATAGCTTACGTAATATTAGAGGTACTAACTATAAATTCTAATTGATTATAGAATATATATATATCTATTACTAGTAAAATTTCTAGCTAATTCTATAAAGTCGTTCTAGAGAGATTAGGTAGTAATTTATTAATTTTTACTAGTAAATTAGGGTAGGGCGCTTAGTAGAGTAGGGCACTCGATAGTAAACTATATTATATAAAGTATAGAGCTTTAATAAAGAAAAGAGCTAGATACTAGCTACTAAGAAGATTTCTAAACTATAGTAGAACTTCTACTTTATAGATAATTAATTAGTAAAGTTAATTATTAAAATACTAGAAAACCTTATTCTCTTCTTAAAGAATTAGTATAATATCTTAGTTAAAGTAGTTGAAGCTAATAATAAGATTACTATAGTAAAACTAGAAGTCTAGTATTAGTTAGGCTTATAAGATAGTACTATTAAATCTTTAGCTCTAGATACTTAAGCTTAAAATAGAGGAGCTAAGTATACTAGAGGTATTAATAAGGAGAAATTACGCGTAATATAGTATAATACTAATCTACCTTAGGAACTCTAGCTAGAAATTACTAGAGCTAGAGTATACCTATATAACTAAACTCTAAGTTACTTAAATAACTAGAAAATACTATATAAGATCTTCTTTATAGGAGTAGCTTATAATTAAGGAATTATAGTATTACTAAGAAAACCTAATCTAGCTTATTTAAAAGCCTATAGGTATAAAGCTTTTATAATAACTAATAATACCTACTATAGTAAATTAAGACTCTAGTAACTAGACCTAAAGGCCTAGATTAGATACTTTATTAGATACTAGTTATTAAATATCTACTAGATATAGGTACTATCTATAGTTAAGATAATAAGTACTTAAGATATTATCTTTATTAGTAAAATAGAGGACCTAATAGATAATCTTATATATTAGATACTAGAAGAGTTTACTACTTATATAAGAACTATTAAGCTTTTAATACTAGTTTATTAGCTAGAAATAAATTCTTTCTATAAAGATAATATTAACTTAAATATATTAACTAATAAAGTAGACCTACTTAGCTACTATTAAAGAAGAAAGATTAAAGATTATTATATAACCCTATTACTATCTCTACTACTAGTAGTACTCTTAGCTTACTTAATAACTAGAGTACTAATAGGCTAGTAAATAGGTATAGGCTAGGTTAGGGTTAGGTTAGATTATATAATAACCTAACCTAACCTAACCTATATTTACTAGGTTAGTACTAGTAATAGGTTAGAGTTAGGTTAAGGTTGTATAGGCTCTAGGTATAGGTATAGTTAGTATAGACTAGGTTACCTTAGGTCTAACTAATATAATTTTCTTACTAAGTATAATTTACTTTATATTTACTAATTAAGTATAAGTATAATTACTTTATTATAGTATATAATTATAGGATTTATAATTTTTTTCTTATATTTATATATAAGTATAATTAAGTTATAATAGTATATAATTATAGGAAATAAGGAATTATAATATTATTAGGCCTTATAGCTACTCTATACTAAGTTTAAAACTTATTAGACTTTTTTCTATATAGATTTTAAAATTTTTAAAATTCTATAAGGTTAAACTTGCGATAGTAGCGCTTAGCTAGTTAAGAGTCTTTAACTTAAATAGTAACCCTTTTTATATAAATAGTATTTATATTATAATCTAGAATTATTAGTATATATAATTATAAGTTAATATAGAGAGTAAATATATACATTTAAGATAGCTAATTATAAAGGACTTAGTAGCCTTATAGAGAGCTATAATTATAGAGGCCTAGAATTAGTAAGAATAATCTAGTGCGAGTTCCTAGGTAACCTTATAATAGAGGCGCTAAAAGGGAAGCTTACGAATTAGTAACTTAGTTAACTTCTAATATTACCTAATCTCTCTAATTGTAATAGCTATTAAATATTAGATTAATAATATAATTAATAAATATAATAATATACTACCTAGCTTAAAGTAATACTTTTTCCTAAGAGCTCCTATAGTAGGTACTAAATAGGTAGCTATTATAGGTAATCCCTTCCTAGGGCCCTTACTACTAGTTAACTTATATATAACCTACTTAGTTCTTACTATTATAGATAAATTTAGGGAAAGTAGATAATTTAGAGGGACTTAAGAATATAATTAGTATTAGATTATTAAAATTAGAGTAACTACTATAATAAATTACTATAATAATAGAGTTATAGGGAAGTATAGGTTATAAGTTAAAAACGCGTTAAGTAGTAAGTTTAAGTACTTACTTAAGTTAGCGCGCTACTAGCGCGACGCTAGTACCGCGCTAGTACTAGTTAGACCCTAATATAGCCCTAGCGCCGCGCTAGTACCCTAGTAACCTAAATTTACTTACCTTTTACCTTTACTACCTAATTTTAACTTAACTAACTATAAACTCTATAGTACCTACCTATATTTTACTAGCTACTCTAATTATTATATTTCTTTATTATAGCTATTACGTAATAGAGTCCTTATACCCTAATTAAGGCCCTTCTAATAGCCTATATACCCCTCTAAAGTTTAAGATTCTAGATAATAATCCTAAGGATATATTAGCTAATCCTAAGAATATAGAGGCTAGTATTATAGATATATTTATCCTAGTCTTTTATAATAGTACTTACTAACTTATATAGGGTTTTAAGTATAAGGAAGATAAGATTTATTATATCCTCTTACTATATAGAAGAGGAGGCTAATAGAAAGAGTATCCTATAAATATAAAGGTACTATATAAGCGCGAGCTTAGTAATAGCTCTCGCGCTATTTAGTAGAGGACTTTAGCTTCAATATACTCTAGTAAAGAGAAGGCTCTTAAAGCTACTAATATAGTAGATTATACTACTAGGTATTAGCTTAAAGCTAGGTTAAAGAAATCCCTAATATATTAGAATCTTAATAAAGATAGAAAGGATTTTATATATAGTAATAAGTTTAAGAAGCTTAATAAAAAGTACTTTATAGATTAGAAGAGTAGTAAGTTATTATAGTCTTTTATTATATATTATTACTTATAATTAATAGAAGAGTAGCTTAAGAACTAACTCTATTAAGTTTATAAAAAATAGGCTAAAATTTAATATAAAAATAACTTAAGAGGTATAAAGAGATAATAATAGAGACTTTAAGTAGTAGGATTATACCTAATAGGCTAGAGGTAAGCCGCGCTACTACGCGGGTTTTCGGCTATTATAGTATTATATACCTCTAAATGCGTAAACTCTACTAAGATAGATTAGTAAAACTTAAGAGTAATTTATTTAAAGATAAGAGTAAAAAGTTAGAGTAGTTAGTATTCTATAATAATCTTACCCTAGAAGAGAAAGAGATAGTAGAAGATACTACTTAGGAGTAAGTTTATTATAGTCTTTTATTACGAGTATATACTAACTAAAGTAGGGCTACTAAGTATATACTAGTTTCTAAGCTTCTAGGTATAGATTAGCTTAAGCTTAATACTTCTAGTCCCTATATTCTAGGTAATAAAGATAAGTATAAGGAGGAGCTTAATTATAATAATAAGATTAATAATTACTATAATAATATACCTAATAAGTATAAGACTAAGGAGTAGTACTAAGAGTTTTAAGATAAAGTTAATACTAACTCTAAAAGTAAAACTAACTTTAAGAGGTTTCCTTAGAGCGATTCTAAGTAGATAACACGTAATCTTAGCTACCTATTAGTAGTTAGTTACTATAATTATAGCTAATAATTATATTTAGATTTAAATATACCTAACTTAATAATAAATTAATAGTTTTATAATATTTTATATAGGTTTTATATATATATAGCTAGTAGAAATAAGTAATAGATATAAAATATAGCGTACTATAGTTGAATTCTTAGTATTAGAGTCCCTAACTTATAAACTATGTAAAAAAAACCTACTTAAAAAAACCTAGTTATACTATCTACTAAGTATTAAGTAATTATTATATTTTTATTATAGTTTCTTATTACCTTTTTATTATAGTTTCTTATTACCTTTTTATTATAGTTTCTTATTATAGTTTCTTATTATAGTTATATCCTCTCGTACTCTAGTACTCTAGTTATAGCTAATATTAATTTACCTCTTAATCTCCTATAAATCCTCTATTAATTCTAATTAGAGGTACCCTATATTACTAAAGAAGGAAATAAATTAGATATTTCTATACTCTAATACCTATAAAATAAGAAAGATAAAGAGGTTATTACTATATAGACTACCTAGTAGGGTAATACTATATAGGCTATAATATCTAAGAATAAAATTCCATAGAACTTACCTACTTATATAGGCTAAATCTAGAATTAATTTAGGGAAGCTATAAGTACTATAAACGGTTACCTATATATATTCTACCTTAACTATAGTAAATTACTTTAATATCTAGTAAGTAAGGGAATAGGTACTAAGTACCTTATAAACTATTATAAATTAAAGAGTTACGTAAATACTCTAGCTCCTATTTATATATAGGTACCTACCCCTACTAGATAAACCTCTTAACCCCGAAATAGTAACTTATTAGACCTATCTCTAGTATACTCTACTATAGTATTCAAGTAGGAATTAGTCTAGGTAGTAATTAGTAGTAACTAGTTATTTAGGATAGTAGAGCGACTATCCTTTAAACGCTTTATCTAGTTCCTTAGGCCTAATACTACGATAATTACCTATTATAAATTCTAAAGTATATTTAATAATTAATTTAAGGTAGTAATAGAGTTACTTCTTATGGTGAAAAAAAACGAGCTTAGGAATAACTAGGAGATAAGTCATTGATGTTTCTCTCTAAGAGAGAGCTAAACTATATACTAAAGGAGCGCCGGAGACTACTTCTTCCTGCTCCGTATTTATACTATCTTTGTATCCAATCAATAGTTCTCGGGATACTTAGAGCGTTCGGCAAGGATTATTTACTCCGAGCTTTTAGCGCTCAGCTATTTACTCTAAGCTTTTAGTGCTCGGCTATTTACTCTAAGCTCCATTTTTGTAACACTTCTTAATAACCTTAGCGTAGTAACTAAAGTATTAATTGCGCTAGATACGTAGTCTACTAATAACTACCTTAGCTTTCTAAGAGTTAAGGGATACTATATTACTAATAAATAGAAGCTTTAAGAGAAATTACTAGATTTTATCCTAATTCGTAGTCGCTATACTAGATCTACTATAGCTAAAGGACTATTTAAAGTCCTTTCTTAGATAAAAACTAAGTTATAGCTACTAGCTATTACTACTAATAATACTAGTAATAATAGTACTCTAGTTAGTACTTTATAAGTAAAGCTAGGAGAAGAGGGTATTAACTAGAACCTAAACGAAAATACTATCCTCTACCTTACCTATATTATTAATATTATTATTTAGGATATTATCTAGTATCTTAAACTAGATACCTTAGAGGATATAGAAACTAGAGAGACCTTATAGAGGCGCTACCTAGACGATATTACTATATAAATATTAGTTCCTAACTCTCTCTATAAAGTACTTTACCTTTATTATAGTTATTTATTATACACTAAGCTCTATCTAGCTCTAGGCTATATACTTTATAATTAATTAATCTATACAATATTATAAGCGCTTTATAGCTATATAGTACCTACTACTAATAAAGGATTATCTAGGAGTTATACAAGATATTAAAATATACTAGAACTTAACTTTTAATATATATAAGCGCGTAGTTCACCTTAAAGAGTATATTAATACGTAGCTATAATAAGAAATTAGATTAAGAGTAGGTACTTCTAATACTTTAAGCTATAATAGTATAGCTGAAGTAGACTATCGCGACCTTAAACGCCTTTATTTATCAACTACTAAGTAGTACTACCTTAAGCTTATTACCTAGATACTATAAAACTTTAAATAGGCTACTAGCGCTTTAAGCTTAAATAAGAAGCTATAGGTTTAGTTTATTTAGCTTATATATAATAAGTTATTTAATTTCTTAGATAATATAATAGATAAGCTAGGCGGTAATATAGAAACTAGAGATAATACTAAGTAGCTAAAGGTAGTAAGAGATATAGCTAAACGAGGTTAAGCGAAGCTAAGTAAGTACTATAAGCGGACTAATAAGGAGTATAGGTTCTTATTTAACTACGTAACTATCTTAGATCCCTCTTAGAAGCTTTCTACGTATAAGGTACTATTATTATAGTTATTTATTATAGATTAATACTAATTATATATATAGGATAAAATATAGGAGGCCTAAGATAAGTATAACTATTACTAATAATTTCTTAACTATATTAGTTAATACGACTCTATAGGAGCTTAGGTTTATACTCTAGCTCTAATTACTAACTCTAGGAGATTATAAGGTACTAAGTAGTTCTAAAACCCTCTACTATTAGTTTAGTTATAGTTAAGTAGTCTCTCTTAGCTATTAGTATCTACCCTAAGTTAAGACTCTAGTATACTAGAAACTAAAGAGGGTAATAGAGTAACTTATAAAGAAGGAGAGTCCTATCTTAGTACTCTACTAGTTATACTAGGCGAGTATACTAATATCCTTACTTAGTAGAAATTAAATAAAGGGAACTATCCTTAGCTTACTTAAGTAGTAAAGGATATTTTAGCTATCTAACTTACTAAAGTTAGTATTAAGCGCGTATTTAATATTACTAAAGATATAATTAGGGATTAAAGGTATTACCTTTCTACTAAAATAATTAGGAGAGTTATAATTCTAAGATATTTAGTTCTATAAGAGGAGGTATTAGATCTTAAGTAAGATGATAATAAGGTACTAGCTTATAAGCTAAATAATTTATTTAGGCTACTATACTAGATTAAAGATATAGAGACTATAGAGGAGGATAGTAAGGAGGATAAGTCCCTAAGGCCGCTACTACGAAAGTACTAGCGCCTAGTATAGTACTATAATTAATAGCTATAATAACTAAAGTAGCTATTAGGAAAGCTATATTAAGCTAGCTTAACTACTAAAATAGAGATAAAAGATCTCTACTATCCGCGCTAAGAGACCTTAGTATACCTAGTAGAGATAGATATATAAACTAGTAGAAAAGTATAGAAAAGAGATATATAGATATTAATTAATTACTTCTATTAATTAATTAGAATTATTAAGTTTATTATATAGATTTATTATAGTCTAATCTTATCTAATTTAAATAACCTCTAAAACCTCCTTAAATATAATAGTAGTATAGACCCTAATTAAATATTGCGAAAAACCTTAAATTTATATATATATATAAAATATATCTAAAAAATATAACGTAACCTAATTAGGATAGTAAATATATTTAATATATATAATATATTATAATATAATATAACCTAATAAGTACCCTAACCTAACCTATACCTATACTAGCGCTAGGTTTAACTAAACCTATACCTAGGGCCTATACAACTCTAACCTAACCTAACCTAGAGGGGTAGGAACTCTAACCTAACCTAAACCTAGAGTCTATATAACTCTAACCTAACCTAACCTATTAATAGGTACCCCTAACCTATTTACTAGCCTAAGTACTAATACCCTATATATAATAGTATAGAGCCCTACTACGCTAAGTTAGCTAAAAGTATAGTAAATATCGACTTAACTTCGATTATTAGGCTCTATAGCTAATATATAGACGAGTTATAAGGCTCCTCCTTATACTATAAGTTATCTAAAATCGGCTTAGGTAGAGAATAGTTAACTACTATAATAAAAACCTATAATAACTAAGAATTATCTAAAACTATTCTATAGGTAGTAGCTTTTATAGTAGATACTTAGGGAGGAAATATTAGGTAATATAGAGAAGAGTTAATAGATAAAGTAAAGATAAAAAGGATACTTACTAGAGGCTTAAAGCTCTATTATAGTTAACTTCTACCTCTACTAATATACTAAATAAACCTAGATAACTATCTAATAGGAGAGCTATTTAAAGAAATTAAATATACTTATATAATAAGCTACTAGAAGATAAGATTATAAACTAAAGTACTAGCTAATCTAGTTAAATAAATAGGTTAATAGATACTTAATTATATATAGGTTTATACCTATAAATTAGATAAATACTACTAGTTTATTAAATATAAAGCCTAACTAGTAGTATATAGAGATTAGTAAAGAAACGTTATATTATAAGATACCTATACTATAATACTTGCTAGCTACTCCTTCTAGATACTTATTATAATTATAGCTAAATATAATCTTAAACTAAAATAGTATAATATAATAAATACCTTTATCTATACTATAATAGATCGAGAGATCTATATAAAGATACTAAAGAGATACTAGAAGAAGGGAATAATCCTTTAGGTCTAAAAGGCTCTATATAGACTATATATTTTACCTCTACTATAGTAGAAAGAGTTTACTTTAATACTAAAGTCTCTTAGTTTTCAAGTAGTATCCTATAAGCTATACTATATAGTAAAAGATAGTATTATTATCTTCTTCTATATAGATAATATTATTATAGCCTATAATAAAAAGAAGACTAAGGAAGTAGAAAAGGTAACTAATCTCTTAAAAGAGAAGTATACTATTACTAGAAGAGTAGATCTCTAATAGTTCTTTAGTATAGAGATAATTTAGAAAAGAGAGTAATACTTTATCTAGCTTCTATAGACTATATATATTAATAAGATATATTAGCTTACTAATAAATAAGATATCTACTATAATACTCTAATAGCTACTTCTAAGCTTTAGCCTTATACTAGCTTAGTAATACTATCTAAGATTAATAAGTACTAGTATAAAATTAGCTTACTCCTATTTACTATAGTAACTACTAGACTAGATATAGTATTTATAATATTATAATTAGCTCGATTCCTTATAAACCTAAATACTATATACTAAGAAGCTACTAACTAAGTACTTATATATCTATTAAGTATAAGATAGAGAGTACTTTAACTTAGAGGAGGTAATTTACTCTAGGTAGCTAGTAATACCTCTTTTACTAATAATACTCTAGATAGAAAGAGCTCTTAAGAATATATAATTAAACTATTTAATAGTCTTATTATATAGAGAGCTAATAAATAAGATACTATTACTACTTTAATAACTAAAGCTAAATTACTAGCTCTATCTTAAGTAGCTAAAGAAGCTATCTTTATATTATAATTACTAGATAAGCTAAATATTAAACTACTAATAAGCTATATTACTATCTAGTATAATAATACTTAAATAATCTAGCTTATTACTAAAGAACTAGTTAAACTCTAAACTAAACTAAGGTACGTTAATATTTATAACTACTAGCTAAGGTAAGAAGTATTAGCTAATCGAATTAAAGTAGTATATACTCTATTAATAGAGATAACTACTAATAGGTTTACTAAAGTACTTCTAGAAAATAAGTAGAAGAGTTTCTTAACCTAACTTAGACTAGTAGAAGTATAGAAATACTAGATTATATATATAGTACCTCTTAATAAAATCTAAGCTTATTTAAATAACCTTATACTTACCTAATAAGTTCTAGCTTACTAAAGGGTTATTAAGTTAAAGAAGTATATTAGATAAGTATATAAGATTTAAGATAGTAATTAAGATAGGTATACGTATACGTATACTACTAGCTCTACTAGCTAAGTAAGTTAAATTAAACTATACTATACTAGCTTAACTATAGGTATCCCTTTAATAGGAGAGCTATAATTAAGTAATACGCTAGCTTAATAAAAGGAGACCCTAGGGTATAAGTAGAATAAAGAAACTCTCTAAAGTATATTAAGAGTAGTAGAAATAATAGATAATAGAGATAATAATAAATTAATTTAATAAATCCTATTAATTATATTAATCTTTTTAAGTAACCTTTAAATCTAATAAGACTAACTCTTAGAAAGAGAGTTACTTACTTAGGGTTCTTATTATATATACTAGCTACTATATAATAAATAGTTTCTTTAGGAAGCTAAGCTAGGTTAGAGGTATCTTAAATATACTTCTTAACTATATTAAAGATATCTAGTATTATTACCTTTAATTAGAGTAGCCTATAGTCTTAATACTATATAATATTCTTATCTATATCTCTACTAGACCTAGTAGATTATAGAGAGAGCCTAGAAGCTTCCTAATATAGGCTCTTAATTAAGGTAGTCTTTAGTTCTATACTTATAGTTATATAGATAAGCTAATTAGAGTAAAGGATATATACTCTTTCCTCTAGGGCGATATCTTAGAGTAGCTACTCTATATCTTTAATAAGAACTTATTCTTTATTATTCTCCTACTATTTAAACTTCTCTATAGGGAATTAAATTTTAAGATTAGCTTCTTATAGCTATAGGTATCTAAGTATAATATTATACCCTTTAAAATCTATAGATTAGAAGTATTAGGAACCTACTATATAGGTTACTCTATTACTATCTATATATATTATTAAGAGGTTATATTATAGTTAGTATTTAGCCTATTTAGGCTATAGAAGTCTAAGGATTAATCTTTTACTTCTATAATAGTTATAAGCTTAGTTTACTACTTATCTATATATAAGTAAGTCCTAGATAGACTTAGATCTAGGTAGGTACCTATAAGCGAGCCTATACTACCTAAGAGCGCGTATAGCCTATATAATAGTATACCTAAGATATCTATAATAAGCCTTTAATTAAGCCCTTAAGTATATAAAGGTATAGGCCTATAAGCTCTTCTAAGTAGTATTAGAATTATAATTAAGGAGGTTAGTACTCTTTAGTAGCTTAAAGTAGCTAAATTAGTAGTATATAATTAATTAGATTAACTACTCTTATTAGGAAGCTATAATCTATTAGTAGCTCTCTTAGAGAGTATATTATAGTTAGTATTTAGCCTATTTAGGCTATAGAAGTCTAAGGATTAATCTTTTACTTCTATAATAGGTTATATACTACCTAGATCTTTAATTAGTTATTATCTAAGAAGGTAGTAATAAGTTTACTTACTACTAGTACTAGTAAGTAACCTAGTATTATAGTAATTCTTATATTAATAAAATTAATCTTTACTCCTAAGTTATATAGTACTTAGAGTACTATTAGAGTACCTATAAGTTCTTATAGGACTATATTTACTATAATCTATAACTATTTAGTATTAGTATTAGGCTTTAATTATAAGTAGAATAGATTTATAATTAGGACTTCTCTTTTCTCTTATTATCTTCGCGACTAAAGTAGTTATTATTTCTATTTTTCTAGTAGAGTTTCTAATAATCTTACTAGCTATCTAGTTTATAGTCTTTAGTATTATTATTTAGTTATATACCTAGTATATAGGTAGGAGACTATTAGGCCTCTATTAGAGTACTATTACGTCCTAGTAAGAGCCTTTATTTAAAGGGTTACTTTCTATCCTACTTTTTCTTAAAAAGAGTTCTATTTCTATAGAATATAGCTTAATACTTATATCTTAGGAAGCTTCTCTTAAGTAGTACTTAAGAGGCTCTTATTCCTATAGTAGAGATTACTATTTCTATATTATAGATAGTACGTTTAAACTCTTTCTAATTATTAATTAAGTTTAAGCTTTAATTTTACTAGAGCTCTTTTTAGTAGATATTTAGAGCTTTTACGTATATATAGAAGATCTTAAGTTTCTTATTATTATTAAGTTTTAAGAAGCTTTCTAGGAGTAGTAACTCTTTCTTACTAAGGTATAGTAAAAAGAAGTTTAAGGTATTAGTACTTCTCTATTTAAAATTCTAAAACTAGTAGTAGTTTTAGAACTTTATAAAGATTAGATTCTAGATAAGCTAGTATTATTCTATCTTTAATCTATCTTAAGTCTAAATAATCCTATTATTAATCTTTTATTAGATTAGTTCTTAATAGATATTATATTAGATAGTATAAAGTACCTAATATAAGTAGATTTTATTATCTTTAAGGACTTATACTAAGTAGAATACTATCTCTATATTTAGGATCTATTAAGCTACTTACTAAAGAGAAGGTATTTAGTTCTTACTACCTAATTTTAGCTTTAGTTAAATTTTATTAAATATTTCTATAAGTATACCTATACTATTATAGACTACTTAGAATTAGTCTATAGGTTATTTATTAGCTTTAAGTAGAGCTTAATATATTATAGTAACTTAGTCTTATAGGTAAAAGATATCTACTAAGAGTATTCTAGCCTCTTAGGCTTTAAAGAGCTTATATAGTAAGTTCTAAATAAGCTACTTATTAGAGAAGGTATATAGATAGAGTATCTTTTAGATAAGAAGAATATTCTCTAAGAAGGTAGTATTACTATCTATAAGGTACTAGGCCTCTAGTATTAAAGGGACCTTAATAGAGGGGTCTCTAATACTATTATAAGAGTTAGCTAAAAGTACTCTATAGAATATCCTAAGTCTTTAGTAGTTTTCTAGAGTAATTAGATCTCTTAGGATTACTACTAACTATATACGTAATTTCTTACTATAGTTATAGTTTCTATCTTTATTATATAAGAAGTCTAGGAAGTTCTTAAGTAACTTAGCTTATTCTCTTACTAGTTAGTTCTATTCTTAAGTAAATTAATAGGAACCTCCTAGCTTATTAATAGCTTTATTATAGGCTATTTCTTTTATATTTCTTATATATTATTAGCTAACTATCTTAGGGTTTAGTAATAAACTTTACTTAATAACTACTTTTCTAGTAGGAGTAAAAAGGATTTAAATTATAAGGGGTTATTAGTAAGAGTTAAGATAGGTTTAAATAATAAGGTATATATAGAGAAGTAATAGTAAAAAAGAGTAATCGATTTTTTAACCTTTTTTAACAAACTATAACTTTACGAAAAGAATAGCTAAAAATATAAGAGATAGAGATTTTTAAAGAGAAAAACTATATTATTATTTTTAAAATTTTAGATTCTAATTATTAAGTATACTTAGGGGTTCTATTTCTTTCTAAAGTTAGAGCTTTTTTTTCTTCTATATTAAAGAGCTATTACTTTTTATTTTAAGTATCTTTTTTACTATATTTTATATATATAATTTTACTATAGTATAACTATAATATACTAGATTTTTAGATATATTATACTACTAGTTTATATTATATAGAAACTTCTAGTTTTTACGCGTTTAGGAGTATAGTTATATATTTAACTAAGCTAATACTTAGTTTAATAACCCTTAGCTATCTTTACTACTATATATCGCCGAAGGAGAGATAATATATAGTTATCTATAGCTAACTAGGCTATAGCTAGCTACTCCTCCTTTATAGCCTCTTTAAAGAGCGTTATACTCCTTTTATTAACTCCTATTCCTAAGCTCTTTCTAGGGCGTTTATTTAGCCTATCTTTAATTATACTCTATATATTTTCAATAGGATTTAGGTCCGGGCTATAGGTAGAGTAAGGATAAAGCTTAACTTTATTCCTTTTAAACTAATCCTTAACTACTTTAGCTATATAGAGTTTATAGTTATCTTACTAATATTTCTACCCTATATAGATAATTAGTATATAATCTAGAAATATAACTAATATATATATAGATAGATAAAGGAGTAAAAAGATATAGTAATATTAACCGCGTTTTATATACTTTTTAACTACTAGATTTAGTACCTCTTAGATATATCTTCTATTATTAAAAGCTAAAGTCTTTATAGGGTCCCTTATAAAGATTAATTAAGATCGTCCTTCTATCTAAATAGCTCCCTAAACTAAGATAGTTATATCTCTAGCTATAACTTAGTTAGTATTACTACTATTAAAAAACTAATTAAATAGAAAAAAAATAGATAAAAAATAGTATACTAGGAAATCTTTTAAACTTACTTTTATTAGTTATAGAAACTAATTACCTTCTAGCCTTTATAGAGCTAAATTTTCGATAGTACTCCTATCTAGCTCTATACCCCCTTTATATAGAGCTTTTATCTAAAAATATAATCTTTTTTAGATTAATTTCCTTCTCTTCTAGCTTTTTAAGCTACTCTTTAGTATACTTAACCCTTAATTTAGCTAAAAAAGCTAAAATAATAGGCTTTTTAGTTACTCTATTAGTAGTAACTTTCTCCTCTTTAAAGAATCTTTATAAACTCCTTTTACTAACTCCTAAATTATTTTCTACTATTAATCTCTTACTAATCTTTTTAGGAGACTATAATATATCTCTTTTAATAACTCTTTTTTCTCTAAGAGTTATCTTCTTTTAATAACTCCTTTAACTACCTCCTTTTTACTCCTTTTAGCTTTAATTCTTTAAATAGTATTATAAATAGATTTAATATCCCTTTTAAGGATATTAGAAATTATATTAGATAAGGTATTAGCCTCTAATAGAAGCTAGACTTTAGATTTAAATTTTAAAAGATTTTTAGTATTTTAAAGAATATAGGAGGAAAGGAGGAAAACTAAAAAAAAGTTCTTACTTATAGACTATATACTAATATTTTAGTAATATATTATATAAGCTTTTTATTTTTTTAAATTTCTATTTTTTTTAAATTAAATATAAAAATATACCTAGTTAAGTAATATATAGTAAAAATTTACTAATATAATCTTTTCTAGCCTAACTAGGTATAGTTAAAAAATTAGACTCTTTTATATATAAATTAAAAAGTTCTATAACTTAAAAATAATCTAAAAAAATCTACCTAGTTCTATACTAGATTACGTAATATATTATAGCTTTTATATAAATATTATATACTAAACTAAAAGAAGAGATCTTTAGCTATAAAACTAACTATCTCTTATATTTTTAGCTATTTTTTTCGTAAAGGTATAGTTTATTAAAAAAGGTTAAAAAATCGATTACTCTTTTTTACTATTACTCCTCTATATTAATATAAGATAAATCCTTAAGAAACTATTAGCTCCTTAGTAGAGGATATATATATATATATAGAGGTATATAATCTACCTATTATAGACCTAAGGTACCTCTAGTAAGTTACTAAGGAGTATCCCTTAGAGATATACTTATAACTATAAGATATAGGTATATAATCTACCTAAGGTATCCCTAGTTATTTACTAAAGAGTATCCTTTAAGGAAATACCTATAATAGTAGGTTAGTCCTACCTACTAGTTAGTTATATCTATTAATATATTACTTATTATAGAGGTATTTAAAGTATTAAGAGTCTACTAATATACTAACTATATATTAGTAAAGTAATAGTTAGTTCTTAAAGATAAAGTAAGGTTAAGTAGATAGTATATTACTAATAGACTATATCTTAATACTAAGTTAAGATTAAATATAATAAGCTATAAGGGTTTATTATCTAGCTTATATATATACTAGCTAACTTTATTAATCTCTTTAATCTCTTAATCTCTAGAGATTAAGAAGATTAAGAGATTAGTTATACTCTCTTACTCTCTAAATATAAGAGAGAGTAGAAGATTATATTATATAATATACTCTCTTATATTTACTCTTAGTAAGAGATTACTATAGGGTAGAGTAGGTATCCCTTATACTACTAAACCCACCCCCTATAAACTACCTAGTATTAGCTAATTAGCGCGTAGGTAACCTTACTACTAAAAATCTATTATAAGAATAGGAAAATTTAGTCCTATAGTATTTCCTATATAAATTAATTTTACTATTTACTATAAAGATACCCGCTAGTATAGGTAATAATTCTAATACTATTAGTTATACTAAGTATACTAAACCTTATAGTAACCTACTAAAATTAATACCTATACTACTACCTACTTAGTAGCCTCTCTTAATCTATAACTATAACGCTAGGTATACGCGCCTCTCTTAAGGAGTAGATACTAATAATCCTATTACCTTATTTAACCTATTTTTTAATACTACTATACTTAATAGGCTAGCCTACTATATAAACTAGTATACTAAATAGCTTTAAGCTACTAATACTACTAATAAGCCCTATACTAGGGTATAGAAACTAATATTACTAACTAAGCTTTATACCTACTTCGCGATAGTTATATATATAGGTGTCTACTAAGAGCTATTAATTTAGAAGTACTAGAGTAAGCTATACTAAAACGCGCCTACTTATATATTTAATAACTATATATTACGCGTACGCTAAGAGTAGCTTAATTACTATATATACTATATAGAAGTCCTATAATTATTTAAATTACTATTTAAGTATATATAGGATCTTATTAAGTATCTATACGCTTAGTTACTAGCTCTATAGGAACCTAGTAAGTACCTCTATATTTATTAGATTTAATAGTTACTTAAAAAGATTAATATAATTAATAGGATTAATTAAATTAATTAATTTTTTTATTCTCTACTCTTTCTACTCCTCTTAATATACTTTAGAAAGTTTCTTAATTTTACTTATACCTAAGGGTCCCCCTTTTATTAAGCTAGCGCGTTACCTAATTATAGCTCTCCTATTAAAGGGATACCTATAGTTAAGCTAGTATAGCGCGGTTTAATTTAGCTTACTTAGCTAGTAGCGCTAGTAGCGCACGTGCGCGCGTACCTATCTTAATTACTATCTTAAATCTTATATACTTATCTAATATACCCCTTTAGCTTAATAACCCTTTAGTAAGCTAGAATTATTAGGTAAGTAAGAGATTATTAAGATAAGCTTAGATTTTATTAAGAGGTACTTTATATATAATTTAGTATTCCTATACTTCTACTAGTTTAAGTTAGTTTAAGAAACTCTTCTACTTATTTCCTAGGAGTACTTTAGTAAATCTATTAGTAGTTATCTCTATTAATAGAATATATACTACTTTAATTTAACTAGCTAATACCTCTTACCTTAGCTAGTAGTTGTAAATATTAACGTACCTTAGTTTAGTTTAAAGTTTAGCTAGTTCTTCTATAATAAGCTAGATTATTTAAGTATTATTATACTAGATAGTAATATAGCTTATTAGTAGTTTAACCTTTAGCTTATCTAGTAATTATAATATAAAGATAGCTTCTTTAGCTACTTAAGATAGAGCTAGTAATTTAGCTTTAGTTATTAAGGTAGTAATAGTATCTTATATATTAGCTTTCTATATAATAAGACTATTAAATAGTTTAATTATATATCCTTAGGAGCTTTTTCTATCTAGAGTATTATTAGTAAAGGAGGTATTACTAGCTATCTAGAGTAAATTACCTTCTCTAAGTTAGAGTACTCTCTATCTTATACTTAATAGATATATAAGTACTTAGTTAGTAGCTTCTTAGTGCGTAGTATTCGGGTTTATAAGGAATTAAGCTAATTATAATATTATAAATACTATATTAGGTCTAGTAGTTACTATAGTAAATAGGAGTAAGCTAATTTTACGCTAGTACTTATTAATCTCTAATAGTATTACTAGGCTAGTATAAGGCTAGAGCTTAGAAGTAGCTATTAGAGTATCGTAATAGACGTCTCGTTTATTAGTAAGCTAATATATCTTATTAATATATACGGTCTATAAGAGCTAGATAAGGTATTACTCTCTTTTCTAGATAATCTCTATACTAAGGAACTATTAGAGATCTACTCCTCTAGTAATAGTATACTTCTCTCTTAAGAGATTAGTTACCTTTTCTACTTCTTTAGTCTTCTTTTTATTATAGGCTATAATAATATTATCTATGTAGAAGAAGATAATAATACTATCTTTTACTATATAGTATAGCTTATAGGATACTACTTAAAAACTAAGAGACTTTAGTATTAAAGTAAACTCTTTCTACTATAGTAGAAGTAAAATATATAGTCTATATAGAGTCTTTTAGACCTAAAGGATTATTCCTTTATTCTAGTATCTCTTTAGTATCTTTATATAGATCTCTCGATCTATTATAGCGTAGATAAAGGCGTTTATTATATTATACTATTTAAGTTCAAGATTATATTTAGCTATAATTACTATAAGTATCTAGAAGGAGCGGCTAGCTAGTATTATAGCGTAGGTATTTTTTAATATAACGTTTCTTTACTAATCTCTATATATAACTAGTTAGGCTTTATATTTAATAAACTAGTAGTATTTATCTAATTTATAGGTATAAACCTATATATAATTAAGTATCTATTAATCTATTTATTTAATTGGATTAGCTAGTACTTTAGTCTATAATCTTATCTTCTTATTAGATTTGCAGGTGATCTGAGGTCGAACTTAGTTATCCACTGCTAGATAAGCGCATGAGATCGAGATAGCGATCGAGATAGCGATCAAGATGGGCACGTACGCACGCGCGCCACTAGCGCCACTAGCGCCACTAGTGATTAGGGGTCGAACTCAGTCATCACAAGACTATCCGGAACCATAACCAAGATCACAGCTAGCATAGCCAACACAGCTAATGTAGCCAATATCCGATGGCTCATAGCGTCATAGATGAGCTGCGCAGAACCGGTACCATCGAATAACTGCGTTGAGCTGGCTCAACTACTCAACAAGAGATGATGGATCTCCGCCCTCCGAACCGAGAGACCTCAACAAGCTCAGCAGAGATGGATATATAAACTGGTGGAAAGCGCAGTAGAAACACAGAACAGGAGAATCAATTACTTCTATCAACACAGAACATCAATGGATAACAATTGAGAGCGTTTGCAGACAATCAATTAATCATTTGCTGCACCATTTATCACAGTCTTTTATCATACACCTTGTTCCTATACTATGCACCTATCAACCCATCTCAAATCCGACACTTCTAGTAGCTTATTATATAAGTATATTCTACTTCTTTAAATAGCTTATCTATTAGATAGTTATCTAGGTTTATTTAGTATATTAGTAGAGGTAAGAGTTAACTGCAATAGAGCTTTAAGCCTCTAGCGAGTATTCTTTTTATCTTTACTTTATCTATTAACTCTCCTCTATATTACCTAATATTTCCTACCTAAGTACCTACTATAAAGGCTACTACCGATAGAATAGTTTTAGATAATTCTTAGTTATTATAGGTTTTTATTATAGTAGTTAACTATTCTCTACCTAAGCCGATTTTAGATAACTTATAGAGTACTAGCGCTCTAGTTATTAAGTAAGCTAGGAGTACTACTAGTAGTAGAGATAGTAGTAGAGTTAGGTAATATTCTCTAATCTTTCTTCCTTAATAGTAGCTAGGTAGGTCTACTTTATTAGTTAATATATCTAGATTAGTATTATCTTTATAGAAAGACTCTATTTCTAGCTAATAAACTAGTATTAGGAGCTTAATAGTTCTTATATAAGTAGTAATCTCTTCTAGCGTTTATATATAAGGTTATCTATTAGGTCCTCTATTTTACTATTAAAGATTATATACTTATTAAAGATAATATCTTAAGTACTTATTACCTTAGCTATAGATAGTACCTATATCTAGTAGATATTTAATAACTAGTATCTAATAAGATATCTAATCTAGGCCTTTAGGTCTAGCTATTAAAGTCTTAATTTACTATAGTAGGTATTATTAGTTATTATAAAAGCTTTATACCTATAGGCTTTTAAATAAGCTAGATTAGGCTTTCTTAGTAATACTATAATTCTTTAATTATAAGCTACTCCTATAAAGAAGATCTTATATAGTATTTTCTAGTTATTTAAGTAACTTAGTATTTAGTTATAGAGGTATACTCTAGCTCTAGTAATTTCTAGCTAGAGTTCCTAAGGTAGATTAGCGTCGAGCTATATTACGCGTAATTTCTCCTTATTAATACCTCTAGCGCGCTTAGCTCTTCTATTTTAAGATTAAGTATCTAGAGCTAAAGGTTTAATAGTAATACCTTATAACGCTTAACTAATACTAGACCTCTAGTTTTACTATAGTAATCTTATTATTAGCTTTAATTACCTTAACTAAGATATTATACTAATTCTTTAAGAAGAGAATAAGGTTTTCTAGTATCTTAATAATTAACTTCGCTAACTAGTTATCTATAAAGTAGAAGTCCTACTATAGTTTAGAAATCTTCTTAGTAACTAGTATCTAGCTTTTTTCTTTATTAAAGCTTTATACTTTATATAAGTAGAAATCGATTAAGATTCTTTCTCCTAATCCTTTATAGCTAACTCGTAGTATATAGCTAATTTAACGTTTTATCTTAGCTTTACTATAGGAGTTATATTTAATAGTAGTTACTCCTTTTACGCGCACCCCTTAGGTTTACTAGATAAGGTATTTAATTACTACTAGTCCTAGATACTAAGTCTCTTATACTATAGGAGTATAGTTACTCTAGTTAACCTAGGTTTATAGGTATAATACGTCGCTTCTTATAATAGATAAAACTTAAGTACCTATTAGCTATAGGTCTTAGTAAGATTTCTAATTATTTACCTATCTAGTTTATTTAGAGTTATAGGTTCTAATTAGGTATTCTACTATATTCCTCTTTACTAGAGTAATTGGAATAAGACTAGGTTGTAGTAGATATCTAGGTATATAGCTACGTTATATAAAGCTAGTTAATTTACCTTAGATTAATTCTTTAATATTAGATTAATAGATCTATATCCCTTTATATATATCTTTAAATTACTAGCCTAGATATAGTCTTCTTAAGTAAGTAGGTAATAGTTATAGATATAATCTAGGTTATTTATAATATAGTAGATTGTACCTAAATTAAGGATAAATAAATCCTATAGTAGATATTTATTATAGTTATTTATTATAGTTTAAAAGGATATAGTAGTAAAGTCCCTTTAATACTTAATATTCTTCTACTATAGAGTTATTCTTAATCTCTAGGTATTAGAGTTAGTAATCGCCTAAAGTAAGTTTAGACTATCTCTAATTAATCCTTAAAATATAATATTATTTTTATATTTATAGTTAATAAGCTCTTATAGAGTCTTATTTAGATTCTAACGTAGAGGGCTATATCTAGATTAATATAATAGTATTCCTTAGGTTATAGAATTTACTATAAGTAGGGTATTTTTCCTCTACTATAGTTAGCCTAGTTAATTATATATTATTAATATCTTAGCTAGGTTAATTTTTATACTAGGGTCTACCCTAGTTTAGGTTTAACTAAAGTCTACTATAGTTTAGTAGTAGATTATATTCTATAGGAGAGGTGTCCCTAGTCCTACTCTAAGTAGTTTTACTACTAGTAGGAAGATCTAATAAGGTATTATTAACTATAAAAGTAGCTTTATTTTTCCCTAATTTAAGAGGATAATTTACTATTAAGTATTCTTAGAATTATTTTATTATCTCCTTATAGGTTATATAATCTTTAAATTAACTATAATCTTAAAAGTTTATAGACTATATAGGAGTAATCTTATTAACTACTAAGAGGAAGTCTTTAGTATCTATATTAATCTATAATACCTCTACTACTTTATAATCTTCTATATTAGTAGTAGCTTAGTTATACTTAGCTAGCTAGGTTTCTTAATTTAATATACTTCTTATTAGTTTAAGTAAGTAGATATAGCGCTTATAAGCTTACTCTTTCTCTAGCTACTTATTACTACTAATAGTTTATTTAAGGTTAGTAAGCTACTATTATAGTAATAATCTAGTAAGTAGTAAGTATTAGTAGATATAGTATAACTAATAATTAGATAAAAACTATAATCTACTATAAGCTCGTCTACTCCTTATTATATATATATTAATTAATTTAATACTACTTAGAGAGAGTCTTATAGTATTTAAGATCCTCTTAAAAGCTTTAAGACCTACTATTAATAGTTTAGATTAATATAATAGTTCCTAAATATTAGAGGCTAGTATATAATTAGTAATTACTAGAGGCTAATAATTTCTAGCTCTTTAATAAGTTTAGTAGTTATAGCTAGGTTAATCTTATCCTAGATTTTATAGACTATATATCTAGATTATAGCTGTATTAACTAGGCTGTATAGTTAGCGTTATTCCTTAGTATTACTATAGGATCGCGTTGCGCTTAATAGGCTATTATAATTTAATTTTAGTTATTAGTTTAGCTTAATTCAGTTGAGGTAGTAAGACTCTTAATTATTAGATTTAAAGGTTACTTGTAAAGATTTATATAATTAATAGGATTGATTAAATTAATTGATTTTTTTATTCTCTACTCTTTCTACTACTCTTAATATACTTTAGAAAGTTCCTTAATTTTACTCGTACCTAAGGGTCCCCCTTTATTAAGCTAGCGCGTTACCTAATTGCGGCTCTCCTATTAAAGGGATACCTATAGTTGAGCTAGTACGGCGCGGTTTAATTTAGCTCGCTTAGCTAGTAGTACTAGTAGCGCACGTGCGCGCGTACCTATCTCGATTACTATCTCGAATCTTATACGCTTATCTAATAATATTAATAAGTCTATAGCTAGATTTACTAGGCGTACTAGTAAGGTAATTATTATTAAGTTAAAGCCTACGCTAGAGGCTTTAAAATCTAGTACCTAGCTAGTAATAGCGTTATACTTAACTAGCTTTTCTACGCTAAAGGCACTACCTAAGGTCCTATTAATCTTAATACTAAGATTATTAATCTAGCTAGATTTATACCTACTAAGTATATACTACTTATACTCGTCCTTAATAAAGGTCCTAATAGGTAGCGTTTATTTCTACTAGGTTACTATATTCTCTAAATAGATAATCTCTTTATAATAGTACTACTACTTAAATACCTATAGGAGTAAGGTATAGATAGTACTAGGATAGTACGTACTACTATAACTACTATAGAGGAGGACTAGAAGACTAAGGCTAAGGCTAAGGCGTTATCTAGTTATTAGATTTAAAGGTTACTTGGAAAGATTAATATAATCAATAGGATTAATTAAATTAATTAATTCTCCCTATTATCTACCCTTTCTACTACTCTTAATATACTTTAGAGAGTTCCTTAATTACTCTTATACTCTAGGGTCCCCCTTTATTAAGCTAGCGCGTTACTTAATTGCAGTTCTCCTATTAAAGGGATACCTATAGTTAAGCTAGTATAGCGCGGTTTAATTTAGCTCGCTTAGCTAGTAGCGCGCGTGCGCGCGTGCCTATCTCGATTGCTATCTCGATCGTTATCTAATCTAATATACCCCTTAGCTAAAAACTATTAGTTATTAGCTAGAGCTAATATTATTAATTTAAGCTAGTCTTATATCTCTTCTAGCTAGGGTTAGGCGTTATCTAGAGTTAACTAGTATTATTCTATAAGCCTAAGTTATTTAAGGAATTTAGTCTATTTATTTAATAGTAACGCCTTTATAAGTCTATCTATAATTATCTTATCTATTTATATATACTTAATCTATAGCGTTCTATTTAATACTTCTTATCTAAGCTAGTAGTTATAGATATTAATATACTTTAGCTTAGTTTAGAGCTTAGCTATCTCTTTAGTAACTAGTTGGATAGTCTATATATTATCGTATTTAATTATAATTAGTAAGTTAAGTTAAGTAACCTTAAGTTCTTATAAGAGCTATAATATAAAGATAGCTTCTTTTATAACTTATAAGAGGGTTAATAGTTTAGCTTTAGTAGTTAAAGTAGTTACTATATCTTGTTTACTTACTCTCTATACTATAAGGCCTCTAAATAGTTTAATTATATATTCTTATAAGCTCTTATAGTCTAAAGTATTGTTAGTAAATAAGGTATTACTAGCTACTTCAAGTATTTCTCCTTTTCCTATCTCTAATACTCTTACCTATATAGATTTAAGGTAGAGGAGTACTCTATTAGTAGTATCTTAGTACTTAGTACTTAGGTTTATAAGAAACTATACTAGGTATAAGGTAGTAAAGGCTATATCTAGTCTAGTAGTTACTATAGTAAAGAGTAGTAAGCTAATTTTACGTTAATACTTATTGATCTTAGATAGAGTAGCTAGTCCTTCTCGCGGTATTAGTTTAATAGTAGCTATTAGTATATTATATTATTAGTTAATCTTAGTAGCTAGCCTTTAAATTTTATCGATATATAAAGCTTATAAGAGTTGTATAAGCTTCTAGTCTTAGTTCTAAGTTACCTTAATACTAAGGAACTACTTTAAATTACTTCCTCTAGTAATTAAGTATCTAGCTTTAAGTAGGGCGATAGCTTTCTCTACTTTATCTTTTCTATACCTATAGTATATAACTATAATATTATCTATATAGAAGAATATAATTATACTATCTTTTATTATATAGTATAGTTCGTAGAAGATTATATTAAACCTATATTCTCTTAGTATCTTAGTAAGCTCTCTTTACTATAGAAGTAGAGAAATCTAGAGTCTATATAGAGCTTTCTTAACTTATAGTATTACTCCTAGCTTTTAATAGCCCTAAGATATTCTTATATATACTTCTCTATTGATCTTTATATATATAAACGCATTTATAACGTTATATTACTTAAGTTCTAGATTATATTTAGTAGCTAGTACTATAAGTATTTAGAATAAGCGGCTTACTAGCATAGTAGCGTAGGTGTCTTAAGGCGTAATGTCTTACTATTAGTCTCCTCTAACGACTAGTCTTACTTTATATTTAAGTAGCTAGTAATTCTAGTCTAGTTTATATATATATACCTATATATAGTTAAGTATTTACTACCTAGACTATTTAATTAGAGTAGTTTTTATTTCCTCCTAAGATCTTATCTACTTATAGCTTTTAAGATAATCTCTTTCAGCTTTCTTAAATAGCTTATATAGTAGATAGCTCTCTAGATTCGAGTAGGCCTTTAGTAGTAGTAGTAGCTAGTTTAAGTGCAGTATAATACCTCTAGTAAGTAGTCTCTTTATTTAAGCTTTATTAATAGTAGCTCTATTAAACTACCTAAAGCTCCCTCCTTATATACTAGCTATAAAAGCGGCTACCTATAGAACTGTTTTAGTAGAGCCTAGTTCCCTCTCGTTATAAGTAATTAATTAAGTAAGAAACGCTACTAGTAGCGGCGTTGATAGTAGCGTAGGATATACCTCTATTATCTTTTGACTATATTCGTATCTAGGATAAGGCTTATACTAGTCTACTAGAGTTATAGTATCTTCTTCGTAGAAAGACTTAGTTTCGGTTTATAACGCAGCTAGTAGCTCTACTAATCTTACCTATACTATAATCTCTTCGAGAGTATTATATATTAAGTTATCTATAAGATCCTCCTTTTTTCCGTTGAAGATAGTCTCTTTATTAAATACTACGTCTCTTATACTAATAACTCTCCTAAGTAATAGAATCTATATACAATAGATATTTATTAACTAGTATCCTATAAGATAACTAATCTATACTTTTAAGTTAAGCTATTATAGCCTTAACTTACCTTAATAGGTATTATTAGTTATTATAAAAGCTTTATAGCTATATACTTTTAGATAAGATTAGTTTAGCCTTTATAGACTAGTAATAATTCTATTTAGTCTAGCCACCTAGGTAAAGAACTTCTCGTATAGTAATCTCTACTTATTTAAGTAATTTAGTATTTAGTTATATAGGTATATAGTAGCTTAGTTAATTTCTAGCTAGAGCTCCTATAGGAGATTAGTATCTAACTATATTACTTAAGCCTTCTCCTTAATAATACCCCCTAAGCGTTTAGCTCCTCTATTTTAGGCTTATATATCTAGAGCGTAGGGCTTAACTTTAATTCCTATTATCGTTAAGTATCTTTATACTTTAGGTTTAACTATTACTATCTTATTATTAGCCTTAATTACTTTAATAGTAATATTAAATTAAGTTTAAAGAAACTTAACTAGTATTTTAAGTAGTAATATAATCGATACTATAGTTCAATTACCTTTAAAGTAGAAGTCCTAGATAAAGCGAGAGTATTAGTCTATTATAATCATTTAACTCTTTTCCTTATTTAAGCTATATTTATAGTTATAGAAATCTAAAGCTAGTTACTCTCCTAGTCCTTTATTAATTAACTAAGGCTCTTGCCGTATCTATCTCTTTAACTTAGTACGTCTATATACGTTATATTATACTATTATAATACCTATAATCCTTACTCCTTATAATTATTAGATAAGGTATTTAATCACTAATAGCCCTAGATAGCCTAATCTCTTATACTAGAGTAGCGTAGTAGCCCTCTTTAATCTAATTATCTTAGAGTAAAATACTATAGTAGTATTTACTTCTAGGCTTAGTTTTTTAATAACCTACTATCCCTTAAGTTCTTTAAGGATAGCTATAATAGAGTTATCTTACCTACGTAGTATTATTAGTTTATCTTTATTATCCTACTAGATTCCCTACCTTCTAAGTAGCTGGAACGATATAAGATTATAGAGAATATCTAGGTACTAAGCTACTCCTTTAAGTAAGAGTATTTATAATAGGCTATTTTAATAGTATCCTCTTACTCGTACTATACTATATCCCTTAATCTAGATTCTTATATTACCTACTTATATATAGTCTCCTAGTATTAGAGGACTAATATACTCGAAACGTAACTTATTATTTAATATATATATAGTAGATCCTAAGTTAAGTATAAAGTAGTTCTTAAGTTAGTATTTATTAGGTTAGCTAGTATTAAATATAGACTAAGCGATCCCTTATTTAATAGTTAATATTACCTAGCCTTCTAGTTATTTAAGTATAGGGTTAGGAGTTTAGGATTCTTTTATTTATAACTATATCGCAACACGAGGCTTTTTAGGATCTAATTAGTTAATTATCTTTTTTAAGCTCTTATTAGACTTTAGACTTAACTATACTAACTTTAATATAGCTTAATTTAGCTTAAAAAATTCAGGTACTAGCTTAGCATAGATATAGTAGTAGTTCTTAAGTTTATAAGTTAGTTACCTATAAGCGAGGTATTCTTTACTAGTACTCTTAAGAGTTTACTTACTTATTTAATTAGTTACTCGTAAATAATTCTACTAAGGTCTCCCCTAGCTACCCTATAATAAGGTAGATAGCGCTCTATTATCTAATATACTAGAGGCGTCCCTCTATATATCCTAGTCGGCTTTACTACTAGTTATATATACCGATCCAAGAGCCTTCTACTACTTTAATAGGGGATAAGATTAGATTATATAGTCTTAGAAGAGTTTTATTATCTCCTTTCTATATATAGTCGATCTATTTACTCTAGGACTAGAGAAGGTTATTACCTACAGAGGGGTGCACGAAAAAAGAACCAATTGAAAAAATAGCCTTTTTTAACATACTATATCTTACTTAATATAAGAGCTATAGCTATAAAAAATTAATATTTTAAAAGAGAAAAGCTTGCTCTTTTAGGTTATATAAAAATATATAGCTTAGTAAGCGTATCTTAGCTATAGTAGCTCACTGAAATAGGGGTATCTTTTTAAGCCGTATTTAAAGGCTTACAACTTTTTATTTTAAGTATCTTTTTTCCTATATTTTATATATATTAATTATCTATATAGAACCTATTATATATTAGGTTTATAGATATATTATATTACTATATTAATATTTATAAAGAAACTCGGTTTTTTTAGACTTTAGTTATTAAATATATATTAGACTAGACTAATACTTAGTCTAATAGCCTATAACTATTTTAATAGCCTTCTACCTTCTAATTAAGGATAGTATATAATTATCTATAGCCTAATAGCTTATAGCGTACTACTCTTCTATTTTAGTAAGCTTAAAAGCTTCTATACTCTTTAAACTAATTCCTATACCTAAACTCTTCCTAGGTTATTTATTTAGCCTATCTTTAAGTAGATTCTATATATTTTTAATAGAATTTAAATCTAGACTAAAAGTAGAGTAAGGATAAAGCTTAACTTTATTCCTTTTAAACTAATCCTTAATAGCTTTAGTTTTATCGATATTATAGTTATCTAACTAAAATCTCTAGCCTAAATAGATAATTAGTATATATTTTAGAAATATAACTAATAAATATATATATATATATATATAGATATATATAAAAGAAAAAGGAGTAAAAAAGAGGTAGAGTTACTTACTATATTATATATACTTTTTAACTACTAGATTAAGTAGCTCTTATATATATCTTCTATTATCTAAAGGTAAAGTATTTATAGAGTCCCTTTTAATAATTAATTTAGATTATTCTCCTAGTTAAATAGATATCTAAACTGTAATAGTTATATTTCTAGATATAACTTAGTTACTATTAATATAATAAAAAAACTAATTAAATAGAAAAAAAGATAATAGAAAATAGAAAAAAGTAGTATACTAGGATTTTTTTTAAACTTAATTTTATAAATTATAGAAACTAATTACTTTCTAGCCTTAATAGAGCCTATTTTTCTATAGTATTCTTATATAGCTATTTACTCTCTTTATATATAGCTTTTATCTAAAAGTATAATCCTTTTTAGATTAAATTCTTTCTTTTCTACTATCTTTAATTACTATCTAGCGTACTTAAGTCTTTTATTTAGCTAATTTAGCTAAAATTTAAAGACTTTTTAGTACTTATATTAGTAGTAACTCTCTCTCCTTCTAAAAAGTATTATAACTTTCTTATACTAGTACTTAGATTATTTTCTAGTATTAATCTCTTATTTATCTTCTTAGGGCTTTAAATTATATCTCTTATAATTACTCTTTTTTCTTTTTTAAAAACTCTAGTAGGTCTTTCTTTATATCTTTTTATATCCTCTACTTTTAAATATTTTTTCTTTTTAATTATATTATTAGTATTATAAATTATTTTATATTTCTTTTTTAAGATAGTAGCTATTATATTAGGAGAGTTATTAGCTTCTAATAGAAGCTAGACGTTAGGTTCGAGTTTCGAGAGATTTAGTACTAATTTAAAGAATTTAGTAAAAATTTTAAAAATTCTTAATTTAATAGCTATAGGCTAGTATTTTAGTAATCTATTACGTAAGCTAACTATTAATCTATTTTTTTTATTTTTTTCCTCTAATTCTAAAAATTTACTTAGATAAGTAACCTATACTAAAAATTTATTTATATAATCTTTACTACTAAAACTAGGATTTATTAAAAAATTAGACTTTTTTAAACGTAAATTAAAAAGTTGTACTACTTTAAAAACTAAGTAAAATAATACTACTACTTTAACTCTAAATATAATAATATAGGTTACATAATATTACTACTTTTTTATTAGAAAATTAATATTTACCTTTTTCTCTATAAAATAAATATTTGCTTTTATTTCTAGCTTATATAGTTATTAAGATATAGTATATTAAAAAAGGCTATTTTTTCGATTGGTTCTTTTTTCGTGCACCCCTCTGTATATAGAGGCGACCTTTTAAATAGCGCCTAGAAAGTCTTTTATTATATCTTAATTATTTTATAGCTTACTTACTCTTTCTATTTTAGTAAGAGTAGCGGCTTAGTTATATTTAGTTAGCTATATATCCTAATTATTTAGAGATCTTATAGGCTTTAGAGTAGCGTAGTACTTTTATTATACTTTATCGCGTTACTTATCTAGATCTATACTAAGTATATCTCTTAGGTTCTTAACCTATATCTTAATTAATTAATTAGGCCTATAGTAGCTTAGATAAAGGTACGAAGCTATAGTTTTAATTATATAGTTTACTACTTTATTTAGTTCTCCTTTCTCTTCTTTATATAACTTGTATTTAAGTTAGAAGGCGACTATTTATTTCGTATATAGTTTACTATCCTTCTTAAACGCTTTAAGGCTAGCTAGTAATAGCTCTAATTTTCGTATTAGAGCTTAAGGCGTTACTACTAACTATATTCTTATTAGAGAGTCTAGAGTCGTGCCTAACTAGGTAGAACGTAATACTACCTAGCTAGAGGCGCCTATACTAGCTATTACCCTTACTAGCTTATAGTTACTAATATCTAGTTTAATAGAAGTTACTAGTTTTAGAGTTAGTTTAGTAATATTATCTAGATTAACGATAGGCTAGATATTAAGTAGGTTATAACTTATCTTAAGTTAATAGTACTACGCTAGCTAGCTATTATAATCTATAAGGACTACTATAGCGTCTTAGTTTAGTAAGTAGCTTATATTAAGCTTAGTTAAGGGTTATAAGAGTTGAAGTTTAGTAGGGCGCGCTAGGGACCAATTATAGGGCGCGCTAGTTGGAACCAGCTAATTAATAGAAGTTAGGTCTACCTAATTTCTATAGGTTTATATATTAATTAGCTTAACTCGTTTTAGTTATTAGTTTAGCTCGATTCAGTTAAGGTAGTAAGACTCTTAATTGTTAGATTTAAAGGTTACTTAGAAAGATTAATATAATCAATAGGATTAATTGAATTAATTAATTCTCCCTATTATCTACTCTTTCTACTACTCTTAATATACTTTAGAGAGTTCCTTAATTGCTCTCGTGCCCTAGGGTCCCCCTTTATTAAGCTGGCGCATTACTTAATTGCGGTTCTCCTATTAAAGGGATGCCCGCAGTTGAGCTAGTACGGCGCAGTTTAATTTAGCTTGCTTAGCTAGTAGCGCGCGTGCGCGCATACCTATCTCGATCGCTATCTCGATTATTATCTAATCTAATACTAGTATCCCTATAGTAGTAGCCTATAGTAAGAAGAAGCTTTAAAAAGAACGATTTAATACTAATCTTATAAGGCTTAAGAGGGAGTTTATAGCTATAATAGCCTAGGGAGATATCTAGTACGTAGTCTCTAAGAATAATATAGTACTAGAGATAGCCTAGTATAATTTACAAGTAGTTCTTTTTACCTCTACTATTACTAATAGTATTATAATTATTAATACACTACGCTATTAACTAGCTACTTCCCTTAATATTAAGAAGCTATATAAGAAAACCTTTAGTAGTAATAAAATTAAGTAGTTAGGTATTCCTAAGGTAATAGATAGTTATAATTAATATAAAAGTAAGGTTAATAGGTTTAACTAGGTTTAAGAGCTCTATACTATATAGTAAGTATGCTAACGTACCTAGAGGCTACTCCTCTACTTTCTTATAGATTTAATACTTAATAATACCTATTGCCTATCCTCCTACTTAATACTAGTAGAGGCTAAATATAGTAGGTATAAATAGTTCCTATATAGGCTAATAGAGTAGCTTTTAAAGCGTAGTAAGCCTCTCTACTAGGGCTTAATAAAGCGCTAAAATCTTAATAATATTAAGCTTAATAATAAGAGCTAATATAGGCTATTAGTAAGGCTATATAAAGATAGTAGGCCTTATATAACCTATATAGAAAATAGGCGTACAAATAACGTTAATTAATACTATAGGGTACCTCTCTTAGCAACTTCTAGTAACTAGCGTTAAGGCCTATAACGGTCTCCTTAAATAATATATAGCTATAGGCTCTATAGGCTACCTTTATATAGGCTAATAATACGCTCTAAGTATTAGTAGGAATACCTACGCCGCGTAGAGACTATTAAATTAACTAATACTAGTATAAGTTCAACTATTAAGTAATACAATACAATTAATACTAGAACCGTTAAATATAGCTCTACATGCACCCTCCTACAAGAATCTCTATTAAAAATCACCTAGAGCTATTAAATCTAGTATTGGTGCTAAGGGCCGACATCCTCCTAATTAGCTAACACTAGGTAGTCTATAGGGGGTTAGGTTTAGTAGTGTAGGGGATAGTTACCTTATTAGATCATAATAGCTATATAAGCTGTAGAGAGAGCTCTTAGAATTACGCGTATGTGTTAGCCTACTAACTCGCCAGACCTTAATCCTATTAAGAACGTCTGGCGAATAATTAAGTATAGACTATAGGAGCGCTACCTAAAAACCGCAGATGAGGTTCGCTAGTTCCTACAAGAAGAGTGGGATAAATTGACTATTAAGGACTATCAGAAGTATATCAAATCAATGAAGGAGCGTTGCTAGGCAGTAATTTTTGCCGGTGGTGGCCATACTAAGTGGTAATTTATTGTGGTAATTTATTGTACATAACAGGGCGTAAGCACTACTGTAACCGCCACTCGCGTCCGCCCGTACAGGGGAGCAACTTGTACCTATGATTTCAACGCTAGTAATCGGTTGGGTTAGGTTGGGGTCGGATAGACCCTAGGTATGGGTTTAGTTAATATGGACTGGGTTGCCTTGGGTTTAACTATTACTTTTTTTTTGAAGTATAATTCATCTTATATTTAGGGTATTTTAACATAGTAAATAATTACAGAATACCGTAACCTAATGGGTACCCTAACCCAACCCATACCCATCGATGGGTACCCCATGCCCTCTTCCCGCTTTCCCGACACATGCCCAAAGTGAGGTTTGGTTTCGGGAGGCCCACTAGCATACGATTATTCTCATTCGTTTTGTTCGCTCAACTAGAAGCCTCCTTATCGTACTAGTGTTAAATGGTGATAGAACTAAGGGGCCAAGACGTAAGGCGTTTATGGGCTTGCAGCGATACCCCGCAACGCTTAGTGCATCCCAAGTCCTGGCACGGCATAGTAGCGCATCACGAAGCAGCACTCTTCGCGGTCTAGTGCGAATTCAAGACTGCCACCTTGTAAGTGCCGGCCCCCTAGAAACGCCGTGTTTACTAATATAGAGGGTTGACTCATTGCGGTATGTGCTGTAGCCTAGCACACGAATTCTTATTTTCTCCTCTTCCATGTATCTACAATACGAGCGCTAGAATTGAGGAGCTTTCTGGTATGGGTTCATAATAGTAAAAAGCAAAGTGCCTAATCGGTGATCCTGATGCCCCGCTTTCCGGGTCAGGATCCTATTGGCTTACTCTGAACGCTATCATGAGTCAAACCCGTTTTTGCTTTGCCGGACAATTGTGGAGTATTGAGGGCTGAGCCCAACTGTTTAGATGGTGCAGAGGGAGATTTGGATGATTGAAGCCGTTGTTGAGCCCGGTAAAGATCCTGAGGTTTTTGAGGGGTTTAGAAGACTGAGCTAGGTAGCTCAGATAATGGAGGAGGAGTTGATGGCCAGCCGGATGGCTGGCTATCTTGCTGACTCACTTAAGACGAATGGAGGACCTTCTCTGGGTTGAATGGGCTGAGTCTACTGGCCTTCTAGCCGGCCCGTATGACCTGATCAGATGGAGCTTCCTCTATAGCAGCGTGGTAGTACTTGATAAACTTCTCCTTCTTGACTGGAGCCGTGTCATCTAAGCTAGCTAGGTCTGAGATCTTTCGACGGTAGTTAGGCTTAACCACAGAGAAATAGGCAAGATCTAGAGGCTGGAGGACGTGGGTATAGTGCGCCGGGAAGCAAAGGAGGATAATCTTATGTAGTTTACATAGCCTATCCAAGATTAGGAGCCGGTACCTCCCAGGACCTGGATCAGTCTCTGGGATAAAGATCTGCTCTAGCCAGTTTTGCCCAATGTCATTAGACGTCCATCCATTCTCAAATGTCGTGTACATCCAATCTGGTACATACTCGGCCGGGAACCAGGTGGTATGAAGATATTCGCCCCTCAAGATGACCAAACACCGGAGCTTCCGGCCGCTGACTGAGACTGTCTCTAAGACCGAGACCCACTCGCGATTACCTGGTTCCTTAAGGTAAGCCTTCTTCTTCGTTGAGCTGCCAATCATATGGGAGTTAGTGCATACACCTAGGGCTACTCCCATCCGGGTTCCAAACGTCTGACATAGGTATATTGTACTTGGCTAAGATCTTCTCAAAGAGCTTAAAGAAGGCAGCCAGGATCTCTGGGCTGGCCGCCTCAACCCGGACAGCCTCAATTGGCCGGCCGACCATAGATGCAACGCGTGGCTAGCGTTTTGTAAAGCGGGAGACGCAAAGTTTGCCTAGGAGCTCGTGGTCACCGTTCATACGAAGGATTCGGGTGGCCATCTTTCGTACGCGCGGGTGAGATTGGGGTTGGCCGTGCGAGTCTTCGTCAATGATCCATTGTACCAGAAAGTCCTCTTGATCTGGGCTTAATCGCTGCTGGTGTTGATGAGCAATCTCGCGATTCTGTCGGTCAGCCAATCTACCCTGAAGCTTGCCTCTTGAGATGCCCCAGGCCTTACAGGCAGCGCGTTGGCTTGTATAGACGCCATTTTCGGGATTACTGACAGCTGATTGTATAGCGAATTCTCGGAGATCCATATTAAGATGGGCATTATGAAAATATCGTGTATGAGGTGAGATGAATTGAATTTGGTGCGGTGGCTTGCTTCCAGGGGTGGCTTACTTCCCTATAGCCGAGCTTATATTACTTTTTGTATTTAAGAGAATATCAAGATAAACGTAGTATTTCAGAAAGGGCTATCATCTAAGATGTATAGGCAGTACGGGTTAAGGTTCTCCCAATTCAGTTCCTCAAAGCTCGACATGGGAGCAGGTTTAGCATAGGTGGAAACATTGGGTGCAGTGGCCAACGTCCTTGAACTAGCCTAGGAGTGAGTACGCTGGTGTTTCCGAATCTGGCCTCGGTTTAAACTCCTTCCATCAACTTGCTAGCCACGGCGCCGAGGCGAAGGACGCGGAATTTACGCTGATGACGTACCAAAAATTGATTAGATTGGCAATAAGTAAAATATCCTCACAGGCCAAAGGGATTCAAAACCATTTTCGAATTCAGGTAGGCCTATCGCACAGACCTCAGCCTCAACACCAACTTCTCACCCATTGGGTGCCCAAGAAAGGTATCTTCCTGTTCCATCCCTTCATCATCCACAATACTCGTTGTATAATTCGTATAGATAGCCGCAATCACTATTTTCATCGCTACCCATATGGTTAGCTTTCATCACTTCAAAAGTCCTTCCTGATACAAATTAACTGCTTCTCAACAATGCCATTTCTAGAACATTGTTTCAAAGCCGAGATGGAGGTAAAAACAGCACTACGTACCTAGCACAACAAAATACCTCCCAATGCATGTCCTTGGGCCACTCCCAAACGCCCAAAACCAACGCCTCATCTCCCCCAACCGTTCAGGATTCTGCTCTTTCATCCACCGCTCAGGCTCCCAGGACGAGGCATTGGGAAATACATCTTCATTGCGATGCATGCAGAAAACAGTTGTGCTTATCTGCACACCGCCGGGGACGTAGAAGCGCTTTTCAAGGATGCAGCCTCCAGGTGGCGTAATTCGGAATTGCGGTGCCTGTGATGCTGGGTAGAGTCGAAGCGTCTCTTGAACGATGGCGTCGAGAAGGGGAGGGCATCCAAGCTCTGAAAGCTCGGTAGTCGCTGGGCTACATGGTCACTTGGAGAATTCGGCTGGGTACAGAATGTAGGCTGGATGGGAGGTTTGAGGGTGAATAGTTCGTTTCGCAGACGGGCTTGTAGTGATGGTCGTTTGGATAATTCCCACTGTAGAAACGTTAGTGTTGTCCTGGTGCCCTCTGGCCCGGCCACGAAATGGTCCAGTGTCTCAGATGCTATGACTTGGTTAATGGCCACATTTAGCTGTTCTTTGGGAAGGCGTTTTTGAAGCATGGAATAAACCACTGGCTCTGTCGGCAGTAACGTCGGGCTCTTCGGCTTTTCAGAAGGCCGCTGTAGAAGCACGTTCGCGGCCTGACAAAGTTCGAGTCCGTGTGCTTCTATTTCTTGCCTCGCCTTCCCATTTTTAGCGAAGTTGCGGAGTAGGGCATCGTGCCTATGGAAAAATTCTTGGCATTCGGTAGCGTTGCAGGTGAAATTTGTTGAGTTTGTGAGACCAAATATAAATGCAGACATGAAGTCTGCGCCAAGGGCTCCATTGACTCGATATAGGTCTAAAGGTTTGCTCTCCCGGATTGTGGCCTCGAGAATCGAAAATAGCCTGTCAAAAACGATGACGCTAGCCAGTGTTTGCATATCCTTCGAATTCAGGAGGTAGGACTTCGAGTAAATATGTGAGAGTAAGCGTCTGCGATCCGCATGGTCCTTGGGCGACGCCATCGAAACCAGGTTTGGCGTTCCGTAATTGATGAACTGCTCAGCATACCACTTCGGTTTGCTGAATCCGCCGACATAGATCTGACGAAGACCGTCGAGCGAAGCAACGCTGACCTCATTAGGCCCTAGACGGACAATGGGACCTTTACGTTGGTGGGCGGAGAAGATAGAGTGAATTCCTTCGCAGCCGCCCCTGCGTTTCCACCACATCCACAAGGGATGGACCGGGCAACTAAAGTGAGCATTGGGGATTTTAGAAAGAGGAGAAAGGAGTGTTGGATAGATGATGTAGCGGTATGCGCAGAATGCAAGAATAATAGCGACTCCGAGTGTAGAGAGAGATGCCATGGGTGCGGGGACCTTACTAAAGAGTTGGTCTGGGGAAGAACGAGCTTATCAACTAGCGCCCCAACAAGGTGCTAGGTTAGCGTTAATTTACTAAAAGACGCTAATCCTCAATTTACTGCACATCTTGTGACACCCACTTTTATGAGATGGGAGACAATGGTCTATTAGATAAAGCGAAAGAACATGACTTATTGCGTCATTATGATTATGTTACTTATATCCATCAACACATTAACTAGTCGTAACGAGGTCAAATATAGCCCGTAGGGCTAAAAAGCTTAATGCTTTTCTACTCACTGCGTCGAACATATGTAACAGGTCCTTTATAAGACTTTCGTCCTTTGATGGCGTAGTAAATGAGAGCCACCGCCATCGTGAACCCCGTAACGAGAACGTTCCAATTCATCTGAGCGGGAGTGGGGTTCTTGTTCAGCGGGAAGAAAGGAAAGACAAATGCCAGGACTAGAAAACACAATGCAACGGCGTTGATGGCCAAACCAGCTCTCCCTAGATTGAATTGAGATGGCAAGAGCGGTTCTCCTACAAGACGTTTTCGGAAGATGCAGGATATTGCAAGAATATACGAGCCCACAGTTCCAACCTGCCCGATTGATATGATGACGTTGAAGGCAATAGATGAGCCGATGATGATGAGACTGAGTAACGTGGTAATGATCAGCGTGGTAGTAACAGCATTGAGTGGAATGTCCCAACCAGCTGGAATCTAGAAACATTAGTCTTGTCGTACTTCAATTTGGCAGATATAAACCTTACATGTGAAAGCCATCGTGAGCCAGGAAGTCCTTGGTCTCGCGCAAACGCGAAGAGCTGACGCGATACCGTAGTAGCGAGGTTGACGGCGGCGAAGAGAAGCAAGGTAGCTACCACGGCAGCCATAATGGATGTTCCTTTCCGGGATTGGGTGGCATTGAAAAGGACTTGGATATAAGGCTGCCCGGTTGGGGTAGCAAGGATTTCATCGACATTTCCAAGCGTAGACATGATGGTTATGGTCATAACAAATCCGAGGCTGTAGTTGAGGACAGCTGTAGCTATCATGGACCTAGGAAGCGCCCATGATGCATCCTTGAGCTCCTCAGACAAGTGGCATGCCGCGTCGGCTCCAATCAAGGTAATAACGGGCCCGGTCATCCCCACAAGACATGATAACCCGATGCTTCCCCAGCCCCCATTATCTTGAAACTCAGTGAACACCGCTTGCGGATCTGATCGAGGGCCCAGGACCCACAGCACAACAATGAAGCTTACGAATCCGAAAATATGTAGAATCATTACGATGCCTTCCACTAGTGGAAGTGTTCGGACGAGAATAGTATTCCAAAGGATTGCAAACAGTGCTGTGGCGATACAGAGAAGCGTACTCTGCCAGCCTGTAATGGTGTAGTCAGGCACATTCAACGCCACCAATCCCTGAAGTTGTAGGGCGACAGCATAAGCCGTACTTGCCATAGCTGCCTGCCAACCGATGACTGAAAACCATCCTACAACAAATCAGCCGTCTCATTCTTTAATTAGTATCGTTATGTGCGAGTGCTTACGGACCCGTGATATAGCTCAAAAATTTCTGATGTTTCGGCGGCGCAAATTCAGAAACCCAGTGGTATTGGCCTCCCGCCGTGGGCGCCCTGTTCGGTCAGTTTTCGCGCTAACCTCTACTGGCACCAGTAAAGTCTTACATTGAGGCCATCTCAGCTAAGGAGAGAACCACGAAGAACATACCAACACAGGTAATAAGGAACATCCATATACCACCGGCGGTTCCTCCATTCATTAAGGAGAGGGAAATGATGCTAATGGAGTAGATCAGTCACTCGACTAGTAGCAAAATGGGGTGAATTGTCGTACACGAGTGCATATTCCCAAGTGCATCCCATAACAACAGCATAACCAAAAATGGAATGAAGACGGAAATTGCGCTGGCGACACAGATTAGGCGGACTGAATGGTTTCAGGGAGTGAGAGACGCATACCCTCAATTGCTGCAGCTTCCCCATGCGATGCATGTCGCTGCCATCTTGTGCTGTGCCGCCTTTTGCGGAGGCAGCCGGATCGCTGTCGGAGATTTCATTCTCGCCATAGGTGTGGTTTGCCAAGGACGATTTGGCTTCGCCCAGAGGTTTGTTGGACATTATTCTCCTCCAGACGGGCGAGACAAAATGTAAGATTTTGGTTTTTTCCGTTAGGGATGAACGAGAACAAAACCCGGGCGACTGGTATCCATTAAGAGGGTGCGAAGGAAATCCTGTCAATGTTGAAGCGCGGGAAGGACAATTGTTGCACATGCATCATGCAGCAGGGGTGCGCTCACCAGCACATTTTGACTAGACCGGATATCACCCGCGAAAAAAGCCCCAGCCTGTGTGGAGAGGCCTGTCAGAGCAAAGGCCCGGGGTAGGTCTCGAAAAAAATGCGCCAAGCTCGCAACGGGGAATAGTTAGGTTCACTACCGGCTGTCTGTCCAGTATCATACTTCTCCCATCTCAAAATGAGGGAATAAAGTTTATCACGAGCAGTGAATTCTAGCCGAGCTCCGCGCCTTCGGAAGGGTGGTGTTCGTTTAGCGACACGAAGACTCGTGGCGATGCGGCAAAGCAAGTATGGCTAAGCTGGGCCCTTCCTGTGATCTGTCGCCATGTCACGCAAAGCAGTACCTCGACACATCGGCCAGAATCCATCTGCGAGTTTAGATATGCTTGTGGTTCCACCGCTTCGGAGTCGAAACTCATTATCATCTTCAACCTCCAAATCCCATATCTACCACTTTGCAGCTTCCCATGTCTCTGCCGTCCGCAGCAGCACCGACCGGATATCGCTTTGCTGTAGTTTCAGAGACTGACTACGGTGCGCCGATATTCATCGCAGCTGTTATCACCTTAGTCTTCACTTTTCTAGTCCTCATCGTACGCATCACCATTGTAAAATGGCACAGATGGAGCCTCGACGATCTAGTCCTTGTATGCGCAAAAGTCAGCCTCATGTATTACCCACCGGCTTCAAGCCAGATTTGCTTATAATCCAGATCAGATCGTCGGTCTCGGCCAGTGGATCTCCATTTTTATTGCATACCATAACGGTCTCGGGAAGGCTACTTCCATGGTTGACTCTCGAGACTTACCTCATATGGCCAAGGTATCTAGCCCTATTAGCGGTTAACCCTGGTGTCAAATCGCATGATAACTCTTTTTTCAACCTATAGTTCTTCTTTGCAAGTCGAATCCTCCTCGTCATCGCTCTATGTCTTTCAAAATGCTCCCTCTTACTTACGATTCGAGCGTTGTTCACCTACGAGCTCAAGAGGCAATGGTGGGCCAGCAATATCGCTATCGCCGTCATTTGCGCATGGGGAGCGGCTTCTGCACTGACCATTTCGGTCGATTGTTCACCCAACTACATCGTGCTAGGCCAGCAGAACGTCGAGTGTGCTAATCATGTCCGTTGCTCTTCAAGTTTCCCACACTTATTTCAGCTATACCTCTTCACAATGTATGAGTGCTTACACATGAGCCAGGTAACTCGACTGCTAGCAATTTTTATATCCGAGGTTATGCTTGAGTGTGTAATCGTGATATTACCGGCCATTTTCCTCACTAGCATCAGTATGAGATGTAACGAAAAGGTCCTTGTCATCGTCGCATTTGCTTTCCGACTTCCGTAAGCCAAAATGACTTCCTCCTATTACTCTGACTAGCTAACCGACATTTTAGAGTCGTCGCCTGCATCATCGCGTACCTGGTCGCCTCGATCCGCTTTCTCTCTAGCAACAGAACCGGCGTGAACATAGCTGCTACAGCAATCTGGCAGCAGGTCTTACTCGGCTATGCGCTCATGTCGGCAACCCTGCCCATGCTCAGAAAATTCATGCAGAACTTCACGACAGGTGGTATGGGTTTCAGCCAGGACACCAACGTCAATATGGGTTCCAACCAGCATAGCCAGCGAATCACCACCGCGGTCCAAATGAGCGTGCTGTCAAAAAAACCGACCGCAACATCTATACACGCTACAACCGCTCCAGATCCAAGGCCAGTATCAACACGGTCACGCTCAGGATCTCACCTTTCAGAGGGTATAGCACAGGACTCCTCATCCGTAACCTTACTAATATAAGGCTATAATAGTACTTTATAAGCGAGTAGTCCGTATAAGCAAGCAGTCTACCCTGCTAAGTTTGCGCGCCTATCTGTAAAGGTCACGGGTTATCGGTAAGATAAGATCGGGAGTCCAAGTAGTTATTCTGTAGAAGCGAGAGTGAAATGGACAAGGGGTTTCAATGTATGATCGAAAGGTAATTTGGTTCTAGTATTAGGTGAATACTGTGAGTTGAATTGCCGAGTTTAACACAATGTGCCAGAGGAGCACATTGCCCAGGTCCATATACGTGTTCGTCTTGGCCCCCGATCTCCTTGCCCTCTTTGATCCCCAGAGGTCATAGAGATCAAGAGATCAAGAGATCACGTCACGTAGTATGCTCTCTAGGCTTCTGTCTTGGCTAGAGATTATAGTAGGGCTTAGTGGGGTATAGCTTAGACCCTAAGGTCGTAATACTATCCCTTCTTCCTCTAGGTGTTATCCTCGAAACCTTTTTTCTATTATACCTAAGGTTCCTACTAATAGTAAAATTCTTTATAACGTTGTTACGATTCTACCCCGCGCAACATGTCAAGCCTCATGCGACGAGCACTGCAGTGTCAATACCGCCTTGAAATAACTAGGACCTTCGGGATGCATGTTTCGTACGGTCTCCACTAAACCACTACCGGCCACGTGCTATCCGCCACAAACAATGCAGCGAACTCACCATTGTGTTGTGGAGCGTCGTTTCCAAACTCCGGTTCGGCGCCGATTCCGCAGGCGCAGAATGCTCCCAGCCCCTACAATATCGCTTGTCCAACCTAACTGGGTAACATGCGATGGAGTTCCAGCTTGAACTTGCGCACGGCATGGTCCATCATTCTAGGCTCTAATTTCGGGGCCAGGGCCAAGGGTGCTCACAAGGGCAGAGAATTGCGAGATAAATACTTTGAGGAAGACGTTCTTCACGTGCTATCCCTACACTTTGGTGTTCCGCACCAGTCCATTCTTTCACTTTTTACCTTCGGTCATTTCCAAGTCTCTTCACTGAGTGAAGCCAGCAGACACTCTTTTCCAACGACCCTGACATTCATTTTTCTCGAACATCATATAACATCCATTAAGATGTACAAGACTATCTCTTCCCTTGGCGCTATCGCCGCTCTCGTAGCTACTACCACTACTTGCGGTGTAAAAAACGGTATCATCATTAGCAGCGTGTATACTAACGGCTTCAAGCTCGATTACTACTACACCAAGAAGTATAGTGGCGAGATCCCCGAGCACATTGGCTGGTATGTAGAGGACCTCAATAATGGCTTCGTCGAGCCCAACGCTTTCGGTACTGCTGACATCATCTACTATAAGTCTACTAGCCCCAAGGGCTCATCAGACCCTATGGCCAAGGTCGCTGCTGGTGGTATTGTCGAGTTCTACTAGAGCGCATGACCTGAATCGCACGTTGGACCTGTTATAACCTACGTTGCCCCTTATACTGGCGACATCGCTTCTGTCCACAAAACCTCCTTAAAGTGGACTAAAATCCAGACAGATGGCTATGCTGACGATGCATAGGCCGCTATCAAGATGATTGAGTAGAATAATACCTGACCCGTTACTATTCTATCCACGCTCGCAGCAGGAAAATATGTCTTCTGCTATGAGATTATCGCCCTTTACGGCGCTGGAGAAGCCAACGACACGTAGGCCTACCCCTAATGCCTAAATATTGAGGTAACTGGGTCTGGAACTACTGTACCGGAGGGTGGTGTTGGTACTAAGCTATGCACTGCTAACGAGGACGGTATTATCTTCAACCCCTACGTCGCCACTATCAACCACAAGATCCCTGACCCTGCTCTTTTTAGTGCTAGCTTAGGTAACGCTCCTTCAACCACGACTACACCTCCTAAAAACACTGCTAGCACTAAGCCATCTGCGTCGGCTGCTGGTAAGGCACGCCGTTATGCTCGTTCATTCTACTAAAGGCGTCGCTTGGCGAGCTGAGGGGCGGTATAAATTGATGTTTTCTGAAAAAGATGTATCAGTCATTTATTCGGATACGGATACCCTTTTCTATTTACCATGAATATTTCACACTTTTTATACGATAATACTTAGGTACAAAATCTATTTTGTAGTTCGCACTCGCATTACGTGTTTGGTACTATGGAATCCGTGATGTGTATGTCTATCCTGCCAGCACCCTGGGAACGTCTAAGTACTTACGTAATGATATTGCCGCTGTATAATCAAGCTACACAACTCTGTACGATACTGCAGATGTATTTTTGGCTGCCTTATCGTGTGAAAGGAATAAGGGAGAAACCTCGCGCAAATTTTTTTTGGTTTTACCTTAGGACGAAATACTTGTACAAGCGTATCCATGTCATTTACTTCAAGATGCGTATTCGTTTCTTTATTAAGGGGATAATCTTTACCCCGTTAAACTATTGCGGCGCTAATCTACAGCTTGCTGACGCCTATAATAGTCAACTGTATCTTGTTCGTCGTGCTCGGCGGCAATTTTCCACTACCTATGATCAACAACTTCGTTGCGTCATTTGACACCCTCAAGTGCCTCGTATAATGGCTCTTCTCGGGAATGCCGACCTTGATCTATGGTCTCTTATTAAAGTCCTTATTGATGTTGGTTTGCCCGCCGCTGTATGCTGAGGTAATGATGGTTCTGCCTTTGCCACCAACTGGGCTGCAGACGACATATGGTAAACCCTTGGGGATGGTGTAGTTAGTCGCTTTGAAGGAGATGCCTGAAGCTTGTCCGGACTTCCTCGGGTCGGATACGATTTTGTAGTATAAGTTATTAGTAAATTTACAACTGTTTTTGAAATTTCTCCCCTCGAAAATCTCAATTCCACGCTTTACAGCGCAATTCCACCACAATATCAAAAGCAATTTTCAGTTTTGAAGCTGGCTACATATTAGTTAAGCTCTGGATTATTTTCTATATCAAAATAAGAAATTCTCATATTGAGGTTAATGAGATATTTGGAGTTGAAGTTTGGAACTACCCTGAGCGAGTAACCAATTTCTACGCGCAATTTAACTACAACGTAGGCGAATTTTGGTGCTTCAACACAGTAGGCAAAAATCTCACCAGCCTATATTAGATATTTAAACTACTTCTGCTTTAGCATACTACTACCCTTACTCAGAAGATTGGTATTGGAACTCGCGGACACAGCGTGAAAAGCAAGCGCCTCTATGAGCCTCTTGCATCCCCAATTCTCCAGTATATCATACACCTCAAACTGGTTGTGTTTCTTTACCTGAGCTATTTTGACTGGAACTTTGTCTACGTGAACCACGCTTCACCCAAGATTTTGCGGGAAGCAGACTAGTGTAGCTCCGACGCCAGATCATATCGATGCGGACGTATGTTAGAGCAAAGGCGATTATTGAAATTACGAAGCTGATTGGAACTGAAAGAACATTACTCGGTAAACGCAGAGGACTCATGAAGGCAATTTGACTCACACATATAAGCGAAGATTCTCTTGAGTTTTACTGGTGAACCGTCAGTGAGCTCCGACGCGTTCATACCAAAAATGGAGCTGATAAACCCCAAAGGCAGCTTTAAGGGCGTTAGACAAAGTTCCCACTTATGAAGGGGAGGTTGACTTGCAAAGATTATTGTGACAACGGTGAATATAAGCACGATATTGTTTTGGCGTACGCTGAGCAGTGTCTGCTTCAACTCTAGTGTTTGGAACAACTACTTAAACAAGTGAGCATGTGACATTTGAAGTATGTCAGTGTAGGAGTTAGGCGCACCTTCTCATGTATATTTCCTGCTTGCGCGCAGAGTGCGTTCAGATCTTCTATCTGACTTTCGACTTCTTGTAAGAAATGCGCCTGGGCATAATGAGCAAATGTGCTAAGCACTGTCTTCTGCAGCTGTACGATGTGTAAAATTATGCGAAGCTCCTCTTCGATATCCCGGATACGTACGACAGAAGCGATGTCTTCTTGAATGTCATAAAGATCCGTGTGCTGCTTCCGACTTTTTCGCCTTCTCATTCGACGTTCTTGCTCTTCTTTGTAGTCATCATCTATGGCGTACTCTTGCAGTACACGAGTATCTTGCTTTCGTCCTTGCAACGCTATGAAGAGATCAGAACTCTTGACTCGCTATTAGGGGTTAATTAAAAATACTGAATCCTTTAAGGGCAAGGTAGCAAACCTCTGCTTCAATGGATTTTCTGAATATCTCCATGTAGCGCAGATCCGGGTTCGTAATGTGGGGATGCCGGAAGACGGAATAGCTTCGGTCAACGATACAATTGGCAAGACGCCATGCGTTGTGTCTACGCCCCGGGGAATTGAACCACCCACGGGCGAGACATTCGAGATGAAGGTGCTTGCACCAGGATGGTCGATCGCATCCGCCTGGAGGCCGGTCTCCAGGAGAATCTGGAAAGCTCGTGACGACAGTGTCTGATATAAGTAGAAATTGAGTGAGCAGTTGTGGAGAATGCTAGGGGGCGGGGCCGAGGTATTACTTACCGTCGTCTAATAGCCACAACCACAGTTGATCAACTACCATTATGGTAGTGTCGTTCGTGTACTTCAGCTTTCCGTGGTGCCATGCCCCTCTATCATTCGACCGCCGCTCTTCTTCCATTTCCTGTTTTGCTTGCTGGTAACGTGATACGACCTGGTCCTCGTTTCGTTCCATCAGACTGCTGTACGTGAGTTGATGAAGTGCGGCTTCATCAAGGCTTCGACGTGGGTGCACGCTCGGTTGTTCACGCTTCCTCACCCAGTTTCTGTGTCGCACTGTGGTTGTGCGGCCATGTTCATGACGCTCGGCCCAATGGAGATATGGCATCTGAATACTACATTAGCAAGACCCCGCCCAACCGCGGATATAATGCCGTCGTACGTAAATAATAAGATTTTCGACGAGTTTGTTCTTGGAATCCGCATCGCCTTCTTCACCAAATTAGCTCATCTCAAAATATGGACGCTCTAACTAACCCTTCTCATGCTGCTTTCCTTTCCTCAGATGCCAGTTGCCGTGCCTCAATCCTGTGAAAGTTGTCAGACCAAGAATTATTTTAATATAAGACGTGAATATTTCCTTACCAAAATTGCGCTTCCATGTTTTTACATCCATAAAAGGCGCTTTTACAAGTTCTTCTGTCCAATCAGACACAATCTCATCCTCGTTTCTTTCAATCTCTTTTTCGTCATCATAAACAGGCTCGTGCAATTGGTCTGACCAATACTCGGGCTGCACAAGCTCTTCCGATTGCCCTTCACTGCAAATGCGTCGGAGTACATCCTGCACCGAGAGACTCTAAGTTACTAGGCATTCTATTCTAGCAAGATCATGACTTACTTTACACAACTCCATATCATTGGCTGGTATGTGAATCCATGTGGCTTCTTTCGTCCACTTAAACGCATGCGCCTTTTCTTTCCGTTCGTTCTTGATTCTTTCTAACTTTTGGTCGACATTGGTCCTTTGCAGCTCGAGCCCAGCCGAAAGCGGAGAAGCGCGTGTACACTGCCAGATCCTCACACTATCTAGACCAATGCGACGTTCCGCGTCGGCAGGTATTTGAGGAGTCATTGTCTGCAAAAGCGCTCGAAACAGAGAGGTTGGCGCGAAGAGGAGGAGGAAGTCAGAAGCTGAAGTGCATGTGCTTGCCATGACGCTTTTGCTGGCAAGCGGCAAATACCGGTTTGGTCGGAGCGAGTATCCAATCAATCTCTGCTGACATTACACGATCTACAGATGCACTCAAAAGCGGATAGGAAAGCGGTGTGGACTGGTTGTTTACCTAACTCCATGTGGATCTTTATACGCGCGTTGTACATCTTCACTCCTCTTAGCCAATGTGAAGTGCGCCACTTGACTCGTGCGATATAACTACTCGCGGAGCATCTCAGCCTTCGACCGATCGTCAAGTATTCGTCGCACGGACAACAGAGGGGCCGAAGAAGTCAATTACGTCATCAAAAGCTTATTTCCGGTTTCACGACGCCAAAAGCTTACGCTTATCTCTTCTAATAATATCCAGTTCGTCTAGGCTAGTGTGAAGGTTCTCGAGCTGATCAGTGAGAAGAGCTCGGGAGGTCCAAGTAATTATTCTTTGGATGACTGAGCTTGGGATGAAGGGGGTTTGCACTTGGGGGTTGAAAGGTAACTTGGCTTAGAGTATTAGGTGAATACTGTAGATTGAGTTCACTTAAGTTTAATGTCGCAAGAAAATGGAGCTCAGATTTAGGGCTAAGCACTAAAAGCTCGGAGCATATGCTCCTTGCTGATTGCTCCGAGCATCTCTAAGATCATTAGTTGGATACAAAGATAGTTTGAATACAGAGCAGGAAGAAGTAATCTCTGGCGCTCCTTTTAGGGTGGCAAATAGGTACAGGGTACCCATCGATGGGTTGGGTTGGGTTCGGGCCGCATAGACCCCGGGTATGGGTTTGGTTAAACCTAGCCCTAGCGTAGGTGTAGGTTAGGTTAGGGTACCTATTAGGTTATAATATTCTAAATAAAAGATAAATTATACTTTAGAAAAAAAAAGTAATAGTTAAACTTAAGGTACCCAAGTCTATATTAACTAAACCTATACCTAGAGTCTGTATAACCCTAATCTAACCTAACCTACTACTAGCGTTAAAATTATAGGTATAGGCTAGGTTAGGTTAGGTTATTATGTAGGCTAACCTAACCTTAATCTAACCTATACCTATATACTACTCTAGTAAATTTTAGCTACGAACTTAATAATTTAATAGTAAAGTATATTATTAAAATACCTTAAATAGAAGATAGTTTGAAAACAGAGTAAGAAGAAGTATATAGTTTATTTCTCTCTTAGAGAGAAAGATTAATGACTTATCTCCTAGTTATTCCTAAGCTCGTTTTTCCCACTACACAACTCAAACCCAACCGAACCCGCTACTAGCGTTAAAATCATGGGTATGGGTTGGGTTATTACGTAAGCCAAGCCAACCCCGACCCAAGCCATACCCATTTGCCACCCTACCGATAGCAAAGTTTAAGACGTGATCTGTTCTCCTTTTCACGTTCACGCCCACAACAGTCTGAATCTCTCGTTCTCTCCCTCATTCCATAGACCATCCCTCTTCCTCTTTGCCACAACCCTCTCAATCCATTCAGAGTACTTCGACGGAACCTCCGCCCAGGTAGGGTCGGAAGGGAAAACCGTCCCGAACTGCGAACACAATTCGCCGGTCATGTCAATCTTGTCCGAAAGTACGCCATTGATCCGGATCTCAATTGCCCCGATACATTCAAGTAGCAACTGACTATATAACTCGTAGGGGAAATTCATATTCGCTCCAAGAGTAATGTCCCTCCATAAACTGAACGCTAGCTTATGGGCAGGGTCGACTTGGAGGTCACCGGTTCCGTCCGGGACTGGCCAGTGCCCGCTAACCTGCTCATCACTGAGTTGGAAGATGGAGTGACCGAAAGCGTTGCGCCTGGCTTGTCGCCCCTCAGGAGGATCCGCAGGACCCGGGGTCGCATGGTGGACGGTAGGGGGCGCCTCCAGGACGTCGAGAATGACGGCCTTAATAGTGTAACGAGCAATCTTCTTATTGTGGAACCCAGACGCGGTGCCGATGTGGATATTGTTCTCCTCACTTTGATAGGCCGCCTCCTCATTATCAGATGTGGCTTTCCCGTCGTAGAGCTCGGTCGTGTCGTGGAATCCATTCAGGAGATACACGGTGAGGAGGAACATAATATTCCAGCCCGTTTGGATACTCCCGTCGCCGTTTCCATGGAAGTGTGCCGATTTCAACCACTCTGAGTTGATGCCCTCAGGAGGGTTGAAAATGCGAACTTGGGCGTGGACAGTGTCGATGTGCCTCCGCCAATTTGGGAAAGAAAGCCATGTCGGTAATATGCCGCATTCCTTTACAAACATGATGTCGAGACGGTAGGACACCACCCCGAGTCCCTTTAGTAGTTCTTCCGTCTCAGTACGTAGTTGGTGATTCGTCCAGAGCAGTGGCATCTGAGCGCTACCGGCCAGCCCCCTTTCGACATAAATCTTAGTTTCGTGGGCCCAGTATGGGTCGAATGTATTCCGGAGACGTATCCTGTCCTGGCTGACTGAGGGAGAGGCTGGGAGAGGGCGTAGAATGTAAATAGCGTCTCGGAGGATCTGATCACGGATCTCTCGCGGGAGGCTAAGTAGAGTCGCCATTGTTGTTAGTGCTGGGTAGTAGTTAGTTTGGTGAACGCTGAATAGAAATGTGTAGCCCTTTCCTATGAACGGGATTACCGCGTAAGTAGTAGCTATAGTAGCAATAGCCCGTGCGGCGAAGTAGCCTAAAGCCTCTAGAAAAAATTCCAGTTTATATAAGGTTTTCTTACAAGCTAAAGTATTAATTCTATTATAGCTAGTAAGGTTTATCCCTATATTTTAGTTATAAATTTACTACTAAACTAAAAATACAAATCTATATCTAGTTATAGTATAACGTATTAGATAAGCGAGCGCCGCACTGTAACGGGACGTTCGACGGGGCCTTTAGTTGGTAGGGTTAATACTCTACCGAGGCGTAACGTTTAGACTGGTAAATGGGTATGGTCTTGGCAAACGGGTGGGTTAGCGATTATCTCGGTAAATACTAGTCCGAATTAGGTAATTTATAGCTTATTTTATAGGCCGTATTTAGTTCTATAACTTTGTAATATAAGGTTTTTTAATACCTATACTAGTACGTAAGCTATAAGGAATAGAAGAGCTAAATTCTCAACTATACCCTAACCTAGGTTTAATTTTATAGGTATACTTATAACTTCTATAATTTAAGTATTATAAAAAACTTTATATTACAAAAGAATTCAATTAGAAAAGTTCTTTAAAATAGCTTACTAATTTCCTAATTTAGACTAGATTCGACTAAGATATAGCTAAAATAAAAAAAGTTAGACTATACCTATTTACTAGCCTAGTAACGTTTATTAGGGCTAGAGGTTAATAATATAGTTTAGGTAGTAGGTAGGGTAGGAGTAGTAGGTAAGCGTACTTATAATAGACTTTACTATAGTAGTATTATAAACCTAGGAAGAGAGTATAACGATTATATAGGAAGATAATAATAGGAAGATAGTAGGAATAGGTTACCTAAAGGGTTAATAAAGGTAGACTAATAGATAACGCTACTCTATAGATATATATAATCCTACGCGCTTAGTAGAAGGCTAGTATAGAATAAATTACGTATATCCTATAATATACTATAGAGTCTTATAGAGTACTATAAATAGGATAGTATAGGATAGTATAGAATAGTATAGGATATTATAGGACGGCTATATATATAACTATAGGTAATAAACCCCTAGGGCTTATTATATTCAACTTAATAAACTCTATAGTATAGCTATTCTAGTTACTACTACTATACTCTATTATAACTAAGTAAGATTAATCTATTTAACCTTACTTTATCTTTAAGAACTAACTCTTACTCTATCGATATATAGTTAGTATATTAGTAGACTCTTAATACTAAGTATCTAGAGGAGGGCTTATAGCTCTTATATATAGTAGAGCTATAGCTTATAGTATTAGTACTATATATAAGGGTCCCCTAGGAGGGGGGAAGTAGTAGAGAAAAGGGGATTTCTTATTTTCTTTTATTTTTCTTTCTTTTCCTTTATTTTTCCTTTCTCCTAATATTTTATCTTTATATAGAGGGGTGATAGTAAAAAGGAGTAATCGATTTTTTAACCTTTTTTAACGAACTATAACTTTACGATAAAAATGGCTAAAAATATAAGATATAGAGATTTTTAAAGAGAAAAACTATATTATTCTTTTTAAAATTTTAGATTCTAATTATTAAGTATATTTAGGGGTTCTATTTCTTTCTAAAATTAGAGTAATTTTTTTCTTCTACTTTAGAGAGCTATTACTTTTTATTTCGAGTATCTTTTTTACTATATTTTATATATATAATTTAACTATAGTATAACTATAATATACTAGACTTTTAGCTATATCGTACTACTAGTTTATATTATATAGAAACTTCTAGTTTTTACGCGTTTAGGAGTATAGTTATATATTTAACTAAGCTAATACTTAGTTTAATAACCCTTAGCTATCTTTACTACTATATATCGCCGAGGGGGAGATAATATACAGTTATCTATAGCTAATTAGGCTATAGCTAGCTACTCCTCCTTTATAGCCTCTTTAAAGAGCGTTATACTCCTTTTATTAACTCCTATTCCTAAGCTCTTTCTAGGGCGTTTATTTAGCCTATCTTTAAGTATACTCTATATATTTTCAATAGGATTTAGATCCGGGCTATTGGTAGGGTAAGGATAAAGCTTAACTTTATTCCTTTTAAACTAATCCTTAACCGCTTTAGCTTTATAGAGTTTATAGTTATCTTACTAATATTTCCACCCTATATAGATAATTAGTATATAATCTAGAAATATAACAAATATATATATAGATAGATAAAGGAGTAAAAAGAGATAGTAATACTAACCGCGTTTTATATACTTTTTAACTACTAGATTTAGTACCTCTCGGATATACCTTCTATTATCGAAAGGTGAAGTCTTTATAGGGTCTCTTATAAAGATTAATTAAGATTATCCTCCTATCTAAATAGCTTCCTAAACTAAGATAGTTATATCTCTAGCTATAACTTAGTTAGTATTATTACTATTAAAAAACTAATTAAATAGAAAAAAAAATAGATAAAAAATAGAATAAAATAGTATACTAGGAATTCTTTTAAACTTACTTTTATTAGTTATAGAAACTAATTGCCTTCTAGCCTTTATAGAGCCGAATTTTCGATAGTACTCCTACCTAGCTCCGTACCCCCTTTATATAGAGCTTTTATCTAAAAATATAATCTTTTTTAGATTAATTTCCTTCTCTTCTAGCTTTTTAAGCTGCTCTTTAGCGTACTTAACCTTTAATTTAGCTAAAAAAGCTAAAATAATAGGCTTTTTAGTCGCTCTATTAGTAGTAACTTTCTCCTCTTTAAAGAATCTTTATAAACTCCTTTTACTAACTCCTAAATTATATTCTACTATTAATCTCTTATTAATCCTTTTAGGGGACTATAATATATCTCTTTTAATAACTCTTTTTTCCCTAAGAGTTATCTTCTTCTTAATAACTCCTTTAACTACCTCCTTTTTACCCCTTTTAGCTTTAATTCTTTTAATAGTATTATAAATAGATTTAATATCCCTTTTAAGGATATTAGAAATTATATTAGGTAGAGTATTAGCCTCTAATAGAAGCTAGACTTTAGATTCGAATTTTAAAAGATTTTCGGCGATTTTAAAGAATATAGGAGGAAAGGAGAAAAACTAAAAAAAGATACTTACTTATAGACTATAGACTAATATTTTAGTAATATATTACGTAAGCTTTTTATTTTTTTAAATTTCTATATTTTTTTAATTAAATATAAAAATATACCTAGTTACGTAATATATAGTAAAAATTTAATTATATAATCTTTTCTAGCCTAACTAGGTATAGTTAAAACATTTAACATTTTTATATATAAATTAAAAAGTTCTACTACTTTAAATATAACCTAAAAAAATCTACCTAGTTCTATACTAGATTACGTAATATATTATAGCTTTTATATAAATATTATACGCTAAACTAAAAGAAGAGATTATTAGCTATAAAATTAACTATCTCTTATATTTTTAGCTATTTTTTCCGTAAAGTTATAGTTCGTTAAAAAAGGTTAAAAAATCGATTACTCCTTTTTACTATCACTTCTCTATATATAATAGGGCTTTAGCTCTAGAGCTTTAGCTCTCTAATTTAAACTCTTCTCTATACTCTATATACTCTACTCTTATAATACTCTAGCTTAAGCTCCTCTCTTATATCTTTTAAGTTTAGTTAAGCTTTAAATCTCTTAAACTACTACTTTAGTAAGTACTTTATTAATCTATTAGCTAGTATCTCGTTTATTAGTATATATAAGACTTAAAAAGAGCCTTTAGTATACTCTTAGTATAGCTATATATTCTATATATTAATGTAGCATAAACGCGTTATTATATACTTATTTTAATCTACTATAAGTTAAATTATTTACTAGTTATTATAGAATATATTCTAGGTAGCTCCTAAATTAAGAGTAAGCTCCTTAAATAGTCTCTTAAAAGCTATTACTTCTTTACTTATATATTTAAGAGTAAGAAGCTTAGCTTCTATTATTAAAGTAGTTACTATTACTTAATAAGTAGCTCTCTAAATAATTACTTCTCTAAAGAGAGTTATAATATAGTCTTAAGATAAGTAGTATATTACTAGATTATCTATAAATAAGGCGTCTCTATAGATAAGAAGCTTTACTCTATTATATTAGCTATACTAAATTATATAGTAGCGAGTTTAGTATAGATATATTATAACCTAGTTTATAGTTTTAAGGTACTCTTTACTTAGGTTTATAAGATAATAAGAGAGCTTTAAGGTAGTAAAAGCTATATTAGGGCGTACTATAATCGTAGTATAGAGTATTAAGCTAATATACTCTTAGTACACTTTTATCTTATACTTTAAAGCCTCTCCTTAGCTTCTCTAAAGCTTCTCTTAAGGTAGTAGAGTAGCTAGGAATAGTACTAAGCTTACTAGATTAAATCTCTTTATAATCTTATTAATATACTCGTTATATATAAGTGTAATAGCCCTCTTTAAGTAATCTCTTATTACTTATACTCCTAGGAACTAGTTTACTAGACCTTTATCTTTAATATTATAAGCTCTCTTAATTACCTTAACGATCCTTTAAGTATCTAAGTAATAGTTCTTATAGTATATTACTAGTATATTATTAATATAGAAGAGTAGGAGAATCTTATACTCCTTATTAAAGAAGAGGTAAGGCTCCTCCTTTAATACTAAGAGCTCTACCTTCTTAAGCGTTTAAGAGAGCTTCTTATACTAGAGTAGAGGTAATTCTTTAAGTCTATATAGAGCTTAGTTAAGCTTAATATACTTTCTAGCTACTTTAAATCTATCTAGTAGTTTATAGATTACTATTATCTAGTACTCTCTATAAGTATAGAGGAAAGCTCTAATAATATTATACTAAGTTATCTTAAGATTAAACTATACTATACTTACTATTACTATATAAAAAGAGTAAGCTATAAGTATAGTAGTATATATTAACTATATTAAATTAATTACTTATAAGTCTCCTCTTACTATAATCTAAGCTTTATACTTTAGAAAGTAATTATCTTAATCGAGCTTATAGGTAAATACCTACTTAAGTAGTAGTAGGTAATTACTAATTTATAAGTACTCTATCTCTTCCTAAGTTCCTATAGAGAGTAGTATATTAATCTCTTTCTATATACCTTACTTAAAGAGCTACCTATATTAGTATATATAGAGATCCTTTTAAGTTTATAGTTCTTTTAGGAGCTTATTTCTATATATTCGAGCTTATAGTAGTTTAGTATAGGGTACTAAGTATATTACTATAGCGATTATAGCGTATACTACTATAAGCTTTTTATTTAAGTTTTAAGCTATAAAGGCTCGAGGAAGTAGCTTATTAAGGATACTACTCTACTTTTCCTACTTAAGTTTATATAATAATAAGTATATACTTAAGCTCTTAGTTCTATTTTCTAGGTCTTTATTTTAGAGTCTCCTACTCGTACGTATTAGCGCTAGCTACTATTTACGTATATAGCGTCTTAGAGCTCTTTCTACTACTTTATCTAGAGGAGCTTTAGAGGATATAGCTACTTAGTAAGTAGTAGTTTAATAAGTTTCTTACTTATCTATTAGCTACTCTAGATCTACTTCTCTAGTAGAGTATACTTTCTAAAGACTCTTAGATACTCTACTATATTAATTAATTTAATCTAGACTAATATCCTACTATTAATATACTCTAGGTTTAGGTATTTACTTTAGAGTTTAAAGGCCTATATACTTAGATTACTCTACGTTAATTCCTTATAGTTTACTAGCTAAGCTTACTACCTATATAGGGTCTACTTCTTATTCTACTAAAGTAGCTAATTAGCCTACTATACTCTTAGCTTTATATAGAGTATTACTCTCTAGATCTTATACTAAGTACTTTCCTTATACCTAGCTTTTAGGTAACTATACTACCTTATAGAGTTAGTTAAATATATCTTTATAGACCTCTCCTATATTACGCGGTTTATTTTTATATAACTTATTAATAAGCTTATAAATCTCTAGTTCTAAGAGCTCTTAAGACTAAGCTTCTACTTCTTCTTTATAGAAGAGTATCTTATTAAATATTATATTATAAGTTATAATTACCTAATTAAGCTTTAGGACCTATATCCTATATATATTAGATACTCTATATCCTACTAGATATCCGATATAGCCTCTAGGGCTTACTTTAAAGCCCCTATAGTTACGCCTAGCTACTCTATCCTTATTTAAGAGATATACTTAGTAGCTATATATATATACGCTACTCTAATCTAGGCGTAGACCTATAGTAGTAGCTCTTACCTCTATTAGTTAATACTATCTAAAGTATCTTCTAAACTATTTATCGAGTACTATATTTAGTACTTTAAGCTAATAAGTATAGCTCGGACTTATATTAATAAGCTATATTACTATATCTACTATTTCTAGCTAGAGCTTCTTAGGTAGGTTTACTCCTATTCTTATCTTAATTAATTTTATAACTACCTCTTAACTAGCTCTCTTAGACTCTCTATTTAGCTCGTAAGTATATAATAGGAAGCTCTAAACTTATATCCCTTTATCCTAAGTCTAATATTAAAAGTATAAGGTACCTTTATATAGTAGTATTACTATATTATTATCTTATATAATTACGTATATATAGAGCTTATAGTATACTCTTACCTATACTTTAAAGTTCTTAAATACTCTTAAAATCTCTTAGAGCGTCTTACTATATAGTATATAGGTATAGAGCTTACTACTATAATCGTACTTAAGTAGTAGAAACTAGAGCTTACCTAATCTTCTATCTAGTATATCGAAGAGATCTTAGGCTATATACTAGTATAGGCATAGAGCTTATTCTCTTAACCTTCTAGGAATAACTTATTTAGTATAAGTTATAGAGTAGTACTTATAGTTTATCTAAGCTATATTATTAATACGTACGTTCTTAGTATTCTTAACTAATACTCTAAGAGCTACTAGTCCTAAATATCTTAGTCTTAAGTACTAAAGCTCCTTAGAGTCTAATCTCGGCGTAGTTATCTATAAGAGGAGCTTTTATTTACTCTAGTTTACGCTTATAATACTTAAGTAGAAAGGAAGTAGCTTATATTTAATAAAAGTAAGGTTATACTTATATACTATTATAGCTAATACTATACTACTCTCTAGTATTCCTATCTTTAGTATTATATTATAGCCTAGGTACTATACTCTAGCTTCTCTAAGTCGAGCTTCTAAGACTATATTAATATAAAAACTCTCTACTACTACTACTTCTATAAGCTCTAAATCCTCTATATACTCTCTATAAGCTCTATTAAGTATATTCTTAAGTACTCTTATACTCTTTCTAAGTATTAGGAAAGACTAGGTTCCTACTTATATATAGTCTACTCTAGTTTCCTTTAGGTTTAAGGAGTACTTTTATATTAACTAGGTATATAGTACTTCTATTATCGAATATAGTACTCTCGAATAGTAGGTAAGTATTAAAATCTATAGTATTAAAAGCTCCTTATAGAGAGGTTATAAATATCTAAGAGTCTATTAGAGCTACTATAAGCTTACTAGGGAATATAGGAGCTTTTAAAGTAGTAGTTAAGCTAACTTTAATAAGCTCTTAAGAGTTCTACTATATTATTAGTACTACTTTAAGAGTAGTATAGTATAGCTTATCTAAGTATATAAGTATTTTCCCTTACTCTTTATTACTAAGTAAGTAGGGTTTTCTAGTAAGAGTACTCTCTAGTTTCTTATAGGTATTTAGTAGCTAGGTATATTTTCTTCTATATAGGTAAGGCCTCTTATTAGAGCTTAGTATAGAGGGGCTTCTAAAAGTAGCGAAGACTCCTACTCTATTATTAGCTATATAGAGCCTATACCCCTATAATAGTCCTAAGTATCTATATATAAATAAGCTATATTATATATAATACTTAAACGTTTAAGAGAGAATATATAGGGCTAATAGGTATATATATTACTCCCCCTATATATAGCCCTTCTCTCTTAATATATATAGAATAATACTTGAATACTAATTATCCTTTCCTATTATTATATCTATTTTATACTACTATCCCCTCCCTACTTACTATACGCAAATACTATAGAGGAAGCCTCTCTTACCTACTTACCGCACGCGAATACTATAGAGGAAGTACTACTTACTATAGTAAATACTATAGAGGAAGCTAACCTATACTAATTAGTAGTAATTAACTTTATTTATAAATTAGTAAGGTTAAGAATAGAGCTCTCTAAATATAGTAGGTTAGTAAACTATTTTATATACTTACTCGAGTATATAATTGTCAGATTTGATAGGGTTTAATCGGTGTCACTGATGTGCACGAAGTATGTGATAATTGATTGTGATGATAATGGAGTGATTAATTGATAGGAGTAATTGATTGATAGGAGTAATTGATTGATGGGAGTAATTGATTGATGGGAGTAATTGATTGATCTCTGCTCCAACTGCTCTTAATTGTTGTGCCTTGATATACTTCAGAGAGTTCCTTGATTCCGCTCGTGCCCTAGGGTCTCCCTTTGTTGAGCTGGCGCGTTACTTGATTGCGGCTCTCCTGTCAGAGGGATGCCCGCAGTTGAGCTGATGCGGCGCGGTTTGGTTTGGCTCGCTTAGCTAGTGGCGCTAGTGGCGCACGTGCGCGCGTGCCCATCTCGATCGCCATCTCGATCGTCATCTGGATCTCATGCGCTCATCTGGCAGTGGATGACTGAGTTTAACCTTAGATCACCTGCAAATCTAATAATAATATTAATAACTTTACTATATAATTATACTAATAGTAATACCTATATAGAAGAGAAGCTATATTGTTACAATTGAGCTCGGCTCAACCTCGGTTACAGAGATATTGGGTATACCCAATATCTACGAGCTTGACTCAATACAGAGGAGCGTAGCTCAATAGAGGAGCACGCGAGTACGCATCACGTAAGCGAGCTGTTCGAGCTTCCCTTGTATATATATAGCGCTCTCTCTACATAGCTTTAAATCAATGATCTATCTCCTACTCATTCCTGAGCTGCTCGACTCGCAACATATATAAAGCTTCTCCTTAACTAATAAGCTATAGTACTAAGATAAGACGAACTAATACTAATAGTAGCTAACCTAGTATTACTATTATATATAGAAGAAGAGGTAGACGACCTTAAAATCCTATTTAATAATAAGATTATATAAATTATAGGTATACTAGCCTCAATTCTAGTAAAATATTATATAAATATAGATAACTAAGACTATAAGCTAGACCTTAGTATAGTAGTATATATAAACCTTAATAGATATATTATACGAGTAATTATAGAACTTATATTAGTAGGATATAATAATAAAGACTTCTATTTATTATATATAGAGATATTTTAGGATTAGATAGCTAATAACTTTATAAAGGTTAACGCTATACTCTAAGGACGCCTCCTTACCCTCCTTAAAGACTATAACGTCCTATATAAAGGCTAAAGAAGCTAAATACAAGGAGTTAAGCTATACGAGCTAGTATAGGGATAAGAGGATAAACTA